>OZ026605.1:12815255-12817755 GCA_964020085.1 Micromussa lordhowensis
TTATGTAAAGGAGAGCCTAGTTAGCATTACAAAATGTTTTTGTCATACTTATTACTTACTCGCATGATCTTTGATTTTACAGCTTATTTGACTGATTTGCCAAGTTCTTCTACACAAAACAAAGAAACAGTCTCCACTGTTTATTCCACTGTTTATTCTAGTGAGCAACCTTCATTCCTAGCTGGGAACAAGTATGTGCCTAACACTGTTAATGGTTTTTACTCCAGCTGCAATTCACTTGTACCTGTACAACAGAGTGGTCCTGTTTTTATTGTCCCTAACAAGGGCCTCAGTTCAGTTTTAAACAATGGCAACACTATTTCAAACATGAGCAATGGATGCCCACTGGTGTTCTATACATGTAATCTGACTAAAAATGAAATAGAACACTCAACTCCAGTGAGTGAGAATATTAACATCGCTCAAGGCACACATAACAAAAGCAAAGGTGTGCTTGTAGGTGGCACAGTCCTTGAAAGGTCTTCTGAACTTCCTTTCTCTGGTGCTGAATGTTTCTACAACAAAGATTCCACAGATCACCTAGTTACAAAGCTGCCAAGCACTGTCACTGTCTGCTCTTCTCATCAAAGTAATGGAGGCAACACAAATGGAAACCAGTTGTTCACCTACTATACAGGTGCATCTGTTCCAGTTCATTTACAGCCAGTGATTTATTCTGAACATTCCAGTGAAAAGACTGTCTTGACGCTTACCAATTTGAAGAAAACGATGCCAGATATAAAAAATATTGTTCAAGGGAAGCCTTTCCAACCAGCGGCTTACACGTACATGTATGTGGGGAAAAATAATATGACCTTCACAAGCCTTCATCCTTCTAACTTCTCAAGCTTTGATGTCCTTTCCAGCCGTGGTCCTAAGCCTGCCAACAGTGAAGCGTGTGGTCAGTTGCCTGCAGTCAATGACATTGGTTACAAGTGCGGTGTATGTTCTGTTCGATTCAATACAGAAAGTGATCGCAGTCTGCACATTCATAAGATGCATGATAAGAAATGCCCGTATTGCACCGAAGTGTTGAGCTCCACCTCGGGTCGATGCTATAGAAGTCTATTGAAGCATGTTGTTTTGTATCATAAAGACAAAGATCCTTGTAGCGTGGCCCACAAGTCCACCATAGAAAGCGCAAAGCGAGGTAAGCAGTGTTATTTTCATAGAATACTGAATGTTTTAACCTCAGAAGATAATACATGGTTAAACTCCTTTGTTCCTCATCTACCCCCTCCCACCCTCTGGGCACGTCCATTAAAATTTGGATGTTAAAATTCCTCTCAAAAATAGGCCAAATCAAGAGACTCGTTACGTTTCTTCGTGTCGTCAAGCCGCCATTTTGTGTTAGAGAACTTAAGCAAACCAGGATGGCTACGGCAATAAGAATGCCACCAAGCAAAAGGTCTAATGAGTAGAGCAATAGCTGTGTACGTGCTTATAAGTCTTGGTACATTTCCTTGCCATTCTCTGCTCAACACTGAAGAATGTGAAATGACTAAGTTCTGCGTACTTTGAAGAACGCGAACCACGGTGGCTAATTTGTCGTATTTTCATTTGGAATTCGCTACTTGCACATACCCATAATCCTTTGCGTTTTGGGGGGTAACCAGTAGAAGAAATGTATGGTATCGTGACAAAAATTAGTTCGGTGAGCTCGCAAAACCAGCTACTAATGCTTAAAAATGCACCAGAATTTACCAAAATCATGATAGGAGAAATTTGTACTAGTTTATAACTAAATGTAGAGACATTTTTTTTTTGTCCATACCAGGAGCATAAGTGATATGCTCCTGTCCATACATCGTCTGTAAAATTACAAGACGATGTATGGACAAAAAAAAAAATTCGCTACATTTAGTTATAAACTAGTACAAATTTCTCCTATCATGATTTTGGTAAATTCTGGTGCATTTTTAAGCATTAGTAGCTGGTTTTGCGAGCTCACCGAACTAATTTTTGTCATGATACCATACATTTCTTCTACTGGTTACCCCCCAAAAACGCAAGGGATTATGGGTCATGTGCAAGTAGCGAATTGAACGCTGGTGTTACATATTTAGCTTAAGCACGTTCTGAGTCCACTAGATAATTGCGAAATTCCGAGGTCAAATCTAAATTCATTTTTTGCTCGGGGTCTCGGTTCTCATTGCTTAATTCTTAGTGCCAGTTCCTCTTGGACAAGTTGCGAACTCGTGTCCACTGATCATGGACCTAGATGAAGTCGATGAAGGTAAAATCTATGCAACAACAACAACAATCTTTATTCGTACTCACACATACTTGCTTAAAACTACAAAAAGTTACACAATTTTAAAAACACAATTTTTGAAAATAAAATTGGAGTGCTAGCTTCCTGGAATAACCATAAGGGCTAGCGAAGCCAGGCAGCCAGTTAACAACAGCATTAAATAAAATTAGAATAGAGGTCAGCAATAAGATTGGAGCACAAATGCACACACAAGAACAAAGAAGAGGAAAAACGAAACGGTAGTTA
>OZ026605.1:12825255-12827755 GCA_964020085.1 Micromussa lordhowensis
GTAACCATAGTTACCATTAACTATGGCGTAACATATTGGTGGTTGGTGCTTTTGAGCTGCAGGCTTTTCAAAAAAGGTCCCTCAACTCCATCAGTAGTAGTGGTAGAACGACTGATCGATGAGAAGTTGTAACTTAGCTTAATTAACAATTAGACCCGTGGCCCTTGAGGGCGAAGAGTCTAATTGTTTTAGTATCACCTAACTAGTCGGACAGAAATGGCAATAAGAAAGTTAGCAAATGTAAGTTGAAGTAATATTTATTTGGGGCTAAAAAGAAAGAAAGCGTCACGCTCCATGGCGCTCGATGACTATTGCTAATAATCCTCGAGTAGCGTAGCCAATTAAAATGCAGGATTTGCATTAGTCCACTAACTACGTATAGCACAGGCTCGTTCAAATGCAAATGTGCCCGACTAGATAAGTTAAAAGTAAAAATGTGATATAAATCGCGGTAATAACTTGGGGGGTGGGGACAACACCGAACGAGCCTACTGTACAAAAGCTACCTGCAGAATACGCCCACCTTGCTATGTGCCTGAGTGGTCATACTAGGGCCCTGGTAACTAAATTGCTTTTTGCGCCTGGTTGACGTTGTCATTTTGCTAAAGCGGAACAAACGTAACCTCTTCTCATCTTTCTCTGATTATTTCTGGGCTGCCAAGCGACTGGTTAGTGGCTGCAGCCCACGATACAATAGTAACCATTCAGTGATGGGAAGAAGTCATTTGTGGGTAATTGATCGTGATGGACGTGTGTTTTTGTTCAGTGTGAGAGACAAATCTTGGCGACAGATCTCTACTCCGGAGCTTGGTTCAAGGAACTGTTTTAAACGTGTCTCAGCCGTTGAACAGTGTGCATGGGCGATAAGTGCCAACCAACAGCCATACGTGTTCGTTCATGCCACTGAACTTCCGATCAGAGTCAAAGTACAAACGTACGAAAATCAAAGATGGGGGATTGTAAATGGTTGGTCAAAGAAGTCGGTAAGGAGATGTTATTTCTATGTAGCTTACATGTATTTTACAATTCCTGAACACGTGAATTATCAGCCACAGTTAAATGCTCGTTATTTGCATACTTTGACTGATTCAAGCAGGTGTCATTTGTATTTACAACCTAGAAATGTATTCAGAAAATGTGTGTTCTGTTCTGCAATATATCGTGACAAAACAGGCAGATGTGTCTGGCACTGATGGCGTGGGCTCACTAAGTTTGATATGCAGATATTTAAACAATTTATTTATATTATTATGCATTCAACTCTCTAACTCTTTTCTGATTGGCCAAAAGCCTACAGTGAATTTTCGAAATCAGCACTTGTGACGTCATAACTGCAGATTATACAATAATCATGTCAAGGTCATGGGTAATCATGTCACGTAAGACAGTGCATGATTTCCAAGTGTAATCATGTCAACTTTGCGCAATTTGTGTTGCTTGCCGTCAGTGAAGAAGCAGAAACATGACTTCCAAGTTTTTTGCGTTTGTTCAATGTATAATAAAACAATTATTAGATTCGGTTTTTGTGATATCCAGAATAATCAAGGTCTCGATAAGGGTTATCAGCCTCAGCCTCGGCTTCGGCTGATAACCCTTACCTCGATCTTGATTATTCTGGATATCACAAAAACCTCATCCAATAATTGTTTATAATTGCCATGTTTTGGGATGTTACATAATGCTCCTCCCAGAGAAATGGCTGCCCACATCCAAACCAATCTCGTTCAGTTATCCTGGCAGTTATGCACGTAGCCAGCCTGCACATAGCTGGCTGGCACACTGCCTGCTCAAGAGAAAATTGAAAGTATCTTCTATTAAGACTTATGATATTGATAGCAATTGCGAGGATTTGAATTGTGAGTATCGATTTTCATCGACTAATCGAAGCAATTGATAATAATCATCATAATCTTCATTGATTGGGCACGCCATCAAAGAAGAGTGTGCAGAAATTTAATGCATGGCAATGATCCGTAATCAATTCTTTTCCAGATGTTTGTGACTGATCGATTTGCATGGAGCAGTAAAGATGGCAAGGAGCATCTTCCAAAGGAATCATTTCAGTTACCGTCAGTTGAATGGATATGGGAAGGAGATTGGTACATAGATCGTGGAATTAATGGGGATAATGATGTAATTGATTTTCTTATGTTACATGTGATGTAATCATAACTTTAGCCTGATTGAAGAGGATGTCTGTTATATATAGTCTTGTAATGATATCATTCTTTTAATTTTATGAAGGGTTGGCAATATGCTCTTGACTTTCCAAGAACCTATCATCCAAAACAAAGCAAAACTTCTTGTGTTAGAAGACGACTGTGGTCAAGATACTTCAGATTTGATGGCTATGATCGTTGGATTAAGGTCAGTTTAACCATACTGCTCTCAGTTTCAATGGCTAAAAAGCAATAATTGTCCAGAGCATGCACATGTAGATTGTGTATACTCTGATTTAGTTAGCTATGAAATTAATTTGAATTCTAAATTTTCAGATTAA
>OZ026605.1:12835255-12892755 GCA_964020085.1 Micromussa lordhowensis
GGAAACTCTGCGTATTTCGTCAACTGTTCATTTGTTTACTTCTCTCACTAAAACCTAAACCAAAGTGGAATCACAGAACTAAACGTGGCATATTACCACGAAACCCAGTGAACACATGGAATAGACGCGATTTTATAAGTGATACCGTCAACGAGTGAAGCTATATAATAAACGAGACGAAAACTTGGCTCCCTAGAAACTAGGATAGGAGATTTTATCGCGGACATGTCTCTGCTTGGAAAGTTGGGAGTCTGGTATGTCGCCCTGTAGATAACTCCAACAATGTGCCTTTTTTGTTGTTCTTGTTACATATAGGTGTATTCACCGAGTCTGATGATAGCTACAGTCTTGAAACTGCCTCCAGTCTTCCCTCCAATATCGAATTCTTGACTTGGCTCAGTAGCGGCGCTTGTGAAGTGGACTCTTCCATATTTACCGAGATCAGCGGCAGTCTTTTGTCTTCAGCTAGCAGTATGAATCTTATAAGTCTAAGCAGTAGAAATGCTGCCTGGAGGAAGAGCTTAATCCAGAGACTGCGTGCGAGAGACCAGACAGAAGCAAGCCCCTTTGCGGACCAATATGAGGAAGCTGTTTCACAGGTGTATAATGAAGCTTCTGCTGTAATAAATTACACAGGTGTTTGTATGTTTTAGGTGGAAAAGAAAAAAAAAAAAGAAAAAAAGTCACTGTTATATTTGCACAATTCCAGTCGCAGTTTTTTTTTTTTTCTGGGAATTTATCACAATCACTGAAAACGTGAACTCCAGTCTAATTCATTACAACGTTTGCCGGGCTGTGACGTATCCAGACTGACATGTTTATTTCGTCGTCGGCTATTTCTTGTGATTCGCTCCGACGAAGGGCTAACGCTCGAAACGTCAGCTTTCGAATCTCTTTACGGTGGCTAATTCACATTATCAACTCAGTTGATAAAACCAAATTATCTCGTAATACTCCCCACCGACGCAGCACCACAGTTTCTTTGGAAACTTACCCCCTTTATTTCTTGTGCAACTTGTTTTGCAACAAAATTGCGAGACAAGATGCAGGAGAAAGTTCGACAAGGTGAGCATTTTTTTTAAACTATTTGCTCAAAAGAAACTGGATGCTCTAAGTGTATAGTGTAAGTCAGTAAAGTGTTCTCAAAACACACTTTATTTCTCTTCAGTAAGGTACTTTATTACGTAAAAAGTCACAGTATATACGAGGAAAAAATGAAATAAGTCTTCTTGCAGCCGGTGGGATGAGTGCGGGGAATGGTTTCTCAGGAACTGGAAAAACCTTATTTTTTCAAGATTAGCTCCTTTTGGTTATGGAAAAAGCGATAGCGTGTTTGAAAAAATTGTCTGAATATTTCTATAAATTAGGACTTTCAGGAAAACAAGGAATTTCTGAATCTTCCTCTTTTTTCCCGAAAAGGAAAAAAACAATATTTGAATCCAAACCATTTTATTTGTGATAACGCGGGAGTTTTCCTTTTATGTGCGCATTCAAAAGCTCACACAGAAAAGTTGACAGAGCGCTGAGATCTCCTGCTCGTTACATTCTTTGAACAAATCCGAGAGGGCAGGCCTTGAGAATGACAACTAGTGATAGACCTGGTCATTAACTCAAATCTGAGTTTGTTCTAAGGCGGACTGTAAAAAAACGACATGAAACGACAGGAGGAAAACTTTGTGATAAAAGTGAAGAACGTTTGTCGAGATGAGATCACAGGGAGCACATAAAGAGTTGAAGAAACTAACGAAATATGAATTGAATTTACATATACACAGTAAAAATAAAACAATTTTGACAAGCGTAGGAAACGTTACTTCGGGAAATAATGATTTGCTTAGGCTTCGCTCCTGATTGGTTAGAAAACACTATGTGCTGTGATTGGCTTGTTGCGATCTGGTTTTGATGTGATTGTTGCACGGAGCAATGAATCAATTATGCAAACTACTGGAAATCAAACAATTATTTCAAAAGATTTTTGACCCTTTCTGAGGTAGAAATATGAATCGCGGTTTTCATTTAAGTTATACGCGATTTTCGGCAACAAACATGTTACTTCTATTTTTATTTGCTTGGAAGCTCATGGCATGATCCTCTGTATTTTACTTTATAGGGTGAGTGGTGTAAAAAGTGTCGTTTTCAAATGCTGCTCAATGCGAATTCTAACCTATGGTACGAGTGTGTTGTAAAACTCGACCAAGGAGACGAGGGACGAGAAGGAGCATTGCTTTGTTACTACGAGGAAAACGCTGTTTACGAAGAAATGCGGATTCCTTTGCGGGACATATCATGTGTTTGTGTAATTCACAAAATGTCGCGGAATCACTGTTTTGCGATTCATACTCCTCTACGAACCCAGGAACGGAACCCTCTGGTGATCCACACAGGTAGTGAAAAGGACCTTAATGACTGGCTCACATCATTGTCAAGGGCTATTTCACGGGTACATAACTGCGAGGGGCCCACTTCATCGAGAGCGATCTGGGCGACATCTCTCTGTGGGGACGTCTTCTTTTGCGAGCCGCCCGCTGTACTGGAAAGTGAGATGCAGCCAACTCAACTATTTTGGCGCCAGATTGGTGGGCACATGCGTAAAGTGGAAGGCGGAATGTCAGGAGTGGTGTGGGCGATCGGTTTCGACGGAATGCCATATTATTACTCTGGCGGGTACGGTGGGGGTGTTTTTACTGGTTTTGACAGTAGTGTTTGTGGGATTCATCAGCAGGAGGATTATGATTGGCATTATATTTATGAAAATCAACGCTGGAATCCATTAGAAGGATACTCTGATAGGTGAGTGAATCAATGATTGCTAGTTTTAAGCACAGTTTGTGCAAGAGTATCAGATCATGTTACCTTTAACATGCGTTTTCAGTCATCAAGTTACTATCGGCTATCTCAAATCCCCCGCTATATCGAACATTTTCCCTTCCCTGAAGAGTTCGAGATACACTCTATACACTCCTCAGTACAGATGTACATCAACCACAAGACCTTATTGTGAGTAATATCTTGTTGCCGACCTTCGCAGACGCTTACCAAGTGACCGATCGAACTGGAGCGACGAGAGTGGAGTGTATGAACGAACAAGAGAAGGATATGCACTTCCATCGAGTCAGTGGCAGTGGGCAGATGAACAGTGGGCAGTGGAGACTAAGCCTAACATAACTGACAAGGATGGCTGGCAGTATGCTGTGGATTTTCCAAGGTTTGGTTTATCAGTAGCCTGAAATGTCAGTCATCTCCCACTCTCTCAGCCTTATTCCCGGCGAGAGACGGCTTCTGTCGGCCGGGGATTAGGCTGAGAGGGTGGGAGATGACTGACATTTCAGGCTAGGTTTATCAGTCGATGCAGCATGGTTTGAATAGCTTTTTGTTGGCTTTCCACTGCATAAGCATTAACTGTTTAGTTTCAATGTGATTTGTGCATGCTCATTCGGCTTGTTGCGGGCTGACTGACTGGTCAATAAATTGGACAATGAACAAACTCATGAACAACTTGTCAAAAATTGTCTAGGAAGAGAAAGTGAGATGTTTCTACTGCAAGGCATTCGCCATGGTTGTGTTTGCTGTATATTCAAATATTAGAGGGTTTCTGTCGCTGGTAAATAACATGAAAGACGAAATGGACTTCTATTAAACCAAGTCTACATTCACATTTTACATGGACTAATCTTTCCGTCCTGCTCTCTCAGAAACCTGGATCTTGTTCCAAGTTCTCCGTTAATGGGGACGATCAAAAACGCCGGCGTGAAAGAAAAACGTGGCCACTCCTTTTACTTTGCTTCACCCTCCTGCTTTTTCCATCATCCCCACGAACCGAGAGCCTGGAACATGCTAAGCAATCTGTGTCATGTGCTAAAGTTTACTGCCTTGCCTTGTAGATGGAAATTAAAGCAAGTGTCCTTTATTAACAACTATTAAAAGCACTCAAAACTTAGATTTCACACTTTGTTATGAACACCCACTTGTTCGCTCCCATTGTTTAAGATTAAGTAATTATATTTTTCAGAAGTTATCACCGTGAGCGAGGCTGGAATGACTATGTGAGGCGAAGACGGTGGAAAAGGTTGGATTTAATTTGTGTGCTTACCTTGCATGCTTGCTCAGTTAATGCATCAAACTAAATAGATCTCGAACACATTTAAATGACACCGTATGTATTTTTGTCGATCTTTTTGTGGTATGGAGTTTAGTTACGATTAAGTAGTCGTGATTAGAAGTGTAATCAAAGTGTTAGATTAGGGTTCGAGGGAAAACTCATTCGGCGAATGCTGAATGTTGCTGTGATTGGCGAAAGAAAAGTGATTTATGTTTGACAGTCTGATTTCTCGTAATCAGTGAAATCTGCAAACAAGATTTTTGGTGCGTTATTTTTGCATTTCTTTACCCTGACAGGACCAAATAATTTTTCTTTCTTAAGACGCTGTAAACTGACAACAACTGGTCCATGGATTCAAGTGACACCTCAAGTCAGGCTGCGTGACGTATCGATTCAAATCGATGTACTTGATGGCTTGATAGCGGTGTGGGCTGTGGGGACAAAAGGTGATGTGTTATACCGGCATGGTGTCACAGGAGATTGCCCACAGGTAAATAATAACTTTTGTTATTCTACATGTGAGACGTGCGCTTTGTCGAGTTGTTCAAGCCAGCGGATTTCGATGGAGTTTTTTCTGATGTATACTGATAGTGGCAACCTCTTGTGATCACTCTCATTTCTAACTAGCTTGTTATTATTGCAACTTCTTATCTCTTTTATTTTTCTGAGTGCATGAGTGTAAATTCAAATAGGCGTTTTAAAGTTGTGAGAGTTTGTTTGTAGCTCGGCGCTGTGGTGGCGCATAATCTTAAGATTCTGTCGCCGTACAAAATCAGAGTATTTCTGTAGGATTACTTGAGCAGGGTCGTACGTTGCTATGGTAATGCAGGTTATTTCATGAGAAGAGAGGGTGAAAGGTAAGAGTCTTAATATCCCATATAAGCCTTCTTCCCGACGTTATCCCTCTCAAGTTATTTTTAGACACAGTAATAATAATATTAATTTATTTACTTAATATAGCGCCTTTTAACATTAAAATAATCAAAAGCGCTTTACATGAATTATAAAATATGTATAAAAATACATTAACTAAAACTAGAATTAAAAGAAATATTAGTAAAACGTAATACCAAAAATGCACACTAGACCATACCCCAGTGCCATTGGTAAGGGCAAGCCAACAAAAAGCTATTCAAACGCCTGAATTACTTGTACCTACAATCTTGGCAATGGCTGGTTTGCAGTGTCACTCAATCAAAAATAAAAATCGTAACCATTCAATAAAGTCAAGTCAAGTCAATAAGTCAAGAATCTGGAATATGATAGATGATTCATACATAAACAACCTTGCCAAGAGTTAGGTCTGTGCGGTTGTTCATTCGCGCGTTATTTGGAAAAGTGTTTCACCCAAATTTATAGAGTTTTGTTTGGAGACGCCATGTTGGTGCCCTTCCAAGGGGCACCAACATGGCGGCCGTAAAGTGACAAAAACATCTGTCATTCAGTTTTACCATTAAAACGAAAAATTATTCCTCTAGAGCGCCGACACATTGAAAGTAGTACTTCTTCTATTGCAAGTACTGTTCAGTTAGCAAAAACGTGAGTGATATCTCCTCTTTAGACCTATGTGAAAGCCCTCTCGTGCCGCCATTTCACTGTCACGCAACTCAAAAACACTGACATTCAAACGTCTTCTCAAAAAAAATTGAGAAGCCTTGTCTTTGTAAAACGTCAAGTCATTAGAGGGTCTTACGTCTCATGAAACTAAAACTTCATAAGGATTGCTAATTTTTAGTTTTGGAAAATGATGACGTCACATGAAAACTAGCAATTTAATAAGTAAGTTTCAACGTGGCAAAACAAAGGGAGCCAGTAATTAGGAACTAATATTTCAACACATTTATCGGCAATACAAGGAAGTGGTGTCTGTCGCAGTCACGCGCGTCAGAGCTCAAGGGTAACGCTGATAATCTAAGTGTAGTAAATACAGCGTTATTCTAACTCCAACTTTCCAAAGCATATACTGCGATTTTAAAATAAGGATACATATTAGTGCTCGAAAAGCTCAGTACAAACTACCATTGGCAAAAAAAGAACATTGGACGAAACAGTAAGCTTCAAATTCAATCCAAATTCTAAAGACAACTTCAAATTTCACATTAGGCGAGATACTAAGCACAGAGCAATCTATCGTATTTCTCAGGAGCTGATCAATAAAACTAGAGAGTCTATGAATAGCCGTATCACTGACACGATACGAAATAATGGCGAAAGACTGAAGTTAATAAAGCGGTACCGTTCTCTATAGGCACTCAGGGTTGTACTATGTTGAAACGATGCTTGTGCGTTTTTGTGACGGTTTGCGACATATTTCCTACGATTTAAGGTTGGTTTTGGACGGTTTAAGATGGTTTTTGTTGATTTTGGTGATCTGTTAATATAAACAATGAACTAAGATTAGTTTTTCCTGCCCTGCTACAAAACCGTGCTTAACCGTAAAGAATCATCAATAAAAACTTGTAAATCGTTGAATTTTATTTCAAAGCAGATAAAGATCGTGTAAGATATCTTTTTTTAATAAAGAAAACTATTCTACAGAAACAAAATAGCTCAATAGAAAAGTATCCAATAACGGCATGAAATGTTAAGGCTTTAAAAATAAGGGGCTGAGTGCGTGAGGGTTTAAGTGGCGCATTGGATTAGGGCGTATGTCGCAGGTGTAAGTGGCGTGCATGAACCCTGTCGGGTTCGAGACCGGTTTCCTCTTCTGCTATTTTTTTCCTGTGGGGAATATAAGTTGCAATGTTTTCTTTTTCGCCGTAAAATGTTCTGGCAAAGAATGCCAGCGCACTGCCATTCATTCCATCTCCCTCACGTTAATGAACCCACGTACAATACACATTGCCACCTTGTCAGAGGTGCCAACCGTGTGGAAGTATCGATAAAGTACTTTTAAAAGGACCAAAATTCAAGGTTCAATTCTGAAAAACTTAGAAAAGGAGCTTAATCGGAGATCTGCAGCGTTTAATATTTTTCATGATTTCCCGCGCGCGCAACTGACCAACAATAAAAATGTATTCGTATTGGTTAAAGAAATAGCTTCGCTTTTCAGGGCCTAGACCTGCGACGACAGATCAGATGTGTTCTGCATAGCAAACATAGCTTCTTGTAACGCCAGTGTCGTCCTCGGACAATCTTGGACAGACTAAAAAGGAACAATTAGCGCCCTCCCCCCCAAAGCAATGATGAAGGCGGCAAGGAGCAAAAAACGCACCATTTTGGCATCATTGAAATGGGGGGGAGGGGTGGTCCAGATGTTCTTGTAGTTCTTCCGCGGATAATGTTACCAGGCGCGTCGCGTGGATGTTTGTGGAGGAAGAAATCCTTGTAAAGCCGCTAGGGCTGTCCAGGTAAGCTGGGATCTCCGAAACCGGGATTGATCCCAGTAAAAAATAACTTGAGAAAGATTAGCTCGGGAATAAAGCAGTTTTCACTTGGCTGTGGAAAGTAATTCCCATTTGTTTTGGTTTGCAATGGTACACTGAGCGATTGGCTTACAAATCTCGCGCTACTTTGTCATCCAATCAGAAAACCAAAACAAATCGTGACTCTTGTGTTTCGCATTAGCTAAATGTATCTGCTTAAAAAATGATTAGTTCACAGGATTGTCGTGTCTATGTGATTAGCTTGAGTGATAACTTGGTTTTGGTCTTATTACGCTCAATTGAAAACCGCTCAAAGTCAATTCTGTGTGCAGGATTAATTCTCTCACCCTTGATCCTCTCTTGTTGTTGAACTGGACTGTCTGACTCGCTTCCAACGATGTATTTCTCAATATATATATCTGTCTGGATTCGCAAAAACGTGGCTACAGAATTTGACTTGTCACTGATAATCTTGATACAATTCTGTCCTAGAGCTAGCTTTCCACAAGGCTTATCGTAGCTCAAATAAAAGGGGATAACTCTCCTGTATGCCTGTACGTCCGCGTGATTTTTGGGGGCATTTTTATTTAGTTTTTTCAGTTTTCGATAATTTGGGGGCGTTTTTAATAATTCAATTATTCCACTCGCCCTTGTTGGATATGAGATGATTACAGCCAACTCGGCGCTACGCACCTCGTTGGCTATCTACCATCTCATATCCAACGCGCGCTCGTGGAATAATTGTTAAGTAAATCCGAACTGGCTTGCACCACTGAAGTTAAACTTGTAAAATACTATCGGGGTATTGATAACATGAACTACGTAATCTGAGTCAGTGTAAGAAAAGTAAATTCAGGGATTGATAAGCGAAGGGGCCAAAGTCAAACAAGAAAACATATATAAAAAATATCCAGTTTTTCGGGAAGCTTCTAATACACCGTGATTTCTTTTTTATCGCTTTTCCCTAGCTGACGGATGTTATTATCTTTACCCTACTTATCGTCTCCGACTGGCCCTGATTCAGTTGGCGGTTTTTAGCGATTGCTTCTTTCCCACTGATTGTCACTCCGTTATTTACTTCATAGTACGATCTTTCCTCATGCTATCAATTTCTTCCATTTTGGACTTTCTAAGCTCATTATTCGCCGATTAGTAACAGACTTTGAACGTTTTCATTTGTGGTTTGCAACGAAAGGTAACCTAAGATATACAATTTCTTCACTCAGAATGTCACTGTTTTAAAGTGGAGAAGTATAGCCTTTTATTATATGACTAGCTCCGTGAGTGGGCAAGATAAATCAAATCCTGTGCGTTGATTGGCTACCCGAGCGGCAAGATGGCGCTGTCTTGTACACTCGGGACTACCCGCTGTGTCCTGCAAGAAAAATGTCTTCGAAAGCCACATAATAAATCCTTTTTTGATCAGGTTTGTTCGGTCAAGATGGCTGGATATTGGCCTTGTTCCTTTTTTGCGAGTTTATGGACCTCGACTCCGTCTCGGTCAATAAACACGCAAGAAAAAGAACTTGGTCAATATCCAGCCATCTTGACTTCGCGCTTGATCAATAACTCATATTTGTACGGAGCCGTGTTACTATGAGAAAATTTGTAAACCCTGATGAATATTTTACCATGCCTAAAGAATGATTAAATATTAAAGTCTTTCCCCGCAAAATGTGGCGGTTCATTGATTGTTCAATGAATGACAAGCAGGTGTTTCTAAAATCGTTTGGCCACTTTATCACGTAATTAAAGCTGCTGTCTAAAGTGCTCTCAATTTTGTAATGTTGAGTACATAATGTTACGGCTCGTTTCAATTTAATGTAACAAACAGTAACAACGCAGATCAATCGCACCAATCAACACAGCTCAATCCCTTTTTAGAACAATCTGGTATCTCTGATGAGTTTCAGCGAAATTGAACATTAAAATTGTAAAGGGTTATTGAGAAAAGCAAGACAAAACATTCAGTATTGATTCAAGTGGATTTTCTAGATTCCTGAAATCCTCCTGATGTGTCTAATGATTTTCAGCTTGGCTAATTCGGTTTCGGCCTTCCGACTTTTTGTGATCTTCTGTGTTGAAGTTAATTTTATTGACAATCCATACTTAGTGGAAACCCGGGCTAGTGAAAAATGCTGCCTTTATCATTTATCTGGATAAAGTTATATGTTGTGACGGACCATGAGGGAATTGAATGCAAACTGAACCTGTATAACAAATCGGAAAGTTTGATGAAAAGAAGTATGGGATCTTAGTGATCGATATGGGATTTTTGGGATTGTCTCCCAACTCTTTGAAGCTGTGCATGCCAACTCAAATAACCACTACAATATAGACTAGAAATTCACTTCAAAAAGTACAGTAAGAGTTCCAATTTCGTAAAAGTTATCACACTGGCGCTTGTCGAGCTTGTAATGCCAAGGTTCGAAAAGAACAAATTCGCTGTCGCAGAATTGTTTTCTGGAAGGTGGCAATGATGGGCCTATGCATTAAGATGTAACACGCTCGTGCAGAGCCATTGTCCCTAAAAAACGATAATTGAGAAAAATAAGATATGCATCTTGCGGTAATCAGTCTTTTTTCTTCGTTAATGTGAAACTAGTGGCGGTGATCCAACTGCAGGTGGATGTTAACGATTCCTTTTGCATCGCAAATGAGTTTAAGGTTTCAGTTTGATTGATTCATCTTGGGCTATCTAGAGAAGCGGTATTGTCTGTGATGATGTTCGATAAATTTTGTATAATCCTTGTTCTTTAATGGAAACTCCGGTCTTTTGAAACTAGAAATCGCAAAATGCTACCAATGTAATTTATCTCAGTAACATATGTTGTAACTGCAAGACAATGTAAGAATTAATTAGAAAAGACGAGAAGAGTGGGTGAAAACAAGCATAGGATCTGACTGAAAGATCCTCGGTCTCCTTTTGTAGTCAGGAGGATTATCACAGACTCGTTTATAAAGCCTTGCTTATCGACTCAAATAACCGCTGCGATTGAACAGTTAATTTGGCTTCCAGCTGGCAAAACGTAATCCCACTGGTGGCTGTTCAGGTTTTCATGTCAACGTCGTAAAATAAAACGGAAAAGTCGTTGTCGAATTTTTTCCTCCAAAATACGCGCAGTTTGGGGCATTTTGTTTGTTTTTTTTTTGGGCAGAGAATGATGAAGATATGTGCCAAGATGGATAAGACTTCTGCAGAGCCATCCTGCTACTCAATAAAACGTTTGTTAGCGACGCTCCCGTTGATGTTGTGGTCTATTTAAGCTTCCTGTTGCGCGAAATTAAACAACGAAATCAATCTTGCTTCTAGATGATCATTGATTCCGGGGCCAGTTTTTGCAATTGCTCCATTTAGCCTGAGGCTGAAACAACTACATACATAAACACAGAAAGCTACCAAGCCGGCTTTTCGTTTATTTCATTTCACGCCGCGGGCGAAAAAAACTGGTGGTTTGGCAAAGATTAAGCTAGTGAAAAAACGATAAAAAATGTTTATATTGTGTTTTTTAAAACAATGTTGTTCTGTTTGAAAAATGAGCACAAGATGCATGCCGCGCGGTAGCAATTTTCCTTCTTTCTTGATTCGTAATATTCTGGTGCCCGCAACAACTTGTTCTATTGTTAAGGTGTTTTGCGTGTCTGTCGCTAAAATCATAGGTAATTTACATTACAATTTGCTTTTCAAGCATTGTAAAAGTAATTGAACCAAAATTTGATGTCACTACATTGATAACAACACAGCACAAACGACCAAAGCGACTATATTTGCACTGCCAGTATAGATAACGTGCAGATGTCAATATTCAGTGAAACAATAGAAGTTTCAACAGAGTCGTATAAGCTTCGGGGAAACTGGCTGGTAGTGGCCGTCTGGAAGTGATAAGTCGGTGTCCTCTATTTGACCAAAAGTTTGATAAGTAATGGAGACCAACTCGACGTCTGAGGCCATCGGACAATCGTTTCATGTGACGCAGTGTCCTGATTTGGAAGAAATTTCGAAGCGTTCCTTATTCTTCGTAACCTCTCTCGTTTTACTATCTGGTGTCAATGGCGTGTTACTTTTCGTTGCGGTGCTTGCAAATGGAGTCATCTTGTGGGTTCTTCGTGGAGTGTCTTCTATTCATCCTCCATCGCGAACACTCTTCTACTCTCTGGCAGCCAGCGATATCTGTGTTGGTTTTATTGTGCAGCCATTCAACTTGATCTATATGATATCTACTGCAAAGGGCAAAGCCGCCCTCTGCTCCAGCACGCTGCCATATTGGGATGTGATTGGGTTTGCAATGTCCGGGATTTCTCTTTTAACGGCCTCTGAGATCAGCGTCGATCGCTTACTAGCGTTCTGTTTGAAGCTTAGGTACAGAGAGGTCGTTTCTCTTGGGCGCACGCGCTTTGTTGTCGTAACGACATGGCTGGTAAGCTTTGCGGCTGGATCAGCAAGTCTGTGGAGCCGGGAAACTTTTACTATCTTACAAATAATTGGAGTGTTCCTCAGCATTGCTGTTTCATCATTCAGCTACACGACAATCCACATTCTTCTTCGCCAGCGAGAGAAACGACGGCAAGAAAGACAAATCGCTTGGGATCAACCGAGTCAGAGCGTCACCGAAGTGAGCACGTCAGCGTCCAGCACTCGGCGATACAAGAACACAGTATCTACTGCATTGTGGGTTTACTGTGTTTTACTCATCTGTTCTTTACCGTACATGATTGTGGCTGCACTTTGGGCGGTTTACGGCGGCAGTGATGCGATACTTATCGCTCACGCTTACGCTATAACACTGGTCTATTTTAACTCTGTGCTAAACCCGATATTGTATTGTTGGAAGATTAGACAAGTCAGACAAGCTGTCAGGGAATTTTTTAGTCATGTTTGCTACCATTAATATTAAAACGAGTTCTAGGTAAGGCCTCCGGAAAGGAGAGAGTAGCCGATCTCATGTTTTGTTGCTGTGAACTAATACTGAACTACTATCTTTCCAAGAACATTTTATTGTAGCGGTAAGCTGGTTGTTAACATTAGTATCACTGGAGACCTGAGTGATATTACAAGCAGCGATGGAAGGTTTAAGTTTGGAATCGTTCTCCTTTTGCGAACGGAAACATTTCCCTTTGAACAAATGACCTGTCTGCTAACCCGTCGAGCGCCAACTTTACTGGGTTTTGATCGGTAATATCACTGTGTAATAAAGAACATTTTCTTTTTCGTCCTTAGATATGAAAGTTAAGAGTTTCGCGCAAAACTAAGTTTGTTTTTTTTCCACAATTTTACAGTTGCTGAAAGTATTGAAATCCTTAATTAATGTTAGACGTTATTGACTTAGGAGACACTGTGCTAATGGTTTTTTTAAATAATCGAAAAGTTGGAGAATTTACAGTTTGGGGAACAAAAGAAATACTTCATTTGTACTGAGTGTTATTTTATTGACTTAGCACTCGCTGGACTTTATGATCTTTTTCGAAAAATTAAGCAGAGTATAATATAGAAAAAGTAAGTTCCGGTCAGTTAGTTTCTTTGAAGTAAATTCAGTCCGTTGGTCAAGCTAGTAGTGTCTGTTTAGTAAGAAAAGACAAGTTCTTTTGTGTAATATGAAATCCCTCCTCAATCAAGACACCAAATTTAAAGTTGTCACTTTTTTATTATTGTACACATTGAAATTGTGGCCTTTAATCTCTTGTTTACTCATTGTTTAGAATTAAATGGCATGCGCTAGTAATGTTACAACAACATTCATATGAAAAGCCTTTTCATATTCCCAGTTCTATCTCGTTAAGCCCGAACATATTCGACTTATTGTCATCATCACGTGGTAGTTATTATCACCTGATGATGAGATTTGATGATGATGAGAGTCGTTTTCCAGCTTTTAGCGTTGTAAATGCATTTATTATTCAAATTTCATACACTGTACGAATTGTGAATTTCTGATTTGTTGATTTGTACCACGTGACACTGGGTTGTGACGAAACAACCTCCTTGACGTCATTATCTTGGTGCGGTAAATTCAATACACCACTGTCATTACACCATGGCTTCGGCTGACTCAAAGTTTGAAGATTTTTGTTAGCATTGTATTCAAGTTGAATAATAAAAATGTTAACGCACTCATTGCTCATGAATTATCGGTATTTGCCTGCACGAGTTCACTAACGGCGGCCTCGTGCGGCATTGAAATTTCTCGTTCATTCCTAGTGAACTCGTGCAGGTAAATCCCGATAATTCACGAGCAATGAGTGCGTTAACCTGTAAATAACTGTATTCTTTTAGCAAAATTATGTCTCGTTGTTGGACATTGTTGAGATGAAAATAAAGCGCCTTATTAGAACAGTGATATTTTCAGTAAAATTATTGTCCCAGACTAGTATTTTATGTCACCATTTATATTTGCACTTGTTTGGCTGCTCCTTTGTAGGAATTTGGGTCACTGAGAGAGAACATCTCTTTCGTAAACGTATCTGTTGTTCCAGACTTTGCAAAATAATTGCGACAGCTTTGCACTTGTAGGGAAACACGCCCGCCACCTCCCCCCAACCAAACTCCTTTGATACTCCGGATACTGCTAGAATACATTCTGGTCGGCTCTTCCCCAATATGAATATTTCCGTATTATTCGGATGAGCAATAAATAAGTAAGTAATAACTAATAATTGTTGGTTGTGTCTTATTCGTGATAGGGCACGGCATGGGAACACATTTTAACAGATCTGCCTTTTATCAGTATCTCCGTTGGATGTAAGAGAAGGGTCTGGGGAATAGCCGAGAATGGCACCGCCTATTTCAGGGCAGGCTTTGGAGAAAAGCAGATCACAGGTACTCTTTTCTGGTTATCAACAATTAATGTCTCCATACAATATCAACACAGTGCTAACGCGATCTCCGATGAGGAAAAAAGATACGAGATATTTTTTTTTGTATTTTATTTGTTTATTTCATCTTAAAAGTTACTTACAGATACATACACATACCTACTCACTTACAGATACATACACACATAATACACGGTGGACCTCCTTACAGATAAAACGCATACTCTCATTTACGGTTGTAACAACGCATTACTACATTAGAGTTGCATTAGTTTCATCTACGGCAATGTACTCGCTCCATTTCTTGAGATGGATGGGCAGCTTATTACGAGATTTGGCAACCATCATTTCGAGTTGGTAAATCATCTTAATCCTAGCGTTTAATACTACAATGGAAGGTTTGGTCTTATTACATCTGCAAGAGTAGATATATTTTTTTGCAATCAACAAAATATGGTTTACAAACAAGTCTCTTTTGCAAGTCATTATACCGAACATTATGTCTCTATCGGAAACAGGTTCAATTTCAATACCTAGGTTGCCCACCCATTTTATAACTTCTGCCCAGAATTTTTTAGTGTAATGGCAAGTTACAAAAATATGTGCAAGAGATTCGTCTGCTTCTCCACAAAAAGAGCAAGCTGGAGACGAAATTATCCCAATTTTGCTATTAAAGGAGAACATTCGTGGCAAGTCATCTATTTAGAAGTTTATATTGAAATTCGCGCGATTTTGTATCCAAGGCAACACGATGTGGTAGGCTGTATCCTTTTTTTCCAATCTAATTCATCCGATGCGAATTGAGCATTGTACTTGAGTTGAGCTGTGGGTGGAGTAATGTTTCTATTTCGAAATTCCCTATAAATCATCTTAGATACGGCTTTGCTGAGTAAGACATTTTGACCATTTAAATTTAACTGAACCTGATTTTGTAAGTTGAAAGGCTCAGTAACAGAATGATTACACGTTTTTAAAAATATGCGCCATTCAATTGGAAGAGCTTCAATTACACAAGTAAGTCTAAATGCATCCAACGGAGAGACATTCAACTCTCGTAGTTTGTTAGTGATAAGCTTATTGTCTTCAGAAATCAGGTCTCCTATTCTGAGAATGCCTATATCTGCTAATCTTTTATTATAGACAGACTTACCATCCACACAAATGGCTTTATTATTCCATAAAATTATTTTCGAAAGATCCACATTTGTGGGGTTTTATGCGCTACCTTGGTTTGCTGCAGAGCATTCTGCGAAATATTTAAGGGATTCCTCATAAAACGTTGGAAGCTTGATGGGTAAGGTTTTAACGTCAAAGTCACAACATAGGATAAAGCTACCTCCAACAGGTTTTAAGTAGTGCAGAAGTATAGTTTTCCAACTGCTGGGTTTGCTCATTTGCGAGTCGTTGGCAACAAAGTATTCTCTGGGTTTAATTATGGAGTCTAGGTGCGGAGCTTTGAGTCCACCATCTTCAATGTCGCTAATAAGCGCTAGGCGTTTGATTTTGTTTTTCCTTTCCAATTAAAGTCAAAGATAATTTTATTGGCCTCATTGACAAAATTTTTGTCTAAGCAGATCATGCTTGCTCGATAAAGGAATATTGGGATGATGAATGTCTTAGCAATTTGAATTCTGCCAATAATTGTGAGGTCTCTCCACTTCCATATCCTTAACTTATCCTTAATGGAATTAATCAATTCGTCAAAATTCATCTTTTGTTTGATGCGATAATCATATGTAAAATGAATCCCCAGAATTTTAATTTTGCTTTTATTTTTACACTTTTGAAAAGGCTATGATTGAGTGATGAGTGAGCAAAATCTCCAAGTAACATAATTTCTGACTTATCATGATTTATTTTAAGGCCAGAACACTCTCCAAAACTTTTTAAAAGCTCGAAGAACTTCAATAGAGAATTATCATTTAACAAAAAAGCGGTTAAATCATCTGCAAAGAGTTCTAATTTAATTTCTTTTCCATCCACCACAATACCCTGGACATTTTTGTTGCTGCGTATGCTAATAGTTAAAATCTCCAAGACAATGATGAACAAATAGGAGGACAGCGGATCTCCCTGCCTTACTCCCCGCTGAACGTCAAACAGGGCAGTGGAAAAACCATTGTTTAAAACACAGCTTGAGCCGATATTGTTATAAAATGTGTGAATCCATTGTATAAAAGAAGGACCAAACTGAAAGCCAACAGAGTACGAAACAAGAAATCTCTACTTACAGAGTCAAACGCTTTCTTGAAATCAATAGAGATCAACCTCCCTTCTATTTGATATCTTTTTGTGTGGTCCAAAATATCCTCGATAGATCTTACAGAGTCACAAATAGTCCTATCTTTGACATATGCACATTGATTGTGATGGATAATACAAGGTAGAACAGCCTCTAGTCTTTTAGCAATAGCTTTAGAGCCAATTTTTACATCAACGTTAATAAGTGATATTGGTCTCCAATTAGCTATAATTATGCCTCCGATCTTTATCTTTTTTTTTTTCAATAAGAGTAATGATAGCACGCTTCTGTGAGTTCGACAGTTCTCCATAGTCATAGGAGTAATTTAGGCTCTCCACCATTAGCTTACCTACAATGTTCCAAAAAGCCTTGTAAAATTCTGCAGTTAGGCCGTCATCACCTGGCGACTTATTATTTTCAAATAATTGAAGACTCTTTAGACATTCGGCAACCGTTAATTTCTCTTCACAAGCATGAGCGTTGTCTTCAGTGAGTCTTGGTATTTCTGGATTCGCTAGAAAGGAATTCAATAAATTCTCAGAGGGTTTTAGAGAATCAGCCTTGTACAGGTCTGAGTAAAACTTCTCAATCTCTTGCAATATTTTTTTGGGATCAGTAATTAAAATACCATCTTTATTGAACATCTTGCGCACAGAGCTTTTAGCTTTTTTATGTGATTCTAAATTTAAAAAATACTTATTACTCTATTCTCCTTTTTCATACCAAGTTGCTCTAGATCGAACGATTGCACCTTGTGATAAATATTCATATATGCTGTTGTACTCTGATTTTAAGATTTCTAATTGTTCAAGGTTTTCCGGGGAGGGACTTCTCCCACAGTTTTCTTCGCAAGTCTTCAGAGAAGCCTCAATGTCAGTAATTTTTTCCCTTCTTTTACGTGCCTTCTCTTTGCTATAGTTTGTCGATACCTGCCATATTCTGTATTTAATTAAATCCCATAATATTCTTTTATCGGTAATGTCTTTAAACTCGTCTAACCAGATTGGCAAGCTTTCATTTAACAGTTTAACATAATCTGCATCTTCTACTAAGCTAG
Source organism: Micromussa lordhowensis (assembly GCA_964020085.1). Lineage (NCBI taxonomy): Eukaryota > Metazoa > Cnidaria > Anthozoa > Scleractinia > Lobophylliidae > Micromussa > Micromussa lordhowensis. Next base: position 12,852,829 of record OZ026605.1, read on the forward strand.
CATTAAATTTCCAAAACGAAGGGCCATGCTTTTGTCTGTCTATATTGTTAAAATGGAGAACAATTGCCGAATGGTCGGAGTTGATCGATGAAATAATGTCGGATTTTTCGATGTCTTCTTGACAGACATCGCTTATTAACCAATAATCTAATCTTCTCTGAACTAATGGATTCTTTTGCCTCCAAGTGAAACGTTTATTTTCAGGATTCCTTATTCTCCATATGTCCACCAAATCATCGTCTAGGCATAGATCTTGGATATTTTTAACTGAATCTTTTTTAGAAGGGTTGCCACCAGAACAGTCGAGATCGGAATCAAGCGCGATGTGAAAATCTCCCCCAATAACTATCTTTTTTTGTTCTTTATCAACAACGAAATTCTCAATAATCTTGTTTAGATTGTCAAAAAAGGCATTGTTCTTGCACTTTGTTTGGCGCGTAAACATTGACAAACAAAAAATTTGAACCTTGCACATCAGCTTCCACTAAGACATAGCGACCTTGAACATCCACCTCGACATATTTTAAATCAAAATCTAAGACACTTCTTACTAGAACCATTACTCCACAACTATGATTAGTACCGTGTGAAGAAAAAAGCTTACCTTGCCACTGTGTTCTCCAGGTGTCTTCAACTTCCACGGTGCAGTATGTTTCTTGAAGAAAAATAATATCATATTTCCACTCGTTTAACCACATGAAGAGCGCTTTTCTTTTCTTTGCAGAGCGAATTCCTCGAACATTTAAGGACAGTAATTTAAAATCAGCATACTCCTTCTCGAATAAAAAATTCGTTAATCATTTTGCTAGCTATGCAAAACTGAAAATCTACGCGTAAATAAGAATAGATGAAATAACTTATAATTTGTAAAGAGGCACTTGTTGCATAAACATACAATACACTTAACACTATGCACAATGGTATATTATAATGACTGCAGAATCTTTATCCGGCGTGCAGCCCATGGGGTTTGGAACTTTATGCATACTCCTAAATTTGAATGCGAAACACAAAGCGAAAAAGAAAAAAGCAAACGTTTCTAAAAGCGTCTATAAATTTTAACTCTTAAGTAGTTTTTAGCATGGCATTACATTACATTACATAGGAATAAACTGTCCATCAATATATAGCTTATCGGGTTCCTTCCTGTCAAACGAGGCTAACTTTCCTTCTTCTCTTGCCTTTTTTAATTTTGACCATTGTTTCTTGCGTCTTTCTTGAATTTCTCTGGGCAGATCTGTAAATACTCTCACCTCTGTATCATCTCTGACTTCGAGCGCTCTCCTAAAAATGCGTTTTCGGTCGGGGAACCTTAGGAAGCGCGCAATAATTGGTCTACACGCACCAGCTTTCTTCCTACCAATACGATGCACACGCTGAAACTCAATGCCTCTTGCGCCGTCGAGCTCCAACTCCCTTTTAGTCCAGTCAAATTAGCTCGAAAAATGGGATAACCCTCAACTAATTGCAACAAAAGGTTTTTCAACGGATAACTAAAGAGAAATTATCCCTCTATAACATACTAAAAGTCCCAGAGAATCGAAGTCCGGGAAAGTGCCTAAAATTGCAATTGATTTCGACCCATTGACAACCAAAAAATTTCCAACATGGACACGAGGCTACAGTAAGGTTTTTGACTAAGTCGCCAGAATTTATTACTTTTTGTGGGAATATCAACCCCAAATCATCAGAAATGAAAGACTAGATACCAATTAAAACAACAGGTGTATTAGTTTATTTCAGTTCATTCTCGATCGTGTAATTTTGCACAATCCTGCAAATACATATACATAGATAAAAAAAATTGATACTGCATTCTTTGAAAAAAAACTTTTTGTTTTCATTTACTTTAAGAATTACTTTCAAATATAACTTAATGTCAATTCAAGTAATAACTGTAACACTTAAGTATTCAAAAATTTACAATTTAGCGAAGGGAAAAACCCTAGTTTATCAAGATTCACTTAGTGCGTGAATTTGTCTATTTGTGTACCGCCACCCAAGAGTGCGTGTTGGTTCGTCTCGCCAGTGTCTGGATTGGATTTTGCCGTAGGGCCAGCGTACATTCCTCCTGTTCTATTGGAAAACAGTTCTTTTGATTCAGTTGATAGATGCTAGTAGCTTCTAAAGTTATATCAAGGTAAGCTGAATGCTGATTCAATTTTTAGAGAATCTTTAAACAATCAGTGCTGATCACCTACATATGAGGAATTGCCGTGAAATTAGATTCTGTTTCATGATCAGCCCTTCGAGGCGTGTGAAAGAAATCTCCCCCTAGATATCGCAGAATTCATTCTTTCTAGTTTAATAGAAATCCAATGCTCATATCTAACTACTGCTTCGAAGTAGAAGAGTTTCTTTTTGAAAGCGTATTATGCTGGCACGATCTTTGCTGACGCTGTTCAAATACATTTTGAAATATGCTAATCAAACTTGCTTCGTAGCATAGTGAGAAAGATAAAATTGTTATAACAATTTAACTATAATTTAACGTTTTTTTCTTTTCATTTCTATATTGCTTAGGTTGTTATTTGAAGTTTTACTCCTTCAATGTGTACATTTGTATCTCGAAAGCATGATCAAACTTCCCCAAGAACAACCACAGCTGTACCAAGAATTCATGTCAGGTTTACATGTGGTGCGACGCAGTGATAGGTACTGGGCAGGCTTATCAACTGACCTCGTTATAGAACAGGTGCTAATGCGCAGCCTCAAAACAAATGGTGGCCTAACAAGAGGACACGGGATGACAGATCAACAACGTCTGACATGGCTACTGGCGATGCCGACTTGCGCAGAAACCAATCGCGCAATGCAGGAGTTCACGGGCGTCCTTTACGACTCAGGGGAACAGAATAAGGACATGACCAATTCAAGGATGAAGCGCGATATGAAGGATACCCTTGATGTCCTTACGACTATTTCTGAACGAAGCCCATTTTTGTCGCAAGATTCAGCGCTCCGCAACATCATGACGGGAGTCCATGCAGACACCTCAGTCAATGTGGACACGGCCCAAGACGCTGGCAAGAAAATCTTGAAATCAATGAAAGGTCAAACCACAAAAGAATACACATTCAAGTGCTCTTCCCAATCCGTTACAATGGCTTCAAAGTCGGCTATCCGAATCGGAAACGACCAAGTTCAGATAGACCCGCAGCTGCTATTCCAGCGATTGATTTTAGTCAGCTCCTCCGAAGACCTGGAGTCTTTATTCCGATATGAGCTCTGCAGCTATCCCACTGCGCTTTTCGATTCATCTTTGATGCTACGAAAACCACAAAAGCCGGTCCTTGCTGACGCCATGTGGTCAATGTTAAGCGAAGCCTCCAAGATTGAGCCCTATGGAGTTACGAAGTACGTATTGGATGGAGGCGCACTTCTCCATCGTCTATCGTGGCCACAAGGAACCACGTTTAAAGAAGTATATGAAATTTACAGTGGTTACCTCTTGCAAAAGTATGGAAGAGCAACAACTATCGTGTTTGACGGGTACGACGTAGTCTCTACGAAGTCTATGACGCAAGAAAGAAGAACTGCGGGAAAAGTTGGCGCCACTGTCTCCTTCACAGATGATATGAAGATACCCATGAAAAAGGACATTTTTCTTGCAAACAAGAAAAATAAGCAAGCATTTGTTATTCAGTTGGCCTCCTTCTTGCAGAAACAAGGCTTTGAGACCCTCAACGCAGATGGAGACGCGGACGTTCTCATTGTTAAGACCGCAGTTGAATCAGCCAACACGGAAGATACAATTCTGGTAGGGGATGACACTGACCTCCTAATACTTCTGGCTCACTACGTGCGGATGGACGCACATCGCCTTTACATGAGACCAGAACCCAAGGCAAGTTCCAAAAAAAGACGAGTCTGGTACATTAATGAAATCAAAAAAGACCTCGGAGAAGACGTATGCCGGCATCTTTTTTTTATCCACGCCCTACTTGGATGCGACACCACATCCAGCATATACGGAATAGGAAAGGGCGCGTCACTGAAGAAGTTTGTGAACTCAGAGCACTTCCGTCAGCAAGCACTGGTATTCGACAACCTGGCATCGACTGTAGATGAAGTGAAAACTGCAGGTGAAAATGCCCTAGTGTGCTTATATGGAGGAAAGCCGGGACAGACACTTGACCAGCTGCGGTACCAGCGCTACTTGGAAAAGCTAGCTTGTAAATCCAAGTCAATACAGCCTCAGAGTTTACCACCTACTTCTTCAGCGATGAAGTACCACAGTCTGCGAGTCTACCTTCAAATAAGAGAATGGAAAGATAGCACAGAGGGCATAAATTACGCTGAATGGGGATGGAGGTCAGCAGCGGAACAACTGACACCAATCATGACAGATCTCGCACCCGCACCACAGTCTCTTCTCCAGATAATGAGATGTAATTGTTCACAAGACTGCAGCACCCGCCGTTGCTCCTGTCGCAAAAATGATCTACCGTGTAATCCTGCTTGTGGTCAGTGCAAAGGGTCTGCTTGTACCAACGCACCCGAGCAAATCCCTGACGATGAAGATTCTGATTCCGACTCTGGTTGAACAAATTAGCTCTGAAAGGCGGTTAAAGCGGAGTACAAAGTAATATACCCCTCACCTGCTTTGTTATCGGGTGGCAGTCATCGGTCTGTATAAGATTTGAAATTATAGACTTTTGTTAGGAGCCCATGGGACCAATGTCAAACGATCCATTGACGGGACTTTCTTTTCTGCACCAACAAAGCAGAATGTTTAGATTAACAGATATTGTGACCTCTATAACTGTTTAGAAACTAAAGATTGATTGCGGGATCGACTTTAGAGGAAAAGGCTTTCTAGTCGTACCATGCAATGTAGCTGGATTATGATCTGGTTTAAATTGATAAATAGAGCGTAAACAATGTGACAATTCTTATCCAGTTGTACGAATAGCACGATTTTAACTTAAACAACAATCCGGCGGCTTACCCGGCCCAAAATTGTTACTGTATTGAGACAATAAAATAGTAGCCGTTATATAAATTGGGTACCCTGTGGTTTTTCATATAAGCTTTGTATGGGAATTTTCTTTTCCGTTTTTCGGGGCCTTCCCGAACTCCGATTCTTTGGGACTTTTGATATGTTGTTAAGGACATCCGAATGAGCCACAATCCGTTGAAAAACCTTTTGTTGCAATTTGTTGAGGGTCTGACCCCAATTTGACTGGACTATTTCCAAGAACTTGTAAACAACTTCGCTTGCAACTTCTTCGGAGCCAGTCGCTTCAGGGAAGCCTAAAAACCGCAAATTCTCCCTCCTATTGTAAACTTCTTGATAGAGACACCGATCGTTTGTTACCTTAATTTCCTTCTCGTTCTCATCAATTTTTTTCCGCAGTTCTTGTACTTCCATATTTAAGTTATTTAATCCCGCATCCATGTCATCAGTTGCTTTCTTCAATTGAGTTGTCTTGCATTGCAAATCAATTATATCTGACTGGACGCTACTTAGAGCTGTTTCTAAGCGCTGCACCTTCTCAAGAACACCGTCTAATTTGCCTTCTACGCTCGTAAGCCTTTCTAGCACTTGCTGAAGTTGCTGCACAATGATTTCTGTCATAGTCGACGGTGACGTTAGGTTCTTGCCTTTGTATCAGCGCTCGATTCGATTTCTTTATTGCTCACCTCGCAAATTCTCTTGCCGTCAGAAGACACAGCTTCCGAGCCACTGCAATTTCTGGTTTTCGTTTAAGTTTACTGGGCAGCTCAGCCATGCAATGAAAGAGACGCTGAAGATATATATTTGAGCATTCAGACGAAGCGGAGCAGATGAAAACACGTCTTCACTCCTCCATAGTCGATCCAGACCCACCAAGATACGAGATATTATTGTCTTGTTGTATCACCAAATTTCAGAAGTAAAATGAAATGTATGGAATCAAATGACTTTAATATTTTCCAATAGCTAGTGTGATGGTCTGGAGAGCGGGTAGCTATAAAGAGACCTGTTGTTGGCAATTGACGTTTCAATAATTTGAGTGGAAGTAATTTTTAGGGTCAAGTGAAGAGTGTTTGTCAATTATTTTTTTCACTTGCTAGACGTCACACAAAGACGTCTTTGAATGAATAAATTACAATTAACTCAAGGTCGCGCAGGACTCTTATTAACAAAATTTCTTGAATGAGTGGTAGCTTATAAAACTTAAATTCTCTAGATTTTGAACGTTGATCAGTCCTATAAATTCTATCAGTGATATAGGAGGATGGCGGAATCACATCATGATCGTCTTTTTGCTGGCAGATCACCGTTCTCATTGATGTTTCAAGCTGCTCTTTAAATTAAAACTGTAAACATTGAATTTTATGTCCAAGTTTTTATCTAGAGGAGAGTACTAAATGAAATGATTATATAAGCTAGTTGCCTTTTCGAAGCTAACGCTCCTTTTTAACCTCAAACTTGGTGCTGATATATCGATGATGTTTTCATGTCCAGGACTGAAGGACTAGATAAATGGAAAATGTTTTCCGATTATCTGGCCAGTTTACACTCGGCTACGTATATATCTCATGTGTCCATCCGTGGGACATGTCCCAGCCATCTTCACAAAGAGATGGCTGCTTTTTCTTTTGGCAAATTTAAATGAGAAAATCTTTGTTTGTCAATGATACCTTCCCCATTGAGCGATGTTGCTGACGTCATTGTTTACATTTTGCGTCATTAACATACGAATTTCCTTTCAAAAGGCATCTTTTTGATACGAATTGACTCCAGAAATTCAATTTAAGAACTCTTGTACATGGTGAACGTTTTAGCTCTTTGTATACAATCTTGATGGAGATAAAATATTTTGGGTGGCAAAAGCGCTAATGAGCCCATAAATTCGTTACTCAATTTTGGGTTTAACACTCGTGGCACAAAAAGAATTTAATACCTGGTTTTCCAATTCCTTGGCCCAGTTTCTCCTGCTGTGAGCTATCAACTTCAGAACTGATATTTTGTAGTTTAATTAGAAATTTAATCGCTTCCGCTAATGAGGCAAATCTTGTAAAAACAAATTCCCCATAATCCGCACTTAATTTGGCACGGTCCTTTAGATGAAAACTTGGACACAAAATTGCATTCTCTGTATCTTAAACTTAAAATCACTGTAAATGATGATCTGGCAGTAAAACGGAAGTTTGATGTAACTTAATCATCCTTAACATCTCTGATAAGTTTTAGAGGAATCGATGTTCAAAATTCAGAGAATTCACCCGACAAAGAAAAGAAAATCTGCTAATGAATTTATTATGAGCAAGGGACGTGCGCGGTTTACAGTGTAAAAGATTTGTTACACTGACTACAAACTTGTAAGTTGTAAATAATAGTATACTTGCTTATCAATTAATTGCTTTACTTTTCATTCTCTTGCTTTTACTCGAACATTTTTCATTTCTTCGTGAACAATTAAATCTTATAGGACAAGGGTTGCCGATGTCGCTGTTTACATTTTGCCTCATTAGCATGTGGTTTTGCGATACGAATATTTGAAGACCTTGTATTGTTGGTATTGAATTTGCGGGGGGCAAAGGCTACTGAGGTTATAAACCCGCATCGGGCAAAAATATTTAATATATCGGGCTCAGTTCCTTGGGACAGTCAACTGGACCTTAAGTGACAGTTAATTGCTACCAGTATTCAGATAGATGACAGTTCTTGGAAAGGGAGTTGGAGCTCGACGGCGCAAGAGGCATTGAGTTTCAGCGTGTGCATCGTATTGGTAGGAAGAAAGCTGGTGCGTGTAGACCAATTATTGCGCGTTTCCTAAGGTTCCCCGACCGAGAACGCATTTTTAGGAGAGCGCTCGAAGTCAGAGATGATACAGAGGTGAGATTATTTACAGATCTGCCCAGAGAAATTCAAGAAAGACGCAAGAAACAATGGCCAAAATTAAAAAAGGCAAGAGAAGAAGGAAAGTTAGCTTCGTTTGACAAGAAGGAACCCGATAAGCTATATATTGATGGACATTTTATTCCTATGTAATGTAATGTAATGCCATGCTAAAAACTACTTAAGAGTTAAAATTTATAGACGCTTTTAGAAACGTTTGCTTTTTTCTTTTTCGCTTTGTGTTTCGCATTCAAATTTAGGAGTATGCATAAAGTTCCAAACCCCATGGGCTGCACGCCGGATAAAGATATCTGCAGTCATTGCTGCGGAGCGAGCGTAGCGAGCGTAGCAGCAGTTCATAATCTAAATATAAAAGAAAGGTAGGAAAATTTGAGATTTTGCCATGGTTTTTAGCCTCGCTTTCAGCGGACCACAATGCTTTGCACTGTGGTAGAGCCTCGTTTTCAGCGGACCACAATGCTCTGCGCTGTGAAGAGCCTCGCTTTCAGCGGACCAGAATGCACTGTGCATTGCCTCAATTCGAGACCAAGACAACAAGCAACTGAGAAGTTCTAACATAACATAACATAAGGTCTTCTACACTGTCATCTTGCTTTTTCGAGTTTCGACGTCAGTTCAGTTGAGTGCCAGTGCATGATGATGATTTCATTGCAATGTTAGGTATCAGCCAGGGTTCAGAATGCGAATTTTCGAAATTTTTGATTTCGAGCCGTTCAATACCCGTTGACAAGTCCTGTCATTCTGGATTAACTTGTAGGTCAACGCGTCACGAAATAATTACAAGGTATCGTGGTGTCATTTTATCACGCATTACATACCGCAAGATTGATTCAAATGCCTGCGAAAAAAAAGAAGAGGTCGTGTTTGTTTTCATCTGCAACGGCAAGGCGGAAGAAGCCGAAAGACTCGTTTAGCTCTGATTGGGCTGAAGAATTAGCGGAGAGTGACAAAGGCTCTTACTTCGACCAGGAGCAATGGCTAAAGGAGTTGACCGAGCCGCCAAGCGCCGAAAATGTAGTGCAAGCCGGTCAAAAATTACGGTTGAAGAACCTCTTACAGATCTGGAAAGCACTGAAACATGGCAAAAGTTCTATGGCCACGCTATCGTAGCCGGTCAAAGACTGCAGGAAAAGATCAATGAATCGGTGACCTGTCGCTTTTGTCAAGAAAGCGTTGAACTTGTGGAGAATTTAGGAAGTAAAAACGGACTTGGTTCCATTTGGATGTTTCAGTGCCAGAACGAAAGCTGTCCGTCGCACGAAACTAATCTTCCATTTCCGACGATGGAAAAAAAGCAGGGCGCTCGCGATAAATTGTGCATCGGTTCTTGGCTTTCGAGCTATCGATGGCGGTCGCGCGGCAGTCTCAAAGGTTTTTAGTTCTCTTGGTCTATCGCCGATAAACAGAAATTACAGTTTATTCCCGCCACGTCCCGCGTAAAGATTTGGCCTGCTGCATATCACCTGTCAAATGCCTATTGTTGTTGCAAGATGATCCCTCGCTGGTAAACTGGATGATTAGGTGTTATAATCCTATTGCGGTTAAGATGCCGCAAAAAATATATCTTTCTTGTTTTCTCGGAACGAAAATTTTGGAAAGTTAAGCGTACGTTTTTAACTCCAAGTCGGCAGCCCCTGAACCGATTTAGCTGAAATTTGCCCAGCTATTTGTCAGATTGTTTTTCTTGAGAAGCGTGTCGGCGATTTTTGTTTTCTTTTTCCGTTTTCGAATAATCGTCATTTTTTCGAAGGAAGTGCTGATGATTGGTCCCCTCTGACTTTATCCTATTGTCACAAAGAAGCAAATGAAAACTGAGACACGGTTTTTTAGTAGAACGTGTCAAGAAGCAAATGCGATGTTTATCGTTCTCTTCCGACATTCTTAGCGGGGACTGGAGTTGACTTTACACAGACATATGCTTTCGCAAAAAACGTCTCAATTGCGCTATCTCTTACGATTTTCGATTTTTTTCGATCTTTCTATTTTTTCGATAGTACTGTCGTCTGCCAAAAATTGAACGTAGTTTAAGTATTTTTTCTGATAGCTTTGTCGTATACTCCTGTAGCTGCCATGTGATTCTTGCCGAAGCTCCTCGGCAAATTTGACAGGCTTTCATGTGTTCGCACTTATGCACTAATTCGCACAGCTACATTCAGTATTTTTTAACAAGCCGTTGCATAAATTTATCGCACAAAATCAGTTAATTTTGTTCATGAAATCTTAAACTTATGAACTTTATTGTTGCATTATTTCTTTCAGAAATTAAACGCTGTAACTGATGACATCATGAATTGAATATAACCACATCTTACTCAACAATTTCTGGGACTTGACCAAACAAAATAACTTGATGACAACCATTTTTACACAAGCTCTATACAATCCCTACTTCGATTTGCAAACAACATCCCAATTTCCGCAGCACTTTCATAGCTTTGGCTACACTAGTTATAATATACCATTGTGCAGAGTGTTAAGTGTATTGTATGCTTATGCAACAAGTGCCTCTTTACAAATTATAAGTTATTTCATCTATTCTTATTTACGCGTAGTTTTTCAGTTTTGCATAGCTAGCAAAATGATAAACGAATTTTTTTATTCGAGAAGGAGTATGCTGATTTTAAATTGCTGTCGTTAAATGTTCGAGGAATTCGCTCTGCAAAGAAAAGAAAAGCGCTCTTCATGTGGTTAAACGAGTGGAAATATGATATTATTTTTCTTCAAGAAACATACTGCACCGTGGAAGTTGAAGACACCTGGAGAACACAGTGGCAAGGTAAGCTTTTTTCTTCACACGGTACTAATCATAGTTGTGGAGTAATGGTTCTAGTAAGAAGTGACTTAGATTTCGATTTAAAATATGTCGAAGTGGATGTTCAAGGTCGCTATGTCTTAGTGGAAGCTGATGTGCAAGGTTCAAATTTTTTGTTTGTCAATGTTTACGCGCCAAACAAAGTGCAAGAACAATGCCTTTTTTTTGATAATCTAAACAAGATTATTGAGAATTTCGTTGTTGATAAAGAACAAAAAAAGATAGTTATTGGGGGAGATTTTAACATCGCGCTTGATTCCGACCTCGACTGTTCTGGTGGTAACCCTTCTAAAAAAGATTCAGATAAAAATATCCAAGATTTATGCCTAGACTATGATTTGGTGGACATATGGAGAATAAGGAATCCTGAAACTAAACGTTTCACTTGGAGGCAAAAGAATCCATTAGTTCAGAGAAGATTAGATTATTGGTTAATAAGCGATGTCTGTCAAGAAGACATCGAAAAATCCGACATTATTTCATCGATCAACTCCGACCATTCGGCAATTGTTCTCCATTTTAACAATATAGACAGACAAAAGCATGGCCCTTCATTTTGGAAATTTAATGCTAGCTTAGTAGAAGATGCAGATTATGTTAAACTATTAAATGAAAGCTTACCAATCTGGTTAGACGAGTTTAAAGACATTACCGATAAAAGAATATTATGGGATTTAATTAAATACAGAATACGGCAGGTATCGATAAACTATAGCAAAGAGAAGGCACGTAAAAGAAGGGAAAAAATTACTGACATTGAGGCTTCTCTGAAGACTTGCGAGGAAAACTGTGGGAGAAGTCCCTCCCCGGAAAACCTTGAACAATTAGAAATCTTAAAATCAGAGTACAACAGCATATATGAATATTTATCACAAGGTGCAATCGTTCGATCTAGAGCAACTTGGTATGAAAAAGGAGAAAAGAGTAACAAGTATTTTTTAAATTTAGAATCACATAAAAAAGCTAAAAGCTCTGTGCGCAAGGTGTTCAATAAAGATAGTATTTTAATTACTGATCCTAAGAAAATATTGCAAGAGATTGAGAAGTTTTACTCAGACCTGTACAAGGCTGATTCTCTAAAACCCTCTGAGAATTTATTGAATTCCTTTCTAGCAAATCCAAAAATACCAAGACTCTCTGAAGAAAACGCTCATGCCTGTGAAGGGAAATTAACGGTTGCCGAATGTCTAAAGAGTCTTCAATTATTTGAAAATAATAAGTCGCCAGGTGATGACGGCCTAACTGCAGAATTTTACAAGGCTTTTTGGAACATTGTAGGTAAGCTAATGGTGGAGAGCCTAAATTACTCCTATGACTATGGAGAACTGTCGAACTCACAGAAGCGTGCTATCATTACTCTTATTGAAAAAAAAAAAGATAAAGATCGGAGGCATAATTATAGCTAATTGGAGACCAATATCACTTATTAACGTTGATGTAAAAATTGGCTCTAAAGCTATTGCTAAAAGACTAGAGGCTGTTCTACCTTGCATTATCCATCACAATCAATGTGCATATGTCAAAGATAGGACTATTTGTGACGCTGTAAGATCTATCGCGGATATTTTGGACTACACAAAAAGATATCAAATAGAAGGGAGGTTGATCTCTATTGATTTCAAGAAAGCGTTTGACTCTGTAAGTAGAGATTTCTTGTTTCGTACTCTGTTGGCCTTTCAGTTTGGTCCTTCTTTTATACAATGGATTCACACATTTTATAACAATATATCAAGCTGTGTTTTAAACAATGGTTTTTCCACTGCCCCGTTTGACGTTCAGCGGGGAGTAAGGCAGGGAGATCCGCTACCCTCCTATTTGTTCATCATTGTCTTGGAGATTTTAACTATTAGCATACGCAGCAACAAAAACGTCCAGGGTATTGTGGTGGATGGAAAAGAAATTAAATTGGAACTCTTTGCAGATGATTTAACCGCTTTTTTGTTAAATGATAACTCTCTATTGAAGTTCTTCGAGCTTTTAAAAAGTTTTGGAGAGTGTTCTGGCCTTAAAATAAATCATGATTAGTCAGAAATTATGTTACTTGGAGATTTTGCTCACTCATCACTCAATCATAGCCTTTTCAAAAGTGTAAAAATAAAAGCAAAATTAAAATTCTGGGGATTCATTTTACATATGATTATCGCATCAAACAAAAGATGAATTTTGACGAACTGATTAATTCCATTAAGGATAAGTTAAGGATATGGAGGTGGAGAGACCTCACAATTATTGGCAGAATTCAAATTGTTAAGACATTCATCATTCCAATATTCCTTTATCGAGCAAGCATGATCTGCTTAGACAAAAATTTTGTCAATGAGGCCAATAAAATTATCTTTGACTTTATTTGGAAAGAAAAAGACAAAATCAAAACGCCTAGCGCTTATTAGCGACATTGAAGATGGTGGACTCAAAGCTCCGCACCTAGACTCCATAATTAAAACCCAGAGAATACTTTGTTGCCAACGACTCGCAAATGAGCAACCCAGCAGTTGGAAAACTATACTTCTGCACTACTTAAAACCTATTGGAGGTAGATTTATCCTATGTTGTGACTTTGACGTTAAAACCTTACCCATCAAGCTTCCAACGTTTTATGAGGAATCTCTTAAATACTTCGCAGAATGCTCCGCAGCAAACCAAGGTAGCGCACAAAACCCCACAAATGTGGATCTTTCGAAAATAATTTTATGGAATAATAAAGCCATTTGTGTGGATGGTAAGTCTGTCTATAATAAAAGATTAGCAGATATAGGCATTCTCAGAATAGGAGACCTGATTTCTGAAGACAATAAGCTTATCACTAACAAACTACGAGAGTTGAATGTCTCTCCGTTGGATGCATTTAGACTTACTTGTGTAATTGAAGCTCTTCCAATTGAATGGCGCATATTTTTAAAAACGTGTAATCATTCTGTTACTGAGCCTTTCAACTTACAAAATCAGGTTCAGTTAATTTTAAATGGTCAAAATGTCTTACTCAGCAAAGCCGTATCTAAGATGATTTATAGGGAATTTCGAAATAGAAACATTACTCCACCCACAGCTCAACTCAAGTACAATGCTCAATTCGCATCGGATGATTTAGATTGGAAAAAAATATACAGTCTACCGCATCGTGTTGCCTTGGATACAAAATCGCGCGAATTTCAATATAAACTTCTAAATAGATGACTTGCCACGAATGTTCTCCTTAGCAAAATTGGGATAATTTCGTCTCCAGCTTGCTCTTTTTGTGGAGAAGCAGACGAATCTCTTGCACATATTTTTGTAACTTGCATTACACTAAAAAATTCTGGGCAGAAGTTATAAAATGGGTGGGCAACCTAGGTATTGAAATTGAACCTGTTTCCGATAGAGACATAATGTTCGGTATAATGACTTGCAAAAGAGACTTGTTTGTAAACCATATTTTGTTGATTGCAAAAAAATATATCTACTCTTGCAGATGTAATAAGACCAAACCTTCCATTGTAGTATTAAACGCTAGGATTAAGATGATTTACCAACTCGAAATGATGGTTGCCAAATCTCGTAATAAGTTGCCCATCCATCTCAAGAAATGGAGCGAGTACATTGCCATAGATGAAACTAATGCAACTCTAATGTAGTAATGCGTTGTTACAACCGTAAATGAGAGTATGCGTTTCATTTGTAAGGAGGTCCACCGTGTATTATGAGTGTATGTATCTGTAAGTGAGTAGGTATGTGCATGTATCTGTAAGTAACTTCTAAGATGAAATAAATAAATAAAATACAAAAAAAAAAAAAGATAGATGACATTTCAACATTCAAAGATGACTTTGAAATTGGGTATTATGGTACACATACGTCAGTCACCAATAACACTTCTTTCCTGCACGTCACTCATCTGGACGATCACACTATACGAACGACTCATACTTCTGGGCTCGGCCGGGTTGTTCAAAGCCCGATTAAGCTAACCCTGGATTAACGAGAATTTTTATTTCAGTTTCGTTCGCGGTGAGGTTTTCTGTTTATATTGTTTGTTCTTCAGTTTTGAGTTTGAATAATCTCAAACTACACAAAACATAAGCAGTGAAGAACAAATTTATACAAGAAAAATCAATACTTCGGTTAACTTTTAATCCTGGGTTAGCGTTAACCGGCTTTCGAACAACCCGGCCCTGGGGCCCATTTCTCGAAAGCCCCGGAAACTTTACGGGTCCGAAAAGCCGTTTTTGTTGATCTGTATCTGGAAACGGAGAAGTGTATAGGCCTGAAACTGCTTGTGTGAAGAGAACCTCTGTAATAAAACAGCTCTGTAATCATAAGCTTCAATATTTTGCTATGGCTTTCGGGTGCGAAAACTTTTCGGGATCTTCGAGAAACGGGCCCCTGGTTTCAAACCATCTTTTTAACAATAACTTCCATTTGACATTACCTGTTCCGAGAAGTGAACAGTTTTCTGAGAGCGTAACTCGAGGAAATCTGTGAGGTAGGGACGTCAAGCCGTTGCTCTCGTCCCTCGCACGTTCTCGTGCTAACGGAACATTGAAAATCCTACTACACTGTTTGCAAACTTCCCCGCTGGTTTCACGCGGGTTGGCGGATACTCGTGGAGTTCCGGTGCGCTATGTTAATGCACTGCCATTATTGAAACTTCAGAACGACTGCACTTCGAGTGTGCGATTAGCGCGGTGCTGCATTTCTAGAGTTACTCTAGAACCGTCCACACCAGGTCTAGCTCAACCTCGTTCCCAGGGCCTCTCATCTTCCCGCCTCCTGGAGCGAGAGGGGGCGGGAAGATGAGAGACCCTGGGAACGAGATTGGGTTCAGCTCAGCAATGGAAACCTACCTGCAGTGTTGGAAACAAAATTTTGACAGCACTCGCCAATCTAGGGTCTGTGGATGGACTAAGTTTGTTCTGTCCATTTATGAGATGCCTCCTTAGGTCGAGGACCGATGTTACTGTTTTATCAACGTTTTTATCTACAGCTTTTGACAGTCTTGGTAGTTTTTCCACATTTCCGTAGCTAAACGAACAGCTGGTGCTACAGAATTCGCACATCGAGAAACTGGAGTAAACAACTAGTCGCCACTTGCAAGACTGACTGAATTATACTAAAAGACACTACAACAGAGGCACTTTAATTCTCAAAGCAGTTTCATTTCTTAGCAAGAAAATTCTCATGCACTAATTACCGCCGGCTTAAATAGAGACCAGCGTTATCACTTCATACACGTGTACATGTAAGTGATCCAAGATCACTCGGATCATTTTACATCAAAGAAGCCGATAAATCCGTGACCAGAGTGGATTCATCGGTTCCTTTGATGTACCATGATCCGTGTGATCTTGGATCACTGATCCGGATCCGGATCACACCAAAGGAGCGTACCCTAAGAAGGATTGTTATCAATATCTGATTAAGCTTAATAAACAATTTCCCAAAATGAAACTAGTACTCGCCAAACGGGCGAGTGATCGATGATTTGCACTCGCCCGACGCTTTTCACACTCGAGCGCGCGAGCGCTAATTTCCAACACTGCTTTTCTTTCTTTGTTCTCTTTTTTACTTGTAGGGGACAGGTGGTTTCACATAAGTGAAAGGCCCCCTCATCTGTGTCAAGTATCTGCTGGAAAGACATCAGTGTGGGCTCGCGAGAAAGATGGTACGAGACGATCACTTTCTTCTAAACCAATTCTTAATTCGGATAACATTTTTAAGCACTTAAAAAGCATAAAAGCGTATAAAAAGGTGATTCGGAGAACTCGCTAACATTAGAGAGCTTAACTTTTTTAATAAAACGAATTGGAAATCTAGTAAAACAACAAACACAAAAAAAGCACGAGTGTTCGAGGCCTCATATTAGCACTGTACTGCATTTCTAGAGTTCCTCTAGAACCGCCCACACCAGTTTTAAGCGGTGACGTAGGCCATGTCGAGGACAAGGCGTAGTAAATTGAAGTTATATTGAGCCTTTAGATTTTGTTCAGTGTTTAGCTGGGTCTCAAAACTTACTTTTGTGCCAGCGTTCGCTATGGAAATACGAAACATTAACTGTCGTGGTTCACGTTCACCAAAATACGCAGGGGGGGTTGGGGGTCATGTCACGCTGCTGTTTTGAATAGGACGGCCATGAAATGCAACGTGGTGACAATATCTTTGAATCTATAAAACAAGGCTCACACGGTTATAAAAAATGCAACGAAAATTACCGTCCATGCCTTACAGAGGTAAGGAGGCGTCGGATCAAGAGAATCCGTGGACTGAAATAGGAAATTTACCTCAGATCGTGGAAATGTCATCAAATATCGGACATTGATAGGTGAGGACTAAAATGTGGCCTGCGTGCGCCTTTTGATATTTCTTTGACGGTGAAGCATTTTCGCGCCATTTCTGCAGGTACATGCGGGTATCGTCAGAACATCACGGATACTTACCCAGAAGGTACTGCCTGGCAGTCTCAACAATTTCAGGTGTCATCTCTGTCTGTGGGACCTAACAACCAGGTACACACTGTGTGTGAAATTGTTTACTCAAGTTAGGATGTTTGAATCCATACCTCAAGTTGTAAAATGTAAATGTAAATGTAAATTTGTTTACCCACGGAGCACCAAGGAGTTCACAAGAACTCGTTCAGAAATGCCTGTACATTCCAGGATCGAATTGGAATTTGGAAATGTTGGTTTTTGAGGAGAGGGGAAAAACCGGAGTACCAGGAGAAAAACCTCTCGGAGCAGAGTAGAGAACCAACAACGAACTCAACCCACATAGGATGTTTTCATCTTGGATAAATGCGTGATTTTTATGGGTAAACTGTATAAGGATAATTGCTGTGGTATTTCTGTATTTGTGTCAGACCAGTGTTGGTTGTTTTGATTATGTGAGTTAATCCAAAGGTTTGGATGATCAACCGAAACTCCATTGAAAGGCGTTACAAAGTAACAGCGAGTGACCCACTAGGAAGGGGCTGGGAGGTCATCTTATCGGTAAGTTGACTGACTCATTGATCGATCGATTGATTGATGTGTGTAATGATTTTCAATAAACCCAGGTTAGGTAGGCTGCTAGAATAATAGTCTGATTGAAGGACAGTATCCAGCGTGCCAATTGGACCTGTGATACACTCTAACACATATGGGTCTTCGGCAGACGAACACGCAAGTAGGTCAACGAAAATTGCCAATTGTATTGCTGCATTCGGTCACCCAGTGAACAAACCTAAGTTATCGCAGTATATTTTGACCTACGCGTGTCCCTTTATTGTAAACATAATCTTCAGTCAAAATTTTTCTTTGAAGATTCTTAACTCTCTTGCTATTCAGTGGTTTAGAAACTGCATCTCAGCACGTACTGCACGCTTCATTTTCAAACATTCTATTGTCTTCGGAGAAACATGGCAGCACCCAAGAAAATCTGTGCGAGTTAGATTGTGCTTCTTTAAAAATTAAACAATTATTGGGTAAGTTTTTTTGTGATATCCAGAATAATCAAGGCCGAGGTAGGGGTTATCAGCCTCAGCCTTTGGCTTCTGCTGATAACCCCTACCTCGACCTTGATAATTCTGGATATCACAAAAGACGAATCTAAAAAAAATGGAAGTCATGTTTTTTCTTCTTCACTGAAGGCAAGCAACACAAAGCGCGCGAACTTGACATGATTAACCTTATAAATTATGCACCGTGGTCATGCATGGCATGTTACCCTTGACCTTGACTTGATTATTGTAGAATCTGCAGCTAGATGCAGAAAATTTCGAAAATCAGAATCAGAAAAAGTGTGAGCTCAATGTATAATATTGTCTCTAATTGTAACTTTCTTGTAGGAGTGCTGGCGATGGATTAGTGTCAGGGCTGCCATTGGACCGGATGAAGATGTGGACGAGGCAGAAGACGTAATCAAGGCCGAAGGTCTCGTCTCAGGGCCCAACAGTTTGCTTGCAAAACTCGACCTCAGCGAGGTGGATATTTACAGCATGTACGGTCAGAATGACACCACGCCCGGTAGCGAAATAGAAGAAGATGACTGTTAAAAGGAACATCAAAAGCGAATGGCAACGACAGCGAAACACAAAGTCTTGTCGTACAGTCTTCTTCGTTTGTTTAGATTAGTTCTATCAAACTATTCATTCAAGTGGAAGGGAAATTTGAGTTTTCGTTTTACGTTTTACCTGTGGGGCAGGTATTGAGGGTAATACACGGTAGTAGGTTTTAATCTTTGTTGTTGCCGGTTTCTCTAGTGAATCTTCTTTTACCATTGACAGCGTAGAGCCAGCTTAAAGAAGGAAGTATTGATTACAACCGTCGTATTGACTAAACGTTTGAAGTAGGCATTCTAAATGTTTGGTAGGATTGTTCTGATTATATCTGATTATATCAGATATATATTGTGCGTAAACACACACTGGTGGATGACGTCACGTGACATTTCTCGAAGATTCACAGTATCTTTCTTTCGTTTTCGAAAATTACTTTATGTTGACCATCTTATTGCCCATGCATACTACTTATTTCAAACGCTTTTTTTTTCAAGTGGACTTTTTAGCAGTTTTCTTATATTGCGCATTGTTAGCGAATTAGCTTGTGCCATTTATGGAATGCCATTTATGGAATGCCATTTATGGAATAGATCATTTCCGAGTTACTTTGTGCCTCTGTGTCAATATGATTCCTCGTGTGAAACTTTTCATATGGAAGAGTTTGATTTGCACGAAAATGAACCTGTGGGCGGAACACATTTTCAAATGAATGGTTTCGAACGAAGACTCGTTTGACAAAAGCCAGAGTCAGACTCGATCCGCGCGAAGTTATTCACTGATGCTTAACTAAAATATTTACATAACATCAAGCACTGTGGAATGCGCACATTAGATATTCAAAATCTTCAACTCTCACGTTATAACTTTTACATTAGCATAAACGAACTCAATCTTGAGAATGATGTTTGATACGTCGAAACGTCGATTAACCGTTATTTTAATTTTTCTTATTAAGTGCTTCAGCAAGCAACTCATAAAGACATATTTATACAAGAAAATTAATACTTTAGTTAACTCTTAATCCTGGGTTAGCGTTAATCGGCTTTCGAACGACCCGGCCCTTGGGAATATTGGCCCGAGGTCGTGGCCGTACGGACCGAGCATTGCGAGGTCCGTACAAAGCGATCGAGGGCCAATATTCCCCAGTACGGCTCAAGCAAGCTAGGTTAGTGAGTAGTTTATTATATGGCGTCGTCTTCTTGGGCGAAGAGTCAACAGTGAACGAGAAAAAACTTTGAATTTCCCGGGAGCGAACGAGAAAAAATACACAAACTGACCGTTTCCATGGTAATGGTCCGTAATGTAAAATCCGGACCAAAAATTAGCCAATCAGAACACCCAATTTGGCCGAAGAATTGCTTGCCATATAATAATACGGAATATATTTTTTCAGTTTATGTATAAATATCAATAGATAAAGATATGTATATGAATGTACATTAATTGCCGACTTCCCCATGCACACAAAACGTAAATACTACGATTATCAGTTGAGTAAGGCGCGACGAAAGTTTGGCCAACAGGTCTTAATTTGAAAATTGCGTTGTTGTCACGGACAACCGGCTCGGTTTCCAGTGGCAACTTGTCGGCCGTGGACGTCAATGGTAGCAAAGCGCGCGAAATAGTAGGCGACGAGACAGGCCATGCACAGCTGACGATATTGTTGTTACCAATGGATAAAGGGGACAAGTTTCTAAAGAAACTGTGGTGCTGCGTCGGTGGGAGTATTATAAGATAATTTGGTTTTATCAACTGGGTTGATGTGAATTGGCCACCGTAAAGAGATTCGGAAGCTGACGTTTCGAGCGTTAGCCCTTCGTCGGAGCGAATCGAATTGGATTGGATTCGCTCCGACGAAGGGTTAACGCTCGAAACGTCAGCTTCCGAATCTCTTTACGGTGGCCAATTCACATTATCAACCCAGTTGATAAAATCAAATCATCTTGTTACCAATGGAAAAGAGGTAAGTTACCCGTGACAACAACTAATTTTAAGGCCAAAACTTCGTCACCAAACTTCCGTCGTGCCTTACTCAACTGATAATCGTAATCTTTTAGCGTTGAAAATATACGGGGTTTTAATAGCATTAAGTCATATTTTTAATTATTAAATGCGTTTTGCAATGTGAATATTATCTTTCATAGAGATTTTGTATGAATAGAAGAAGTGTACTAAAGGATAATAACATAGCAAAAGGTCGGACATGAATTAAATTTATTTAAAAAAAGGATTTTGTTTGTGTTTAAGTGCAGTTGTTGATTTTTAGCACCAAGTTCACTGTCATCAATTTTCGTTCAATTTAGGTCCATGATAATAGATAAACGAAATAAGGAAATGCAACATATATTTCGGGTCTTTCCATAGAATATTTGGAAGGTACCAAAACTGAATCAAAGGCCCTTTGGGCTGCCTCGTCAATTGAAATTAATAAATTGTATCGGAGATTTATATAGGGACATGTTCAGATTTCAAATGTGCGGTGCTGTGGCTTGATGGCGTGGGTACAGTGAGGGGCAGATAAAATCTGTTGGACTTGAGTTTAGTTGAGTTAGTTAAGTCAGTGATTGGAATAGAACAATTAGAAATCTTCCTTTCCTTTCTGAACTAGTCAGCTGTGTTTTCACAGAAGCTTTACAACACAGTAAGAGAAATGTAAGCCTACAAAAGAACATACAACGTATGGTGAAGTATTTCCAGTGAAAGTGAAGATTTTTACTCCGCATTTGGTGAAAAACTTCAGTCCACACTTGAAAAAGGCACAGTGTGTTGTATGAGATATCAATGCAGTATCCACTGAACGTTTATTTATACAGAGTCATCACTTCACATCTTATTATGTGGTATAACTGAACAAAATATGTGAATATTATTTCATAAAACTGACTGTGCAAGACTTTTATAGTCTAGCAATAACAAACAAGGGTACAAGTACAAGACGTTGTGGCAAACATACCTTGATCACGCAAGCAATTATTGATTTATAATTAGTGGCTTACTTAATACTATAACATTTTTTCTTGTATATTTGTATCAGAACACTGTATCAATATCGCACTTAGCAACGTGAACATTGAACTAATATCAATCTGGTAATATCACCTGATAAACACTAGTGATCAGTCAAAGTACAACTGGCGGAGAGTCTGAAACCTATCACTAACAGCAGTCAACTAAGCTACGACTAGTAAACATTTGGATTTGTTGAGTAGGTTTGGTGGTTACACTAGCCCCCAACCTGGCGTATGATGGTCTCTTGTGATGTATGCAAAAGAAGTAGAGTAGGAATGACAAACGATAGGAGTATTTTAATCAAAAATTGATGATGGTGATGATGATGTGATGATGATGACGACATTCTAAACATGTGCATTAAAAATTCTTAATTTTCAATTTGAGTTATATGTTCATATGTAAATGATTGGGGATCTTTTTAGCAACTTGTTTCACTCAATATTCATATTCTGGAGTTAAAAAATAACTCAAAACATTTTAATTTAAAGAGAATAGGACAATAACTAGACTTTTGGAGGGCATATTGTTTATTTGTGGCCCAAGTAGCATCATTTGCGCTCTAGCGGAGCGAGGGTGCAAATGATGCTACGAGGGCAATATGCCCGACAAAAGTCTTGTTATTATCATTATCATCAATATACAAGACCATATCATGAAGAGTCCGGTCACAAATTTAATAAGGGGGCTCAACAAAACAACTCAACTGTACAACCTAAGTAAAATGTTGACGTTACGGCTAAGTGGAGCTGATGTTAAATGGCGATGTATGGCTGCTTTAATTCCAGTCAGGGCACTTGGAGTCAGTGCTTGTCCTTTTTCTGTTTTAACCTCGGCGTAAAACTTTCGTAAAATCTTGTTTAGTTCTTTCTTGTCAATCGTTTTCAAATCTACCTTGATTGCTCTCTTCTCACACCATTTATCAAACTTTTTCAGCCCCCATTCTGTCGCTTTCTTTGTACTTTTTGCTTGAGCCTTTTGGCTCTATTTCGTTTAGTTGCTCTTGACCTAAACCTGAACTCTGACTGCATGTTAAGACGTCAAATCGGAGTTTCCTCCATCTCAAAAGCTTCGTGAGAACTGTTCTCGATAAAAAAAAAAAACAACTTGAACGGTCTGTTAAACTCGCGCCACCTTTATACGCGCTTTCTGATTGGGCAATCGCAGTCGTACGACGTCTCCTCAGCCAATCAGGAGCAGGGCGGTAAATGAAATTGCCGCCCGCACACGGTCATTTATGCCCGCTGATTAGATGCTTTGATGAGGGCAGTTTGCTATTTGGGCCGCGTATATTGATGATAATTTCAATTCTCCTTTGTGGAATATTTTTTGTTGGAAATTGTAATCTTGAAATATGTTCTGGCAAACTCAATAGAGGGATATGGTTATGAAGCCCGGCAAACATCAAAGGAGCAAACATAGATTGGAAGGTCTACGACCGTGCAAAATCTTTTGATTTGCAGTTATACACCATGCATGAATTACGTAACCAAAACGTTTCTATTGGTAAGTTCCTCAGTACGGAGTAAACAACTGTTGTGTTTTGTGCAAGGCCAAAAAAGCGACCAAAAACCTACAAAAAGAAATTTGTCGGGTTTCACAACCATTCCACTCTGTTGACTATGGTTCTGACCAGTGCTTACTTGAATTCGTTAATAAAAAACTGGTATTATAACCTACTACTGCTGGCTATAAAAAGTCCAATTAGTCAGAGCAATGAACTGAAATTTTGACACACGATGTCCTTTATGGCGACCTCAGTGGAAACAATATGAAATCAGTATTTCTTGATGCTAGCGACTATAGTGCAAAAGGTTTAAATTCACTAGCCTAGGATCTTTAAGAGGAAGAAAACATCACTTTCCTGAGCGGTTCTGTAGACATCTCAGATGAAAATCATTCAAGGATCCTTGAAGATCGTCATAAGGATAGCTTCAAAGATTCTGATCAAGAATATTTAAGGATCTTTAAAATTCTTGCCAAAGATTTTGCTCCAAAATCTTGGATAACCGCTTACAAACATCTGACAAGATCTTCCATTTACAAGGATCTCATTATACTATAGTGCTATACTTTTAATAGGTCTTTAAGCATCCTTGAAAGATCGTTTTTTGTACGTCATTTACCACCATGTAAAGTTTTTTTCGCCAGGGATGCCGGACGAAATGTTTGCATGGGCATTTAAGTAAAGTTATATTCTCATGATCATACACGACTAAAATTTGCCACTGACACTACAGAAAAACTCAACAGTTAGCATTGAAACTACAGGATTGGAGGCCTTAGTGAACTGAGAAACTGAGTAAATGTAAGTCATAAAGAGACAAATCAACTGACTTCCACCTACGTTCCTAGTCGTAGTCTCAGGTCTGCCTCTCTGTCTCTTCTTCATGTATCTAGGTCTAATCAGAAGACCTATGGCGACAGAGCTTTCGCAGTCGCTGCCCCGCTACTGTGGAATGCTCTGCCCATTCAGATGA
Organism: Micromussa lordhowensis; assembly: GCA_964020085.1. Taxonomy (NCBI): domain Eukaryota; kingdom Metazoa; phylum Cnidaria; class Anthozoa; order Scleractinia; family Lobophylliidae; genus Micromussa; species Micromussa lordhowensis. The sequence continues at coordinate 12,876,990 of OZ026605.1, forward strand.
GGCAGCCTGGGACTGAACTAGACACATTCAAAAGGAGCCTCAAGACCCTTCTTTTTAGACATGCTTTTTATCATTTTTTGATTAGTTAGATTATTTATTTTCAAAATTGTAAAGCGCCATAGAGCTTTTAGGATATGGCGCTCTAAAAATCTATATATTATTATTATTATTATTATTATTATTATTATATGTTGATGAGATAAATAACTTACGTATGGTTAAGAGGGCGTGTATAGATTTTATTGATGAAGAAGTAGTTGTGGTCAATCAATCTAATTTCTCCTGCCGACTGTAAAATGCAAACATTGAGATGATTACAACTTTAAAAGTTCGATCAGTAAGCGATACATTGATGTACAGTTCCGTCAGTGTTCAAAACTCAGTCATGAAGAACTGAAGCTCAAAGCACTGATATAGTCAAGAGTTATTACACATTATTGTTACTGTCCAAAGAAACTACTGAAGTATGGCTTACTGAGTCGTAAAGTGAAACGTAGGAAATACGTACATCAAAACCAATCATTTTACGCTCTGTTTGTCCTACTGTGAAACATGAAAAGGCCAAATTACTTGGTGAAATTACATGATTATAGAGAATTCATAATGTCACTGAATTTATTTGAGGACCCGGCATTGCAATTGAGAATAAGTTTATCCAGAGTGGCTTTAGGAGAGATTCTCGGTATTGATGTATTACATACCGGTAGGTGTATTATGAATGCAGGGGAATCTCTAGTTTGAATTGCAAGACCGGGATTCTGCAGTTAGAGGGACATACGTACTATACTAGATCCCTCATAGCATATTTTATAGATTTACAGTACTAGTTTTAGATTCATGAAACGCGCATTTGATAATATTTTAATGTTAATTTGCACCATATAAGCAATAATTGTATTTATATTTATTTATTTATTTATTTATTTATATAATGAAGGTAATCACAGAGGTATAATTCGTCACAATTAACGCATTATAATTGCTACATTTTGTAGTATCCACACAGGTTCCATAAACGATAAACAGAAAGCTAGGGCTTATGAAATTAACTTCTGAGCCTCGCTAAAGCTATTTACCAAACAATCAGCTTGTAGGACAGGTTAGAAGGGAAACAGAGGTCTGTCATTGAAAGTGTCATAAGTTTTTCATTCGGACAACCAAGACTTTTTTAATCCGAGCTTGAAAATAATCATATCCCTTGCTTAATTAAAATCTCTATCTAGCTTTATTTTAATACCATATACATACAACTTGTTACTTTGACACGGTCGTTCATAAAATCTCGTACTGTTTTGCTATCTCCGTCAGTATAAGCGTGTGATAAATAAGCCATGCAGTAAAATAATTACGTTGTGAAGCTGCAGGTGTCATTTATGCTTGAAAAGGAGAAAAGCAAAGCAAACTGGATCAGTTCAGTGTACTAAACTTTGAAATACCTGTTGAAATCAATAAAAACATAGATTAATATTGAAAGTTTTGTTGTGTGTGTTTCTATGCGTTTCTAGTTATTCTGGCCGCTTTAAGTTTAGTTGTAAGTGTGTTGAATTTAATTAAGTTAATTGTGAGTTAACAGCTTCAACAGAACAGGTGTCAGGGGGATTTGAGGTACTGGTAACAACAGGGAGCATAAAAAACAAAACAAAATTTGTAACAACTATTACCGTAAGAAACTAAGCCTTGAGCATCCTACTTGATCAAGATCTTTTAGGAAATATCTAACAAATATTTAAAGCACAATGGATGATTTAGTTCCCCCTGAAGAAGATCCGGAAAATATGCCTTCGGCCACTGAAGAATTACTTCAAATTATGGAAGATTTCGCAGATGTTATCGACAAATTTATGTTTGAAATTGTTACTTTCCTGGCCGTTGTAGACTCCGGAATGGGACTGATAAAGGACGTATTGGGACTTTTTGGGTTTGAGGGCTGGAAAATGGCGTTTTTTCCAACATTTTCTTTCATCGTTACGACTGGTGTGTTTCTCTTCGGCGCGAAAAAGAGAAAGGGCAAGAGAGACGCGGATGTACCAGAAGGTTTAGCAGACGCCTTTGAGGCTATAGAAGATGTAATGGAGGTTGTTGAAGATGTAGCCGAAGGACTGGAAGATATGGAAGCCGAGGGTGGCGCAGGCGACGGCGATTTAGGCGATGTGATTGGAGACGTAGTGGGAAGTAACGCGAATCTCCCGATTGGGGAAATAGGAGAACTGCAAGGTACTGGGGACGGAGAAAGACAGGAAGATGCGAACGTTTCCAACGCCCCTGCGGACAGCAATCAAAACATTACACGCAAAGTGATCGCGGTTGCTGTCCTTGCGGCCGGTATTATTGCCCGGCTTAAGAAGAAGAAAAATGAAGGCCAGCAAGAGGACATACAGAGCACAGAAGCTACGGGTGGAGGCGAAGGAACATCCAAAGATGTTAAAAAACATGAAACTGCATTAGGGCTAGACACACCGCTGGGAATCGTAAAACAAAACGAATGGCAGTCCGGGAAGACGCCCGCATTGGCAGGTGGTTCAACTTTACCAGTGGATATTAACCGCAAGCCGCTTGCGTCGACCACGTGTGGAGGCAACGAATCAGTAATAATTGATTTAAACGTCTCTGACCGCGGAAAAAAAATTGTTGACTCGGACTGGCAAAATGCAGCAAAAAGTAGCGTTATTTCTACAGAACGACAGCTAAGATGGAATTCCAGGCAGCTGGCAAGAGGGGTAGAGAAAGGTGCTTTTGAGATCAAGCACGGAATTGAACGTGCTCCTTGCCCAGAAACAAGAGTTTCAATAGAGGACAGTTCTCCAGACATAAATTCCCTTGACGAAGACAAGCAAACTTCCGAGCATCAGCTGAGCAAACATTCTATTGACATGGCATCAGGCGTAGTTAAGAACTCCTCCAATCTGGCTGGATCTGCGGCTCAAAATGTTGATCAGACGGCTCGTCGAGGAGTGGAGGAGACTCGTAAAAAGTCAGGCAGTATGTTACACATCGCTATACGGCTGGCACGTTTGGTTGTTCGCGTTGTAAGCAAAAAGAAAGGCGGGTCTTCGTCTGCGAGTCAGAAAAGTGAGAACAGTTTAGAGAAAGTTTCTTCGACTGACGTTAAAGGATCAACAGAATCTGTTGACAGCGATTCTGTTTATTTTGATTGCGTTCCATATCAACCTCCAAGGAACACGCTGAAACAACCACAGAATTTTATGCCCATGTACATGCAATACAAATATCTTATAACCACATCTACGCAGACCGATCGCGACAACACGCAGCCTCTTTATCGAAGCGAACCTCAATACTTAAACCAAGATTCTGCTGGAGTGTTCGCCCAAATGCCGAGAAATTCGTCATTGGATACCAGTCTGCGTAGATCGGTTCTTAGCCTGCCAGATACAGCACTGATGGAAGTGAGGGACGCAGCCATCGAGGAGATCAGATACAGAGGTAACCCAAGCGCAAACGTGAACATGGCAACCGACACCACAGCGCTCAAACCGGCATGGCTCGGCTCTAGAGATGAAATGGCAGGAAGACTCACTAAGGAGACACGTCGAGACGAAAGTCCCCATTTAGACACATCAGTGATTGTACATCGAGCTAGAGATGCGGAAGCTCCTAATGGAGCTCGAATCAAAGGGTCTTTGCACAAGCCAGAAAAAGGTCTCAGTGGTCCAGATGGTTTTTCGGAAGGCGAACAACCAACAAACGTTGATAGAGAGAATCATACAACAGCTGAAAGATCTGCTCATAGTCCTTCATCTGTTTGGGATCGTGGTAAAGATCTAAGAGAGCGTAATGTTCGTAGAAGCAGCGCCCCAGTATCTTTGCACGAATGGGACGGTGGCCGTAGTGTTCCAAAGCCAGTTCTAAGTCAAAATCTCGATGCCGAAACTTTTGGGAAACCCGGGATCTCTGGTCATGGTGCCCCAGATGTCTGGGGTCGTCACGGTGGAAGAGAAACTAGAGCGCGTAGTCATCGAAGTTCATCGTCATATGAAGGACTGGAAGACGACCATGGAGAAAGAAACCAACGTGATCCAAAGTCCAAAACAAACAGCTTAAAGCGGCCTGATCTGAACGATTATCAATCTTCAGTGAGTTACAGGCGTCGCAACCTTCAGCGTTTAGTGTCCTACGAGGATCCTGAAGAAGTTTCCGTGTTTGAAGAGGACTCGGGTCATCATCAAGACGGAGACTGGAGTTCAGAAAGGTCTTCGAGCAAAACCAGGCTTGCTCCCAACTCAAACCGCGGCAAATATACCAAGAGCCTACCTCCCCCCAAATTTCGTCATTCTAGTCGTTTAACTTCGTTTGAAGAAGATGACGTAGAAGACCCTTACTTCCCTCAACGTAACGGAACCCGTTCTTCAGTTCCCGTTTCAGCTTATCAAATTTCGGAGTCATCAGGAAGCGTAGAGTCCTCCCGAACTCAAAAGCGATCTAATATATCTTTGTCAAGTGTCCGATTTGCCGACGAAGAACCGAATCAACGGGATAGACGTGGATCGAGAAATAATAGCAACAGGCAAAAAATTGAGGACGATTATTTGTCACAGGAATCACTGAAACACAATGGCCAACGTGACGCTCGTCGAAAAGTAGCATCAAATACGCGTTGGAACAGTGCAATTTGTTTAACTGGTCATCAAAAAGCGAAAATGTCAGTTTCTTCGCGAGGGGCCCACACGAACGATGACTACTATATGGACGAGGAAACGGGTTCGCTTAGCTATCGTCAGGGTAGTAGGACAAGACTAAATCGAGGCGCTTCATTCAACAGACTCAATCGAGGACCATCGACAATCAGTCGGACACAGTCGGCAAGCTACCTTGGTGACGACGAGTCCGATGTGCGAGCGTGACTTAGTGCTTTAACAATGGTAATACTTTTTTAGAAGATAACGGATTTAACGATTTTAAGTGTTTTATGACGTTTATAAGCACATCTTAGCGCTAATTACACCCAATACGCATTTGATTCAAGATTTATACGGCTAGCTTCTTTCATAACATAGCTAGCAGAGCCGCGCAATCAATTCAGTATACGTAAGCGTGTTCAAAATCCCGATAGTGCACGCTGATAGCGTGAGCAAATCGCTTCGCCAGAATTTTTGTTTTTTCGCGTGAGCGGCCATTATTAGCGCGGGGGAAAATATTATATTTCGCGACAATAATGGATACAAACAGAGACTCGGCCCACCAGTCCCAAAACGAAGACAATTTTGCGACCTTTTCTCTTGGGCGAGAGTTCTTAAATGAGGCAGAAAAAGAGAAAAATAACGGAAAAGGAGACTCGGTATCAGCGCCGTCACGATTCGCTTCACTGCAAGACAATTTTGCGACCTTTTCTCTTGGGCGAGAGTTCTTAAATGAGGCAGAAAAAGAGAAAAATAACGGAAAAGGAGACTCGGCATCAGCGCCGTCACGATTCGCTTCACTGTCCGTGTTTCGCGTTGGATTTGATGCACAATTCCACCGGCTATGTTATAAAACAATTGGTTCATGCTTTTAGCTGTGTACTATCGAGTTATGGAGCACGTGGCGGGAAGTTTGGAGAGCACTCAAGAAGCTAGAGTTGCCCTCGACGCTTCTTTCGTGCTCTCTAAACTTCCCGCGTGCTCCATAACTCGATAGTGCGCGCTAAAGCATGAACCAATTGATATTTGTGGAATTTTTTCTTTATGTATAATTTCCTATGAAATCTGATGGATTCTCTCAGTTTGAATTTATGACAGGGGCGAGGTAAAATAATTTCAGTGGGTGAATTCTTTTTACCGATGCAAACTCTGCAATATATATATCTGTATGCATACTATATGCATCTATAGAGAAAATAGTAACTAGCAGCGATGATAATATGGATGCTCATAAAATCATGACATCAATCTTGTGTACTTGATAGGGGTGCATAAACAAGCTTTTGGATATGTTATGTTTCAACTATGTTGTTCACAAGCTAGATAGTTCACAATGTAATTACAAATGGAATTCTACGTGCTACGCTCCTAATCGTTGCCATCTAGAAACAGTTTTGATTAGTTTTCCACAACTTTTTGACTGATGGCTTCCGTTTCAAATAGCTAATTAAACAGCGACAACTTGCCGTCGGTTTCAAACTTTCGCATGTTGGGACTTTTGAAATTCCCACGAGAATGACAATTTCAAGTTGAGTAATCCACCGAAAGTGTCCAAGGCGTAATATAGTGTCCTTTTTTAACAAGTTTTCCTATTTCAAGATTTTTGTTATCATTTTGCTTCATTTTGCTGATGAAAATCCACCAACAATATGCAGATGTTGTCCATTGTTTTCAAATTGATATCATGGCGCAATAGGACAGGTGAGAGAACTTCGCATTGGCGGATTTTGAATCTACAATGAGCGACAAAAGTAGTTGAGACAGTTGCCTGAATCGAGTGTTAATTGCAGCATTTCACTTATTCTATTTGAAATTCGGTTTACATTGAGACCCACACCCCCTCCCCCTTTTCAATGTTGTTTAGGAAAAAAGCAAGTTCTAGAGGCATGAAATCCAACATTGTTTGGGGGGAGGGGAGTAGAATCGTGGGGTCGAGGGGGAAATTGGCCTTAAGTACTCCAAAATGGCAAAGTGTCTCAACACTTTTGTCGCCCATTGTAGTTGCATTGTCATCATCATAGTCTTGAGTTGAATATAGCAAAAGCAAGATTGATTTAAGCGTAACTAATTCATTTCAGCTTTATTATACCGTGAAACAAAATGGCAGTGTTTTTGTTGCAATTTCCTAGATTTCACTGAGGCACAGGAAATCAAGGATTTTACTTCCGAAACATATGTTTCCCAGTTTAGCCACCATGAAAACAATGTTGATTAGGTTCCAGTGCTGCTAATTTCAAATGTTTCCCAGCAACGGCGAGCGTGAAACAATAGGGAGCTCAAGCAAGGACGACAGCGACGCCGAGGACGACGCCCAGTCAAGAATGAACTTCTGTTTTACCAGCGAAATTCGCAACTGTCTAGATCTGTGTACTACGCCAGTGACTCTAAAAATGTGCTCAGGCTAAATATGCAATGATAGCGTTCAATTACAATAGAAATATGGAAAATTAGCCGTCGTCGTTCGCTTTCCTTTTGTTTGGTAGCGTTCTCGTTGCCGTCGTCGTCGTAGTTTGCTTAAGCTCCTTAATGGCTGCGACGCCACAAGCAGGTCATAGAAAAGGAAAGAGAAAGAAGGAAAGGAATTGGAAGGACGAGGAGAGATAGTTACTCATTGCTTGTATGTTTGTTTGTGGGTTGTAGCTCACGAAGGCTCCATGAATAGGGACAAAAGGAAGTCGCTTACTGTCAAATCGATGCACAGATGTCAGAGAAATATGGTATCAAAAGGGATAATTACAAAAGCAGATGGGAAATTCTGAGACCACAATTTATGAGGGAACAAGCCCTGGAACCAAAAAAAGTCTCTCCAGGCTTCTTGGTAATGCGCGTGCGTTGCCCTTTGTTTTTCGAAACAATGTTTCTTCGTTTAGCCAGCGGAACACCGAAACAATTTGTTTGCTTCCTGCTAATTTAGCCACCCCAGGAAACACAATAAGAAACAATGTTTCTGCAACAATGTTTCCTAGTTTAGCCAGGCCTTAAGATAGTGCGCACACATTTTGCTATCGCTACGGTTGAGACTGACGTAATAAACCTAAGCTACCAAGTGCGCGACTAAAATGCGTGGCTACCCCCAGTTTTGTGATTTCCAATAGCCCATGCACATCTCGCTAAAACGCTTCAGGTAGTATCTCGCGACATTTTATTTCAGTGCAGAGATCGGGCGACTTCGTACGCGCAAGAAAAACTGCGAACCGGGGAGTGGTTTGCAAAGATTTGTCGTGTCAAAAAACATGTGTGGGAGATGGAGGGGAGCTCGAGCGCGCGCTGGATGACGTGTATTGTACCGGGGTACTGGTACGGATCATGTTGCGAAAAGCGATTAGAGAAAAAACTTTGCAAAAGTCACTAAAATTCTCCGACTGTCGCAAAAGTATTCGAAAACAAATTTGGCCAAGTTGTAGAAAAACCTTTCGACTTCTTTTTGTGTTTGTTTGGTTTCGTGAAGGCGAGGAAATTTAGAGATTCAAGCGAATTTTCGGACTGCGTTCAAAATGTTTAGGCAAAGAGTTGCCGCCCTTGTCAAATTATTATAAAAATAAAAAAAAATTGCAGGGCGCGAAAGGGCCTAGGTACGAGTTATTAGCGCTACAGTCAGGACTTGTAGGTAGCGGCTTTCCCTGTAAGGTCGCGTAAGAAAAATACAGCAGGAAACAAAGGTAATCTATTCTCTTCCTACTGAGCAAGATCGTGTACTCCCTGTGGCCCATGCTAAGATTAACTTTGTCTATATGGTCCTTACCTGGCGAAAAGACCTTTGTATTTAGTAAACACCGTCTTTAAGTATATAAAATCTCAAAAAAACATTTACAAAAAATGGCGGTTAAGTGAATCTGAAAGTCTCTGCTTTGCTCTTCCCAGTATGATAGCTGATGGATCTTTTGAGCTTGGAGGTTTGTTTTCCATTTCACACCACGTGATATTCTCTAGAGAATTATTCTTTTATCCATCTAAAAATCATTAACTCATATACAAGCGACAATCTGAAAATTTGAAATCAAGAATTTGTAAGAGTATCATCATCAGTGACAGTCGATGTCAGCAGAAACAACTTTCAGGGCAGTGAAAGAGTATCAGTGTTACTGGGATTGTGTGGCTGGCTGCTTGCTGTCAGTAAGTTATGTTATGTTTTCAAGTAATTAATACTCGCGAGACTCTGAGAAAACTCATGGTTTCAAGTTTAGTCAGTAAGTTTTGCTGGCATTTTGAAAACTCGACAAAAATATCTGACGGCCTGCTTCCCAACCTCGTTCCCAGAGCCGTTTCCCTGGCTTGGGGCGGGGCTCTGGGAACGAGACTGCCTGCTTCCTCGTGTTAGAGGCTCGAAGACAAATCGAAGTAATTCGGGCAAAGCGACAAGCGACTTTGAGCAATGTTTTTGTTTTGCAACTGACAATTTTTTTCAAAGTTTTCTCTTGGCACTTAGAAAATATTCTTGTGATGACATTTCGGTTTTCAAATGCATTTGGTGTCTGGATGTTGAATCCAGCCGGGAGGCAGTAAAGCCTGATATGACACGCGTAACGTCTTGCAGAAATGGTATTAGCATCGAACATTCGGTAGTGCTGTTTTTTGCTGGTTCTTGGCCAGCTTTGCAATTTTATGCGGTTTAGTTTAAAACATATAATTGTGTTGTATGTAAAAATTTTCAACAAACAAAATGATATTATTGGGTTTATTCTGAAGATATTCTTAAAAATTAGTAAACATATCAAGAGACACGAATTTGCATATCCCATATCACTATTTCGCAAGACATGGTAGCAGTCGTCTTAATACATGTATAACCACAGAGCCATCTGTGAAATATGTAAAACATTGCCTGGTTACCGTTACTAACAGATCGTGGTTAATTGTCACGAACGTGAAGAGTTTTCAAAAGGGTTTTAACGCGAGGCGAATAGACTTTGCTTTATTTGATACGATAATAACTATCTGTCGGCTGATCTGATTTCACGTACTTTGGGTACTTATTCAAGTAAATCAGCTGGTACAATGAAATCGAGGAGTGGCATAAGATAAGACTGATAAATTGTTTTGCGGTGAGCATCATTATCACGAGGTTAACAGGAAATAAATAAGTTCAACATATGCTATGGTTATATTTAGTCTCACGAAGTGAAATCTTTTTGCGTGACTCGGCCTCATAAAATTATCCATGCAAGGCCGGCCACGTGCGGTGAAAACTACCCAGGTTCTAACGCGACTTTGTATAAATTTTCAAGGAATTTCATAAAAACATTTACCAGAACATCGATCACACATATTCCCGAAATAAACTCTCCAATTGTGCGGGTTTTTTTTTTGGCCCCATAGCAATTTTCAATTTTGCGGTTAAAAATAGAACTAATTGTTATATTTGAGCTACCCGACTACGTATTGAATGAATTATGTTGCGTAATAGATGAATGTTTATGCATTAACAACGCCCACGTTTCTCTTCCGTCGCTAGCAAGGGCAATGTTGCGTAATCGCTAGTGCGGCCCTTAGATATGTCAATCTTGTTTATCTTGATTGCCTTACGTGATCAAGCTAGGCGCCACTCGAACGTGACACGATCGCGTGGCTATTGCCTTGATCACGTACAATGATCACGTCAACAAAGATCGATTTGCGCTCCAGTGAATACAATTCTACGATAAATTTAGCTGGAATTAGGGTCAAACAAGACTCATATACGCCATATTACATACATACTTTCCTTGGGGGCTCTTCCGCCAGCATGAATATTAAAATATTAAGATTAAAAAAACTTATTTAAAGATAAAAATAGAGATTATATACTAAACAGCTTACATCTCAATAATAAAATAACATCTTATGATCTATGAATTAAAAATATTCTTAAAAATCTCTCTTTGAAACCACTTAAGCTTTCCGTGTGTCTGATAGCCTTAGGTAAAGAATTAAAAATTTTGGCCCCACGGAAGGCAAAAGCCCTTTGCCCAGTCGCGAGCCTGCACTTGGACATCGTAAGATCGCGCTTTTGACTGGTATCTCTTTGGTGAATATCTGGACGGTGTTGAAATCGTTCACGGAGCCAAGTTGTTCATGCATTTGTAAACCATAACTAAGTCGTTAAAGAGTACGTCTTCCTTAACGTTCAGCCATTTAATGGCCTCTGAAATATGATCGTACGATCATACAGACGTAGTCCTTCGCAGACGCTCTTTGGGCTCGTCACGCAATCTTCCGCGTCTGCGTAGGACGCTATTCTGGACTATAACTGAAGTATTCTAATATTCTCATTGCTGGTGATGCTCCAAACTGTCGAACAGTAAAATAATTTGCAAAAGACGAAAGTGTTTATAAGATATATCAGAGTGCTTTGATCCAAGAAGTGCTTTATCCTATTGACTCTCGTTAGTTTAAATGTGCAGTTTTAGTGATATGCTCATTAAAATTATGATAACAATCTGAACAATCGATGTGCACTCCCAGGTCCTTTGTAATACTGTCACAGGCTTGATTTCAGTTCCCAATACTGTGGCACTTGGTAGAGTTCTAGGTAAAGCCCTAATTAGTTGCGGGCCCGTTGCGGGGCGCACACATACAGGAGTGTTGTTTTATCAGGGTTGATGAGCATAGCCACCTGGCTAGTCTCGAGACTAACATCGAGGCTAGCTGGCCTGTCCTTAGACTAGCCAGCGAAGGTAAACATACTGAACGCTACAACGGCTGAAAATTGCCCACCACGTATTTCATACCTAGGCATTGGTGAAAATGACAATTTATTCTAGGGAAAGGTTTCGTAATATTATTCAGGGCATGTTTATTTGCAGCATGCGCGTGTAGCAAAATGTTATCTTTGGCTGCGCATTCCTGGTTACGCTTATAGCCAACTACTGACCTGAATATGATATGCGCGGAATAATCACAAGCAGGATTGAAATTTGGTCCTTGCACTTTCGTCGTCGTTCCAGAAAGCCATACCTTGTTAGCGTTCTGACACTGGCTGTTTATCCAACCGTCGACAGTAAACTCCGCTGAGATTCTGAGATTCTAATCTATTCCAATGTTTTCTCTGTTCGTCCCTGATTGCTTATTCCGTAACGCCATAAGTTCGCTCTAGAAATGGCAACGCTATGAAAAGTACCTAGTGAATCCAAAATATATTTTGCACATGAGAGAAATACAAAAAAGGTAAATGTCATTTGCTAGTAAAAGCAACATGAGGTTAGAAATAGTCGCCTTAAATGCAGCAGGACACATCGATCAGTTGAACCCACGATGGCCACTGCGCGGACATAGAAAAAAAAAGCATCTATAAACATTTCTAGTCTCAAATTTGTCTGCTCGATGGGTTTGAATTTAACGTTTTTTTAACCGGTGTTGTGTGAAGTGACTACATCACTTCTTGATGTAGTCAATGGCGGGTTCTTTTCGGTCACCAACACCGGTATAGTCAGGATAGCTACCGCCGTCATCTGCTGTTACATAACGACTCAGTTTCATTACGCGAAACGTGACTCTCGCCTTAGCTTTCAGCATATGGACGTGTTGGAATTTTGTTATAAAACTGCATGCATAAAAAATGTCGGCTAAAATTTTTCCCCATGCATAACACCTCCATACGCTGAGCCACGTTTCGCGTAATAAAACTCAGTCGTTATGTAACAGTAGATGACGGTGGTAACTATGTCACGTTTCACAAGCTAAACGTTCCATACAGATAAAAAAAAAATAACTCCTCACAACGATAGCTTTAGCCGCCTGTGTCCCAGTGCGATAGGTTCGTCCAAATTTGTTTACTTTTAGCGCCTCCATCTTTCTGAACTCGCAATGACGCAAAACTTCCAAAACCCTGAAAAATGCCGTTAATTTTGTCAAACCTGCACTCCACGTTACCAAAACGTGCCACGTTTCTTTGACAAACATTCATGTAGTTTCGTGCTCCAAACGAAACATTTTCATTGGTCCAGTCGATACAGTTGTCTCGGAAACTGTCTTGTTTGAAAAATAAACATGCGCGAAAAAACCTCCACGCTTCACCGTTGAACGCAAATGGTAGTAACATAGTAAACAAAAATACAAACAAGTAGGCAAGTAAAAACAAAGTAAGCAAGAAAACAAACAAGAACGCACGTAGGAAGAAAGTAAGCAAAAAAAAACAAAACAAGCAGGCAAGTAAGAAGAAAGTAAGAAAAAACAAAACAAGTAAGTAAGTAAGAAGAAAGTAAACAAGAAAACAAACAAGTAGGCAAGTAAGAAGAAAGGAAGCAAAAAAACAAACAAGAAAGCAAGTAAGAAGATAAGCAAGAGAGCAACCAAGTAGGCAGAAAAGAAGAAAGAAGAAAAAAAACAAACAAGTAGGCAGCTAAGAAGAAAGTAAGCAAGAAAACAAACAAGTAGGCAGCTAAGAAGAAAGTAAGCAAGAAAACAAACAAGTAGGCAAGTAAGAAGAAAGTAAACAAAAAAACAAACAATTAGGCAAGTAAAAAGAAAGTAAGAAAAAAACAAACATGTAGGCAAGTTAGAAGAAAGTAAGCAAGAAAACAAACAAGAACGCACGTAGGAAGAAAGTAAGCAAAAAAAAACAAAACAAGCAGGCAAGTAAGAAGAAAGTAAGAAAAAACAAAACAAGTAAGTAAGTAAGAAGAAAGTAAACAAGAAAACAAACAAGTAGGCAAGTAAGAAGAAAGGAAGCAAAAAAACAAACAAGAAAGCAAGTAAGAAGATAAGCAAGAGAGCAACCAAGTAGGCAGAAAAGAAGAAAGAAGAAAAAAAACAAACAAGTAGGCAGCTAAGAAGAAAGTAAGCAAGAAAACAAACAAGTAGGCAGCTAAGAAGAAAGTAAGCAAGAAAACAAACAAGTAGGCAAGTAAGAAGAAAGTAAACAAAAAAACAAACAATTAGGCAAGTAAAAAGAAAGTAAGAAAAAACAAACAAGTAGGCAAGTTAGAAGAAAGTAAGCAAGAAAACAAACAAGTAGGCAAGTAAGAAGAAAGTAAGCAAGAAAACAAACAAGTAGGCAAGTAAGAAGAAAGTAAGCAAGAAAGCAAACAAGTAGGCAGGTAAGAAGAAAGTAAGCAAGAAAACAAACAAGTAGGCAGCTAAGAAGAAAGTAAGCAAAAAACAAACAAGTAGTCAAGTAAGAAGAAAGTAAGCAAGAAAACAAACAAGTAGGCAAGTAAGAAGAAAGTAAACAAAAACAAACAAGTAGGTAAGTAAGAAGAAAGTAAGCAAGAAAACAAACAAGTAGGCAGGTAAGAAGAAAATAATAAAAAAAAAACAACTAGGCAAGTAAGAAGAAAGTAAGCAAGAAAACAAACAAATAAGCAAGTAAGAGGAAAGTAAACAAAAATACAACCAAGTAGGCAAGTAAGAAGAACGTAAACAAAAAGCAAAGAAGTAGGCAAGTAAGAAAAAAGGAAGCAAAAAACAAACAAGTAGGCAAATAAGAAGAAAGTAAGCAAGAAAACAAACAACAAGGCAGGTAGGAAGAAAGTAAGCAAAAAAACAAACAAGTAGGCAAGTAAAACGAAAGTAAGCAAAAAAGCGAACAAGTAGGAAGAAAAGAAGAAAGTAAGCAAAAAACAAACAAGCAGGCAAGTAAAAAGAAAGTAAGCAAAAAACAAACAAGTAGGCAAGTAAAAAGAAAGTAAGCAAGAAAGCAAACAAGTAGGCAAGTAACAAGAAAGTAAGCAAAAAAACAAACAAGTAGGCAAGTAAGAAGAAAGTAAGCAAGAAAGCAAACAAGTAGGCAGGTAAGAAGAAAGTAAGCAAAAAAACAAACAAGTAGGCAAGTAAGAAGAAAGTAAGCAAGAAAGCAAACAAGTAGGCAAGTAAGAAGAAAGTAAGCAAAAAAACAAACAAGTAGGCAAGTAAGAAGAAAGTAAGCAAGAAAACAAACAAGTAGGCAGGTAAGAAGAAAGGAAGCAAGAAAACAAACAGGTAGGCAAGTAAAAAGAAAGTAAGCAAAAAACAAACAAGTAGGCAAGTAAGAAGAAAGTAAGCAAGAAAGCAAACAAGTAGGCAAGTAAAAAGAAAGTAGGCAAGAAAACAAACAAGTAGGCAAGTAAGAAGAAAGTAAGCAAAAAACAAACAAGTAGGCAAGTAAGAAGAAAGTAAGCGAGAAAACAAACAAGTAGGCAAGTAAGAAGAAAGGTAGCAAAAAACAAACAAGTAGGCAAGTAAAAAGAAAGTAAGCAAGAAAACAAACAAGTAGGCAAGTAAGAAGAAAGGAAGCAAAAAACAAACAAGTAGGCAGGTAAGAAGAAAGTAAGCAAGAAAACAAACAAGTAGACAAGTAAAAAGAAAGTAAGCAAGAAAACAAACAAGTAGGCAAGTAAGAAGAAAGGAAGCAAAAAACAAACAAGTAAGCAAGTAAAAAGAAAGGAAGCAAAAAACAAACAAGCAGGCAAGTAAGAAGAAAGGAAGCAAAAAACAAACAAGTAGGCAAGTAAGAAGAAAGTAAGAAAGAAAACAAACAAGTAGGCAAGTAAAAAGAAAGTAAGCAAAAAACAAACAAGCAGGCAAGTAAAAAGAAAGTAAGCAAAAAACAAACAAGTAGGCAAGTAAAAAGAAAGTAAGCAAAAAACAAACAAGTAGGCAAGTAAGAAGAAAGTAAGCAAGAAAGCAAACAAGTAGGCAAGTAAAAAGAAAGTAAGCAAGAAAACAAACAAGTAGGCAAGTAAGAAGAAAGTAAGCAAAAAACAAACAAGTATTCAAGTTAGAAGAAAGTAAGCAAGAAAACAAACAAGTAGGCAAGTAAAAAGAAAGTAAGCAAGAAAACAAACAAGTAGGCAAGTAAAAAGAAAGTAAGCAAGAAAACAAACAAGTAGGCAAGTAAGAAGAAAGGAAGCAAAAAACCAACAAGTAGGCAAGTAAGAAGAAAGTAAGCAAGAAAACAACCAAGTACGCAGGTAAGAAGAAAGTAAGCAAGAAAACAAACAAGTAGTCAAGTAAGAAGGAAGTAAGCAAGAAAACAAACAAGTAGGCAGGTAAGAAGGAAGTAAGCAAGAAAACAAACAAGTAGGCAGGTAAGAAGAAAGTAAGCAAGAAAATAAACAAGTAGGCAGGTAAGAAGAAAGTAAGCAAGAAAACAAACAAGTAGGCAAGTAAGAAGAAAGTAAGCAAGAAAACAAACAAGTAGCCAAGTAAAAAAAAAGTAAGCAAGAAAGCAAACA
>OZ026605.1:12895255-12932755 GCA_964020085.1 Micromussa lordhowensis
TTCCTCTAAAAGTAAAAGAACGCTGACCTGTTTTTGTTCTAAAAAGCGGTATCTGTAAAGAGTCCCTTGCGCGAGTATCACGGTTATGAATGCACGAGCGCTTAGAAAACTTATCCATTAAATACTGCGGCGCGAGGCCATTTTGACACTTATAAGCTAGAACAGTATCTCTATATCGTAATTGTTCTCTAACGGGAAGCCAGTTAAGTAGGCAAGCAAGAAGAAAGTAAACAAAAACAAACAAGTAGGCAGGTAAGAAGAAAGGAAGCAAAAAAACAAACAAGTAGGCAGGTAAGAAGAAAGCAAGCAAGAAAACAAACAAGTAGGCAAGTTAGAAGAAAGTAAACAAAAACAAACAAGGAGGCAAGTAAGAAGAAAGGAAGCAAAAAACAAACGAGTAGGCAGGTAAGAAGAAAGGAAGCAAAAAACAAACAAGTAAGCAAGTAAGAGGAAAGTAAGCAAGAAAACAAACAAGTAGGCAAGTTAGAAGAAAGTAAGTAAGAAAACAAACAAGTAGGCAAGTTAGAGGAAAGTAAGGAAGAAAACAAGAAAGAAGGCCAGTTAGAAGAAAGGAAGCAAAAAACAAACAAGTAGGCAAGTAAGAGGAAAGTAAGCAAAAAACAAACAAGTAGGCAAGTAAGAAGAAAGGAAGCAAAAAATAAACAAGTAGTCAAGTAAGAAGAAAGTAAGCAAAAATTAAAACAAACAAGTAGGGAAGTAAGAAGAAAGTAAGCAAAAAACAAACAAGTAGGCAGGTAAGAAGAAAGTAAGCAAAAAACAAACAAGTAGGCAGGTAAGAAGAAAGTAAACAGAAAGACAAACAATTTGAAATAATCAAAAGTATAAACAATTAGACAGGAAAGGACCCGACCAAATCAACAAATAATTGGGCAAGTGAGTGAAGGAAGTGAGAAAATAAGCGAACAAACAAACAAATAGGTTTGTACACGAGTGAGAAGGAAAATAGGCAGTAAGCAAGGAAATAATGTTAAACATAAGATGATAAGCCAATGGAGAACTCAAGAAACAAAACACGATAGCTGGCAGGCAGGTAGGTATCAGTAGCTAGGTAAGGAAGGACATAAGCGAATAATCAAAGAGGTATGTCAGTAAAAGTAGGATTAAAATTAAACGTAAAGTAAACAGCCAAGAGGTTCCTTAAGTAAATAAGTAAACTAGTCATGACGGTAAGCAAGTAAACAAACATTAGGTAAGTGGCGGAGAAAGTAAGCAAGAAACCAACAAGCACTTAGGTGAGTGACTAAAATAAGCAAACAAACAAAAAAACAGGTATATAACTAAGAGGAAACAAACATACAGACAAACCAGTAGCTAAGTGACTGTGAACGTAACCAAGGTAGTCAATTGAACAGAAAAGCAGGTACGTGACTGAGCAAGTGCGCGAGGGAGAAGCAAACAAGTTTCATAACTCCTACGCCTCTGAAAAGTTTTATTAAATTTTATTTCTTTTTCTATGAGTGATAGGAAGTTAGATACAAGATCTCTCAGACCAAGAATGTGACGTTTGTCTAACCAGTAGATATCCGGCCTGATTTTTCCTAAAAGAAGGAATTGGAAGGCATGAGTGTGAAAAATTAAACAAGCAAATGGATAAGTAGTTTAGTTAATGACGAATTAATCAAGTAAACAAACAAGTTGGCAATTAAGTGAGCAATTAACCAAGCAAACATCCAAGAAGTTAGATACGTGACTATACAATTAAGCCCAGTTAAACTTTTAAAATCTTTTAACAAAGGAGTAAATACTTTAGACAACGTAGTACTCATAAATTGACAGTTTGTATTCTGTGATAGTTTTATTTTTAACTGTAAACAGGTTTATATATTTTTACTATATATGTTCTTTTATTCATGTATTTATTTATTTATTTTTTGTGACACATATGTAAATAAGCTGGTGCAGTTTTATTTAAACTAATCCAGATAGCTAAGCGTATGTTCCAGGTTAAAAGAAGTATTGTGCGATTGGCAGACAATTTATTATACAGGTGGGCACACCATAGTCGATAAACTCTATACCAAATGTAAATTAGAAACGTGTTATCGTGTTCAATCACCTTTTTTGAAAAATTTCCATTGTGCTTTATATTTTCCTCCTGGTTTGTTAGCATATTTACAGGTGTTGTCAGTTGATTGTACTACACTCCCAACCCTTTATGTGGTTGAGAGTAATGTGTTAAAATATTGTTAAACTATTGCATTCAGATACTCAGATATTCCCTTGGAGTATAGCATTACATTTTATGTCTTATTATCTTGTCAGGCCACTCACCTGCAGACAACAGTCAAGGAATATCAACCAGTATGTGTGTCTCGAGATGAATGCAACTGACTACAAACGATTAAGTGGTGGAAATGGAGAGAAACTGCATAATGGAGGTTCAGCGAAGTGCAGGGGTAAATGTGTAACCACCCATATTTTCCTTTCCGCCTTTCGACACATTAATATACCGCCAATAACGTTCCGGATGCCCGCAAAACTATCATTATTCAAACAAAATCGCCTTATGTTATTTCTTTGGGAGAATCAAAGTGGCACGCATGTATATCTGACCTGCGTGCTGTTGGGCGCTATGCAATTTTGAAATGGTCAAATGAGAGCGGGGGCTGCTCTCGTAATGTTAGCACAGGTTGTTGTCGTAGGACAAGTTTCGAGGCATATTCATTTGGTGAACCAGTTGATGAGTGGAGTCGTTGCTATCAGTCAAAAAAACTCTTGTGAATGATTTAATGATAAACGATACGTTGATTTCTCACAAGTTGTGAAGTTTAGGCGTGAACAACCTGGTAGTGAGTAAAAACTATGAGGAGGCGTAAGAGGTTAATGGCTATATAAACAATTGGAAGTGAGACAGGATGTCTAGCACTTTTATCTTCCACAGGGCGTGGACGTAGGGTGGACGCTGTTCAATATTAAGACTGCGTGGGCCACCGTCGTGATTAATACTCCTTAATACTAAGGAAGGCCAATAGGCCACCAATCTTTAAGCGTTTCAAAAGAGAAAGAATTTCCTTCCGTTTCCTTTGTGCTAGGTATTTCCATTTAATGGTGTGAACTTCCTTCACAAATTGTTTCACGATGGTACCAGTCAACACGTGCCACACAAACAATCACATTTTCCATGTGCTTACACTAGTATGCGGCATCCCACATGTATCAGTGCAATAGCATGCTTTTGTCCGTAGCATAATATTCAATTATTGTCGCCACTATGATTCCTAATACCACAAATATGAACTGATTCCTTCCGTAAGAACTATTTTGAATAAATATTTCACTTTTTTGAAATTGATTGTGACTTCCTTGGCCTCAAGACAGGAAACTCCTCACGTTCTTGTGCTTCCAAGTACATGTCCGCCATCTTGTTCGCCGAGAAACTGGGCCCTACTGCGCCTTTCAAATGTGTTTACTTTAAACGTAAACCGCTGGCAAAGTCTTAAATAATGAAAGAAAGCGACCTTTAGCGAGTTGTGAGCTTAAGAGAACTAAGAAGCCACATTAATTTTCTCAAACTAATCCGAAATGTCAAATCAAATACCGGGAGAGAACTATTTTAGCTTCAATGCTTTCTCTCTATTACAGCTATTAGCCAACAATGTCTGTGCTTTCTTTATAACTTAATGGCACAAATTCACCCGGTTTGTCGGCTTCAATTAGCAGCCAGAGATGAATCTTTCATTCTCCGTTTCGTCTCAATATCTTATGATATATTTACCTAACAAACCAGATAGTCAAGACGTTATCTTGAGCTTTTCGTGGAAGTGTTCACATCAAGTTATCATTTGGATGAGCTGCAGGCAGGTGTTGCCAAAATACTTTTCTCGCTTGTTACTAAGGAGCTTGCCTTTAGCTTTAAGCTACTCTGTCTGATTTGAATTTACAAAGAAAGAGGGAAAGATAGATAGAAAAACCCACTCCACCCTTAAAACTTTGGAACCTAACTTAATAAACACAGTGCAGTTTTTGAATCGAACGTTTTTGTGATTCATGAAACCAAGTCAGAGTTTTTAATAGCAGTTTTTGCTAATGGCATACATTGTAGACACTAAATGTGTTAATCCAGCTTTCCTCCATATCTTGGTTGTACTTTAGTAAAGCATGGTTTAAATGCAAATCAGCAACCAGATATACCTGAATCTTGATTTTGATTAGTATAACTTCATTGATGTAAATTCAAAAATGATGATGAGAACTTTGTGCTTTTTTCCATAACAGTGAGACAATAATGGCGATTTTGCAGGTGGCAACCTCTTAAGTCACACAGTTCCATAAACAAGAGTATCCTGTAATCTTTAGCCACGATGTATTTATGTAGTGATTTTAAATAGTGAAATTAAAGACAGCTGCAAAGAATCTAGTCGGGCCATTGATGTATTTCACTAGTGGCTTTCAACTGGACGGGACTTTTGAAGATAGAAAATACATGACAGTTTGTTTAATGGCGATAATTTCATAGTCGTGTCTCTTAAATTACAAGGACGTATCGACCAAAACTCTTCACAAAACTACTGTTAGAGTTGAACTTGTACACCTCCACAGCATTAGCTTACCTTCGTCTATATCTCGACAACTGAGAAGGCATAGCTTTGTCCACGTTTTTCTCATCAGCCTCATGGCCATACCTGGCGGAGTCTTTTCAGATTGTGAAAGTCAGAAAAGCACAGTTTTACAATTCTACTGGTTTATTACTGAATACCATAACATTGGGAGCCAGCCCCCGTATTCCTTCATAGAAATCTTTCTTATAATGTTAATTACAGCAATAAGTCATCGTTAACCTACTCAGTGGTGGTTAAAAATGTTGCTTCTTTTACCACGGAGTGAGTTGCTACCCTCAATGTCTTAGAAATGCTCCTCTCATAGAGCATTATCATCATAATAACTCAATATAGTGTCTTCCAACTTTATACCAATGTTTGAATGACGTCCTACGAATAAAAGGAGATAGTTTCCTCGAGCAAATAAGAGTTTCACTTCTTGCGTATTTATACAATAATGTCGATAATTTCTCAACATGGCTTACGATAAGAGTGTATGTACAGTTATTTACTATTTATTTAACAATTTTGTTAAATAACGCTGTTCCATGCAAGTGAACCACTTTCATTCTCATTACAACTAAATAATCATAATTTCACAATGAAGCATACAAATTGGATATACAATATTCATTAAGCAAATTGTGAATCGTTATTTTTCCATGTTGTGAAATGCGTCGCGTACCTGAACAACTGAGTACTTTGTACAATTAATTGCAGTTTCCTACATTAGTGGATGTATTTTCTTTATGTGAGAAGATCGGTGATCCGAACGGCTAAAAGACCTTCCACAAAGAGGACACACGTACGGTTTTTCTCCAGTGTGCCGTCGATAGTGCCGCTTAAGTTCGTCCGATCTGCGGAAACACCACCCACAATCTTGCCACGGACACAGGAAGGGCTTCTCCCCGGTGTGGATTCGCCTGTGAGTCCCAAGATGTGAGCTCTTCGTGTAGCGCTTTTTACAACCCGGAAAATCGCAATGAAACGCGTGGCTGAGTTCCAGTTCACTGCCAGGGAATGCCGTTGGAAAGGTTTGTTGTGTAGTGAAACTAAATGCGCTCGGGTCGCTCGATGTAGTGCTAGTGGTTGTCGAGGTTTGAAGAGTTACTTGTGGCCACTCGAGCTTTAAGTTAGGTACAGGTGCTGCTTGTACAGCATTAGATACGCTGGCCAGGGGTTCAGGAAAGCGACAGTCTCTTTTTACCCCTTCTTCGAACTTTGGTTGTGGAGGTTCTGCATTTGGCGGTGATTCCAGCGGGGTTTCCGGAGCGGAGGAACACAGGTAGCTATCCATTTCAGTAAGTGTCTATCAAAAAGAAAAGTCGATTTAAGGTTTTCACTTTGTGCTTGACCATTTGAGCTCCAATGATCAACTGAAATCAAGATTTCAGTTAACAACCTCCACAGCAGCAAACTCACTGGTGAGGTGCATGGTTTTGTTATAAGATTGTTATGTGATATGGGGAGGCACTTGGGAAGACAGTATGGTAGACGTTTTAACATTGCAGTTAAAGAATCTACTCGGACCCCTGTAGCCTTTTACAGGCATCGAGTTTAGTTCAACTTGACTTCGACTAAGTGAAAAATTCAGAAACTATATCACCTCCTGATATCTTTATTTACTGATTTAGGGTTGAGATTTATATACTTCAGTCATATGGATATATAAATAGCCTTTTATTTGGATTCCCTAAGGGAGGAAAAGAGTGTGGGAAATAACCTTAACTAATCAAGCTTCTTTTAAATGTTTTATGAATCCAAAATAGTTAAAATAAATTTTTGGCAGTATCTAATCTACTCTCTATCACAGTCCACGTCAAGTATTTACAAGCATAATTACTAAAACGTGAAATGGCGAGCATCATCGCAGCGTGACAATAACCTTTTTCTTTCAGTTGAATTGTATTTTAATTTCAAAGCCAGCGTTTCGGAAACGCGACCGTTTATCAATCAGCACAAATAAGATCAGCAAATTACTTCAGAAGGACCACCACTAACCTGTTGTAGCTCATCTTCGCTGTTAGGAATGAGCAGCGAATAGATCCCCGCCGTTAAAGGATTTCCCTCGGCTTGGTAGGAGTTCGGGTGCGTCAAACTCTCCGTCACTCGTACCAAATCGTCGTAATTCGCATAAGCCATACGGATACGCATAAGGATCGCCTCTTTGTAAGACAGCCCAAACTAAATACTGTGAGGTGAAATAACTCCTGCTAGGTTTGGCAGTTTAAAGAAAACTCGCCTTGTCTTCCCGATTGCGTGTCAGTGTTCAGACTGTTAGACGTGGGTTTGCGTGGATCCTTGCGGCTCAAGAGTCAGGTGCCGAGTCCGCTCTAATCTGGCTGGACCGAGTTTTCTTATGCAAAGTTCGATGTGCACCGTTATTCTATTCTAAACACACTTCCCCCCAGGCTAAAGTGAGGAGCGGTCACGCTGTGGCGATCAAGAGCAACTGGTCAACAGAGCGTATGTTAACTCAAATGAAGAGGTTCAGTACGGCCCGTATTTACCTTATGGTTACCGTTAGTTTGAAACAACTATCAATTCTGGGTCAAGTATACAATGGGGGTTCATATAGAGTAGGTTGATAGTCGATAGGTGAAAAAGAAAAGCCTCGAATTATTAACGACTCGCTTCAGCAGTAGTTCTGTCACGCCGAATTCTCGAGAAGGTCGTATAACCTTCGGATCTACTTCGCAAACCCCGATTGGCTCCCGAAATAGATTTCGGTCTATCTTCGACCTCCGACTACAATACAGAACGTTCGCGAAGCTCTCGTCTCGGAAATTAGTTATTGCGAAACATTGACACGAACATGCTATTCAGCCACATGTAACGCTTAATGGGGAAAGGTTTTATACAAAAGAAACTGTTTCATCGTTTCTAACTTTTGTTGCTATATTTAGGTAGAACCTGATGCGTGTTAATAGATATTCTTAGCTTCAGTGAAAAGCAATTTATTTTGATCTGAAATATAGCTACAACCCGAGCATACCTGTATTGATCAACCTCGGGAAATTTGGAAATGCGAGTATTTGCAATGAAAGGTAAGATATTTGTTTATCGAGGGTTTGTTTGCTCTGAAAGTTATTTACCGAAATTATACAGAGCTTTCAATTATTGTCTGGGCTTAATCAAAACGCTCGCTTCAAAAGGGACTCTTTGCTTTATATGTCATTAAAAATTATATCAACACGCAGTGGCTTAACGTTTGCCGCAAAGAGCAAGGTGTTTTAAAAACTTTTGATTGCGTGACCTGCAGATTTAATTGTCTTTGAATCGAAAATTAGTCGACCGAATCACTAGCGAACCCAAGCACAAGTTTTCGCCCACGCACTTCTAAATTGACGATACGCTTTTTGAAATAAAATGCTGTTTCTCAGACATTGAAATTAGCGGTTCACTGACATGTATTTTTACTCTTGACCAGCGCCTTCCATACAGAATTACTCTCAGCTTTAATAAATATGGTATGTTTATGTTCAAATATTAATGGCTCGAGTACTTAAGACAATAAACTGTTTCTTTCTGGACCTCGACCTCCCATCAGCTTTCGAGGTTTTCTTTTATAGCTCAGGTCTCGAAGAATAGTATTAAGCAGGTGAAATACAGACAAATTATGCGGACGTTTGTAAACCTTCTTGGCTTGAAACGAACTAATTTTAGCACTGGAGAAGCTTTGTTTCTGTTGTGTTTGTCCACTGAGCTCTTAATCACTATTACACTTTCTAAACCTTCTGGGAATAAGGTATGATCTTTAATAAGGTCTTCCAAATAACAATTTATTCCGTTCACAGCAGTTGTAAAAATCATCTGCAGTACAAAAATCAGTTAGCTTTTCTACTATGCGACGTGTTACCCTCTAAACTGAACTCCAGTTACGTGACTTGCGGTGGCCGCTTGACTGAAGTTTCCGTTACCGTGTCAACATATAAATTGCCCACCATTTTTAGTGAAGGCAGATTTCTGAAGTGAGTAAGTCAGCTATTGTTGTAGATTAAGAAATTTGGTTAATATGATTTAGTTAATATGATTTGGTTAATGATATATCGACTGTTTTGTGACAACAATTTATTTCTTCGTTCTACCTCCCAGAAGTTTTAGTTTATGAGCCCGATGACGCCGTGGCCATGCACGCAAGTCCAAACTGAACAGCCCATCAGTGAAAAAAAGTTTCATTTATTGCTGTTGACCCTTGAGTCGCCAAATTGTCGAAAACCCATCCTTTTGTTCTTTATTTTTGTATCGACAAATGGCTGTTAATTGAGAAAACGAAGTATCTAGCGCATTTTTTTCTTTTTGTCCTTTGTTTGGTCAGCAGATCAAAGAAAATGTCAGAGAATGTCCTCGGCGGAAAATACAAACCACTGATGGTCTGTAGCTGAATATCCTTCAGGGAGAGTAACGATTTGTCTGTTCGACTTCAGAATATTTGACTTCTAATAATTCTATATAATTCAGTTATTTACTCCTTTTCTGAGGAATAATCGTTTCCCTTCGCAGTGCATAGTATAATCCCCGTACTGTCTCATACAAGGCGAAACTAATTGTTGACGTGTCTAGCTAGCTTCAGGAATCAATCACCGTTTGGTTTATGGATTAGCAGTCGTATCAAGGATTAATAACACACTTCAGATGGAACCTGTTACACATCAGAAATGTAATGAAATGAGATGAGATGATACTCTGACAGATGTTATGGTCAAGATATCTTGAAATTATTTTACAGATGAAGATGTGTTAGTGTTAGCATCTCTCAGCTTGGCAATATTTATACTTTTTGAAACACTGAATATCATACAAGTGAATATATGAACGATCATATATTTGAACTGTGGAGAAAGAAACGAAGAGATGATTGATCATCGCAGTTATATACACTTAGGCAGAATACCATGTCACAGAACACAAATACCACTGTATGTGAATATTACTGTTAAAAAAGAACACTCAGTTTTACATTTGGAAACAATTGGTTTTCAGAGTACTTCTTTTGAACTAGTTAAGGGGCAAATTTCAGGTAGTGGGTTTTTATACACTCTTCTTTATAAGGCTGAATGTTCTTATGTTTTTGCGATTTGAGGCTGAAAAAAGTTCTTAAAACGTTGTTAAGATGATTTTGGAACAGTTATAAATAAGAACGGCTGATTATTACAAACCGAGATGTGTGTCATGCACTAAGAAAACCATTGTTAATATTATGCAAAACATTCCCTAAGTATTTGGGTTAATTTAGATTGTTTGTTAGCTCTATGCTTGTCATTTAATACACAGATTAGCAAAATAAAAACTTTCTTAATCGACTCTCAGCCTGAGGAATGTTCTTAATACGTTCTTAAAATTTTGGTTAATCTCAGCCTCAACGTTCTTATAAAAATGGTTCTTATAAAAACATGAGTGTACGCGGGATTTTACTCAACAGACTATAAAAACGCAAGGCTTTTTTTTCTTCCTTTATCTTTTCAACTAACTTTTCTCGTTTCCGGATAAAGGGACCTTATCCTGCCTAATCAGTGGCAAATCGTGGAAAATTTACTATTGCGAAATATAACTCTTTCGAAATCGCGAAAGTGCGTTGGCGCGAAAATTTCCATTAGTTTTTAATATCACATACAAGCTTCGTGAATATGCGCCGGCTACCTTTGAGCTCGATTTTTGTTGTGTTTGGCAAGTGATCATGCGTTGCAACCTTTGGTCAATAGTGCGAGCTTGATGTTGAGACCGCATGGATAATTGACAGGCAAATGATCGTTTATAATATAAAGGCATTGTTTATATTTAGTACTGATTGGGACTAAAACTTCCGTTTCCACGCATATCACGTAAAAAGCCTTTTGTCTCAAACTGGCTTTGTGATTAGACAATAACAGCACTCAGTGTTGTCTCTTATCGGGGCAAGCACTAACCATTCACTAAATTATAGTAGACTTGCAGAAACAGCAAAAACACGGGTAAATTATTTTACAAAGCACGATAGACAACTCTTGTTAGAGCTTTGATATTCATTCTTATCTTGTGATATATGCATCACTGATATTAGACTATTGTTGAGTCGCACGTGATGATTGCCGTAACATGTCCTGGCGACTGTCCCGCCATGAAGAGATTATTTTCCCCAGCAAAATAATGACCGGAAGTGAATTTGTAGTCGGGAAAAAGGTCGGGTCAAAAGATATTGTTCGTGTTAATTCTTCTTTTCTCAAACGCCGCAAGTGCGTGACCCAGCCAAACTCGTTCTATCAAGTTGCTCATGTTCACAAAACAAAACTGAAGTGGAACTGACAATTGCAAGAGAAGAATGTTTTATTCCGGACTATCCTTCAAGTGACTGATCACCACGTGCGGTGATCTCTCTTTCCGACTGAGTCTTTTGCATAGATACATCCACATCTAGAAACAATGTCAAGAGTTTAATGTGTGATATTTATAACTTAATTCTTTACCTGACAATGTGGTGCTGAGAAAGACACACCGCATGTTGACCTCGTCTTTGTTAGACAGTCACTCGTGACCGGCTGCGTGTCCAAGTGTTTAATAAAATCCCTTTCCTTCAGTCACGATAAAGGTTTAAATTTCCATTTCAAAGAAATACCTGAGTCATTGCCCATTGAAGCTTGGAATAATGAAAATACCAACGAAAACGTTCTTTTTAATTGCTTTTAGTCCTTTTACCGATCTGAAGACATCGCTTTTTGAATTAACCTCACTTTTCCACTCACATGTTTATGGCGTGCTGGCTACCGACACCGCCAGTACACGTACCAGCACTCAGTCAAATGAGACCTGAGATCTATTTCTTCCCCAGTCTGCAGAGTTAAATTTTAGTAGCATTGTCAGAAACAGTTTATTTACTTATAAATTATAATGTACTGAAATGTAGTATAGAGTAGTTAACCGTATTTCTTCATTTAAGCTTCACCATGCAGAACACATCTTGACGAAAAACCCGATTACGTTTATTTTGGCGGTTTCGAGTGCTGAATGAATGAATGACTGAATACCTTTGCTCTGAAGATTTAGTAATTTTAATAGCGGTCGCCCTACAGAGTCAGTCTTATCTAAAGGTTTTTCACGACCGAAGAAGACAGTGAAAGTGCCATATTTTCAATGAAATGGGACCGTTACGTAGAAATATGGTCCCTTATTCCTGAAAGGAATGAAAGCGTTGAAATTGACAGTTAGAAATCTGAGTTGTCTCGCGCTCTCTCGCCTCACAGGACTCACAGGTATGTTCCGCATGAATAGGTCCAAAACTATACGAATTCGTGAAACGTCTGTAGGTTTAATAGTTTAATTGGTAACTTTTGCTTCTACTCGTCAAATTAAATCCTGTCTACCTTATTCTTACTACTCACCGCTCGTACTCATTTTTGCAATTTTCGCCTTTTGAAAAAAAGAGCGCGAAAATTAAACACGCGAAATTTAATCCATAAAATCGAAGATCGGTCCAGACCTCCCCAGCCATTATGCGTGCCCATTATATTTTACTTTATTTTTACAACAACTTCTTTTTATTTTTTTGCAACAGACCCGAATATCTCTTAAAGCAAAACCTTAGAATCAAGATTGCTTTCTTTCGAAAAATGTCTAAACGTGTGGTCTTCAAGAGACTTGTCTCTGTATGGGAAAATCAGCATTCTAAAATCATTAGCACTCTCTAAGTTAACCTTTGTGGCGGCTGTTAACCCAATTCCCAACGATTATATAGTTAAGAAATAGAAAACATGTGCCGTGTTTCTATTGAGTTATAGAAACACGAGTGAAAGTTTGGGAGAACGAGAAATGCTGTGGGAACACGAGCCGCAGGCGAGTGTTTCCACAGCTTTTTCGAGTTCTCCCAAACTTTCACGAGGCGAAGAAAAAGAAAGAAGAAAAAGAAAAAGAAAAACAACTTGTTTACTTCGATCATCAAAATGTAGATTCTCTTTGTTCGCGCCATCATTACGTCAACAGCCCGTGCTAGTTCTGTGTTTCTATCGAGTTATAGAAACACGGTTTTAAACCAATCAGCGTGCGTATTTGCTTTGGGTTATTTTCTAAAAAGTGTTAATAAACAGATTGTGGAGTTTGTGGAGATTAAAAAGACAACAATGATTGGTGAAAAAAGGAGGGGAATTAGGAATGCCTGATTTCGATATCATTAATAAATCGCTCAAAGCAGCTTGGGTCAAAAGACTATCCGCTCCTGGATGCGCTAGTGTGGAAATCACTGCCACTTGAGTACCTAAGGGATGTTGGAGGAGAATTTCTTTTCTATTGCAATTTTGATATTAGCATTGTTCAGGTCTAGGCAAGTCATTAGCAATGTTAATGAAATATTCATTGAAGATGTTGGCCATACAGTAGAAGTGAACAGTAGAAGGTTTGGTAACAATAGCAGGTTTAGTTACAGTAAAAGGTGCAATCACATGCAGTATAAGGCGTAGAAGGTGTAGTAGAAGGTGTAGTAACATTAGGTGTAGCTACAGTAGAAGGTGTAGTAACAGTAGAAGGTGTAGTAGTAGAAGAAGGTGTAGTAACTGTTAGTTTTGATACGCCCCCTGCTTTTACGGCATTTTCTAGTGACAAACAACAGCTTTAGTTTCACTGGAACGTGCTCAAATGTATTACGTATTGGTTAAGAATTTGCAGTTTCATGCTTACTCAAAGATAAATTCGTATTTAGGAAATGAATAACACTTCTAAAGTGTAGTTTACACGTTGAAAGTAACGCCCTAGGGTGATCACGTATGCGCGCAGAAAAAGGCGACTCGTAAGAACCGTAATAGTTAGTTATTCCGCAACCGCTACGATCGCAGGATCAACGAGCTACAGGCTACCATTTGGCTACCATTTAGTTATTACTTTGTGCTATCATCTGTGCGAATCATTACCAAAGTAAGTTTCTTATCCTTACCATTATTATTATTGCCAAGTGTCTAGTTTTCAATGTTCAAGTGTCGTCACGCTACGAAACCAATTGTGTAATCTTTACCAAATCATTGTTGTTATGATCAAGATACGTTCAGTGCTATTAGTTTAAGTTCTGTGTTTTCTCCTGTTTCGGTACTTTGGATGAAATGTTCTCAGCATTCCTTTTATGCTACGAGTTGTTAGTTATGTCTTTTAGTCCTTCTAAAAAAACACCTTATTAGTCGTGAGGTACCGATTATTATGTCTTTTACATGCCTATGTAGCTAATTACTTCATTTTAGCCGCATTGTATTTAATTATCGTTTTCAGTTCGAACCTACTCTACTTTATTCTGCTAATTTGTACCGCAACTACGAACTTTGCTACGTTCGGGTCTACTTCATCAGTTATTTTTGGATCTTTTTTGCTTCCGTAATTTACCTTTCGTCATCAGGGTCGCTACCAGTGTATCTCGTGAACGTTGAACTGTGATTCAATGTGTTTTAATCATTCTGCAAGTGGAGTTCGAATTGTCTATCGCCTCGTACATTTCTACCCCTGTAATTGTTAATTCTCTGAGTAAGACGCAACATTAGGATCTTCACAGTTACAGTAACAGTAAAAGGTTTAGTAACAGCAGAAGGTGTAGTTACAGTAGAAGATGTAGTAACAGTAGAAGGTATAGTAACAGTAGAAGATGTAGTAACAGTAGAAGGTGTAGTAACAGTAGAAGGTGTAGTAACCGAGTAGCAGGTGTAGTAACAGTAGAAGGTGTAGTAACAGTAGAAGATGTAGTAACAGTAGAGGGTATAGTAACAGTAGGAGATGTAGTAACAGTAGCAGGTGTAGTAACAGTAGAAGCTGTAGTAACAGTAGAAGATGTAGTAACAGTAGAAGGAGTTGTAAAAGTAGAAGGCATAGTTACAGTATCAGGAGTAGTAATAGCAAAAGGTGTATAAACAGTAGAAAATGTACTTACAATGAAAGGTAAAGTAAGAATAGAAGCTTTAGTAAGAGTGAAAGGTGTAGTAAAAATAAAGGTGGTAATAAAAGTAGAAGGTGTAGTAACAGTAGACGGTCTAGTTTATTTATTTACTTTACTTTTTTTATTTATTTACTCACATTTAATTAAACAGATGATCAAAATAAAAAACAAAAATAAAGAATTAAATATATGTATACAAGAATAAAAAAGAGATATCTCAATAATTAGGCCAGTTTATACTGTTACAAGTTTGGAAGGTACTCAATGCAAAGGTAGTTACAGTAGAAAGAGTAGTTACAGTAGAAAATGTAGTAACCGTAGAAGGTTTAGTACCAGTAGCAGATGTAGTAACAGTAAAAGGTGTAAAAACAGTAAAAGGTGTAGTTACAGTAGGAGGTGTAGTGACAGTAGAAGGTGTAGTAACAGTAGAAGATGTAGTAACAGTAGAAGGTGTACTAACAGTAGAAGGTGTAGTAACAGTAGAAGATGTAGTAACAGAAGAAGGTGTAGTTAAAGTAGAAGATGTAGTAACAGTAGAAGATGTAGCAACAGTAGAAGGTGTAGTAACAGTAGAAGGTGTAGTAACAGTAGAAGATGTAGTAACAGAAGAAGGTGTAGTTAAAGTAGAAGATGTAGTAACAGTAGAAGATGTAGTAACAGTAGAAGGTGTAGTAACAGTAGAAGGTGTAGTAACAGTAGAAGATGTAGTAACAGAAGAAGGTGTAGTTAAAGTAGAAGGTGTAGTAACAGTTGAAGATGTAGTAACAGTACAAAGTGTAGTAACATTAGAAGGTGTACTGAGTTACAGTAGAATGTGTAGTAACAGTAAAATTTGTAGAAACAGTAGAATGTTAAGTTACACTAGAAGATGTAGTAACAGTAGAAGATGTAGTAACAGTAGTAACAGTAGAAGGTGTAGTTACAGTAAAAGATGTAGTAACAGTAGAAAGTATAGTAACAGCAGAAGAAGTATAACAGAAGAAGATGTAGTAAGTTCAGTAGAAGGTGTAGTAACAGTAGAAGATGTAGTAACAGAAGAAGATGTACTAACAGTAGAAGATGTAGTAACAGTAGAAGGTGTATTACCAGTAGAAGATGTAGTAACAGAAGAAAATGTAATAACAGTAGAAGATGTAGTAACAGTAGAAGGTGTAGTAACAGTAGAAGATGTAGTAACAGTAGAAGGTGTAGTAACAGTAGAGGATGTAGTAACAGTAGTAACAGTAGAAGGTGTAGTAACAGTAAAAAAGATGTAGTAACAGTAGAAGGTGTAGTAACAGTAAAAGATGTACTAACAGTAGAAGATGTAGTAACAGAAGAAGATGTAGTAACAGTAGAAGATGTAGTAACAGTAGAAGATGTAGTAACAGTAGAAGATGTAGTAACAGTAGAAGATGTAGTAACAGAAGAAGATGTAGTAACAGTAGAAGATGTAGTAACAGTAGAAGATGTAGTAACAGTAGAAGATGTAGTAACAGTAGAAGATGTAGTAACAGTAGAAGATGTAGTAACAGAAGAAGATGTAGTAACAGTAAAAGATGTAGTAACAGTAGAAGATGTAGTAACAGAAGAAGATGTAGTAACAGAAGAAGATGTAGTAACAGTAGAAGATGAAGTAACAGTAGAAGATGTAGTAACAGTAGAAGATGTAGTAACAGTAGAAGATGTAGTAACAGAAGAAGATGTAGTAACAGTAGAAGATGTAGTAACAGTAGAAGATGTAGTAACAGAAGAAGATGTAGTAACAGTAGAAGATGTAGTAACAGTAGAAGATGTAGTAACAGTAGAAGGTGTAGTAACAGTAGAAGATGTAGTAACAGTAAAAGATGTAGTAACAGTAGAAGATGTAGTAACAGTAGAAGATGTAGTAACAGTAGAAGATGTAGTAACAGAAGAAGATGTAGTAACAGTAGAAGATGTAGTAACAGTAGAAGATGTAGTAACAGTAGAAGATGTAGTAACAGTAGAAGATGTAGTAACAGAAGAAGATGTAGTAACAGTAGAAGATGTAGTAACAGTAGAAGATGTAGTAACAGTAGAAGGTGTAGTAACAGTAGAAGGTGTAGTAACAGTAGAAGATGTAGTAACAGTAGAAGATGTAGTAACAGTAGAAGATGTAGTAACAGTAGAAGATGTAGTAACAGAAGAAGATGTAGTAACAGTAGAAGATGTAGTAACAGCAGAAGATGTAGTAACAGTAGAAGGTGTAGTAACAGTAGAAGATGTAGTAACAGTAGAAGATGTAGTAACAGTAGAAGATGTAGTAACAGTAGAAGGTGTAGTAACAGTAGAAGATGTAGTAACAGTAGAAGGTGTAGTAACAGTAGAATATGTAGTAACAGTAGAAGGTCCACTGTAACAGTAGAAGATGTAGTAGCAGTAGAAGATGTAGTAACAGAAGAAGATGTAGTAACTATACAACGTGTAGTAACAGTAGAAGGTGTAGTAACAGTAGAAGATGTAGTAATAGAAAAAAAAAGATGTAGTAACAGTAGAAGATGTAGTAACAGTAGAAGGTGTCGTAGTAACAGTAAAAGCTTGAGTAACAGAAGAAGATGTAGTGACAGAAGAAGCTGTAGTAACAGTAGAAGACGTACTAGCAGAAGAAGATGTAGTAACAGCAGAAGATGTTGTAACAGTAGAAGGTGTAGTAAGGGTAGAAGATGTAGTAACAGTAGAAGGTCTAGTAACAGTAGAACATGCAGTAGCAGTAGAAGATGTAGTAACAAAAGAAGATGTAGTAACAGTAGAGGGTGTAGTAACAGTAGAAAATGTAGTAAGAGTAGAAGATGTAGTAACAGAAAAAAATGTACTAACAGTAGAAGATGTAGTAACAGTAGAAGGTGTAGTAACAGTAGAAGATGTAGTAACAGAAGAACATGTAGTAGCAGTAGAAAATGTAGTAACAGTAGAAGGTGTAGTAACAGTAGAAGATGTAGTAACAGTAAAGGTTGTAGTTACATTAGAAGGTGTAGTAAGTGTAGAATGTGTACTTACAGTAGAAGGTGTAGTTACAGTTAAGAAGGTGTAATAACAGCAGAAGCCGGCCGGTCTAGTAACAGTAGACGATGTAGTAACAGTAGGAGATGTAGTAACAGTAGAAGATTTAGTAACAAAACAAGATGTAGTAACAGTAGAAAATGTAGTAAGAGTAGAAGGTGTAGTAACAGTAGAAGATGTAGGAACAGAAGAAGATGTAGTAACAGTAGAAGATGTAGTAACAGTAGAAGGTGTAGTAACAGTAGAACACGTAGTAGCAGTAGAAGATGTAGTAACAATAGAAGGTTTAGTAACAGTAGAAGATGTAGTAACAGTAGAAAATGTAGTAACAGTAGAAGATGTAGTAACAGAAGAAGGTGTAGTAACAGTAGAAGGTTTAGTAACAGAAGAAGGTGTAGTAACAGTAGAAGATGTAGTAACAGAAGAAGATGTAGTAACAGCAGAAGATTTAGTAACTGTAGAAGATGTAGTAACAGTAGAGGTGGTAGTTACATTAGAAGATGTAGTAAGAGTAGAAGATGTAGTAAGAGCAGAAGATGTAGTAACAGAAGAAGATGTAGTAACAGTAGAAGGTGCAGTTACCGTAGAAGGTGTAGTAACAGTAGAAGATGTTGTAACAGTAGAAGATGTAGCAACAGTAGAAGGTGTA
This sequence comes from Micromussa lordhowensis, assembly GCA_964020085.1. Taxonomy (NCBI): domain Eukaryota; kingdom Metazoa; phylum Cnidaria; class Anthozoa; order Scleractinia; family Lobophylliidae; genus Micromussa; species Micromussa lordhowensis. The sequence continues at coordinate 12,913,341 of OZ026605.1, forward strand.
GTAACAGAAGAAGATGTAGTAACAGCAGAAGATTTAGTAACTGTAGAAGATGTAGTAACAGTAGAGGTGGTAGTTACATTAGAAGATGTAGTAAGAGTAGAAGATGTAGTAAGAGCAGAAGATGTAGTAACAGAAGAAGATGTAGTAACAGTAGAAGGTGCAGTTACCGTAGAAGGTGTAGTAACAGTAGAAGATGTTGTAACAGTAGAAGATGTAGCAACAGTAGAAGGTGTAGTAACAGTAGAAGATGTTGTAACAGTAGAAGATGTAGTAACAGTAGAAGGTGTAGTAACAGTAGAAGATGTGGTAACTGAAGAAGATGTAGTAATAGTAGAAGGTGTAGTTACCGTAGAAGGTGTAGTAAAAGTAGAAGATGTTGTAACAGTAGAAGATGTAGTAACAGTAGAAGGTGTAGTAACAGTAGAAGGTGTAGTAACAGTAGAAGATGTAGTAAGAGTAGAAGATGTAGTTAGAGTAGAAGATCTGGTAACAGAAGAAGATGTAGTAACAGTAGAAGGTGTAGTTACCGTAGAAGGTGTAGTAACAGTAGAAGATGTTGTAACAGTAGAAGATGTAGTAACAGTAGAAGGTGTAATAACAGTAGAAGATGTAGTAACAGAAGAAGATGTAGTAACAGTAGAAGATGTAGTAACAGCAGAAGATCTGGTAACAGTAGAAGGTGTAGTAATAGTAGAAGATGTAGTAAAAGTAGAAGATGTAGTAACAGTAGATGGTGTAGTAACAGTAGAAGGTGTAGTAACAGTAGAAGGTGTAGTAACAGTAGAAGGTGTAGTAACAGTAGAAGGTGTAGTAACAGTAGAACACGTAGTAGCAGTAGAAGATGTAGTAACAATAGAAGGTTTAGTAACAGTAGAAGATGTAGTAACAGTAGAAAATGTAGTAACAGTAGAAGATGTAGTAACAGAAGAAGGTGTAGTAACAGTAGAAGGTTTAGTAACAGAAGAAGGTGTTGTAACAGTAGAAGATGTAGTAACAGAAGAAGATGTAGTAACAGCAGAAGATTTAGTAACTGTAGAAGATGTAGTAACAGTAGAGGTGGTAGTTACATTAGAAGGTGTAGTAAGTGTAGAATGTGTACTTACAGTAGAAGGTGTAGTTATAGTAGAAGGTGTAATAACAACAGAAGCCGGTGTAGTAACAGTAGACGATGTAGTAACAGTAGAAGATGTAGTAACAGTAGAAGATGTAGTAACAGTAGACGATGTAGTAACAGTAGAAGATGTAGTAACAGTAGAAGATGTAGTAACAAAACAAGATGTAGTAACAGTAGAAAATGTAGTAAGAGTAGAAGGTGTAGTAACAGTAGAAGATGTAGGAACAGAAGAAGATGTAGTGACAGTAGAAGATGTAGTAACAGTAGAAGATGTAGTAACAGTAGAGGGTGTAGTTACATTAGAAGGTGTAGTAACAGTAGAAGGTGTAGTAAGTGTAGAATGTGTACTTACAGTAGAAGGTGTAGTTACAGTAGAAGGTGTAATAAGAGCAGAAGCCGGTGTAGTAACAGTAGACGATGAAGTAACAGTAGAAGATGTAGTAACACTAGAAGATGTAGTAACAGTAGAAGTTGTAGTAACAGTAGGAGGTGTAGTAACAGTAGAAGGTGTAGTAACAGTAGAAGATGTAGTAAGAGTAGAAGATGTAGTAAGAGTAGAAGATGTCGTAACAGAAGAAAATGTAGTAACAGTAGAAGGTGTAGTTACCGTAGAAGGTGTAGTAACAGTAGAAGATGTTGTAACAGTAGAAGATGTAGTAACAGTAGAAGGTTTGAAAGTGAAGAATGATCCTCGCAGTGAATTTTCCGATTTAAGCAACTGGAAAGAAGAAGCCTGAAAAAAATCAGGGCTTCAACGGGATTCGAACCCGTGACCTCCGCGATACCGGTGCGATGCTCTACCAACTGAGCTCTGAAGCCACACATTGGGAGCGAGGTCAATTTGTTGAGTTCATATCTTCCCGTGAGGAGTGAAATGATGTGAGTATATATGAAATAATTCATATATTTGAACTGCGGTCATAGATGAAAGTGAAGAATGATCCTCGTAGTGAATTTTCCGATTTAAGCAACTGGAAAGAAGAAGCCTGGAAAAAATCAGGGCTTCAACGGGATTCGAACCCGTGACCTCCGCGATACCGGTGCGATGCTCTACCAACTGAGCTATGAAGCCACACATTGGGAGCGAGGTCAATTTGTTGAGTTCATATCTTCCCGTGAGGAGTGAAATGATGTGAGTATATATGAAATAATTCATATATTTGAACTGCGGTCATAGATGAAAGTGAAGAATGATCCTCGCAGTGAATTTTCCAATTTAAGCAACTGGAAAGAAGAAGCCTTAAAAAAATCAGGGCTTCACTGCGAGGATCATTCTTCACTTTTATCTATGACCGCAGTTTAAATATATGAATTATTTCATATATACTCACATCATTTCACTCCTCACGGGAAGATATGAACTCAACAAATTGACCTCGCTCCCAATGTGTGGCTTCATAGCTCAGTTGGTAGAGCATCGCACCGGTATCGCGGAGGTCACGGGTTCGAATCCCGTTGAAGCCCTGATTTTTTTCAGGCTTCTTCTTTCCAGTTGCTTAAATTGGAAAATTCACTGCGAGGATCATTCTTCACTTTCATCTATGACCGCAGTTCAAATATATGAATTATTTCATATATACTCAAATCAGTAGAAGGTTTAGTAACAGTAGAAGGTGTAGTAATAGTAGAAGATGTGGTAACAGAAGAAGATGTAGTAACAGTAGAAGGTGTAGTTACCGTAGAAGATCTGGTAACAGTAGAACGTGTAGTAATAGTAGAAGATGTAGTAAAAGTAGAAGATGTAGTAACAGTAGAAGGTGTAGTAACAGTAGAAGGTGTAGTAACAGTAGAAGGTGTAGTAACAGTAGAACACGTAGTAGCAGTAGAAGATGTAGTAACAATAGAAGGTTTAGTAACAGTAAAAGATGTAGTAACAATAGAAGGTGTAGTAACAGTAGAAGATGTAGTAACAGAAGAAGGTGTAGTAACAGTAGAAGGTGTTGTAAAAGAAGAAGGTGTAGTAACAGTAGAAGATGTAGTAACAGAAGAAGATGTAGTAACAGTAGAAGGTGTAGTAACAGTAGAAGGTGTAGAAAGAGTAGAATGTTTAGTTACGGTAGAAGATGTAGTAACAGTAGAAGATGTAGTAACAGTAGAAGATGTAGTAACAGTAGAAGATGTAGTAAGAGTAGAAGGTGTAGTAACAGTGGAAGATGTAGTAACAGTAGAAGGTGTAGTAACAGTAGAAGGTGTAGAAAGAGTAGAATGTTTAGTTACAGTAGAAGATGTAGTAACAGTAGAAGATGTAGTAGCAGTTGAAGATGTAGTAACAGTAGAAGATGTAGTGACAGTAGTAACAGTAGAAGGTATAGTTACAGTAGAATGTTTAGTGACAGTAGAAGGTGTAGTAACAGTAGAAGATGTAGTAAGAGTAGAAGATGTAGTAACAGTAGAACTTGTAGTAACAGTAGAAGGTATAGTTACAGTAGAATGTTTAGTGACAGTAGAAGGTGTAGTAACAGTAGAAGATGTAGAAAGAGTAGAAGGTGTAGTAACAGTAGAAGATGTAGGAACAGAAGAAGATGTAGTAACAGTAGAAGATGTAGAAAGAGTAGAAGATGTTGTAACAGTAGAAGATGTAGTAACAGTAGAAGATGTAGTAACAGTAGAAGGTGTAGTAACAGGAGAAGATGTAGTAACAGTAGAAGATGTAGTAACAGTAGAAGATGTAGTAACAGTAGAAGGTGTAGTAACAGTAGAAGATGTAGAAAGAGTAGAAGGTGTAGTAACAGTAGAAGATGTAGGAACAGAAGAAGATGTAGTAACAGTAGAAGATGTAGAAAGAGTAGAAGATGTTGTAACAGTAGAAGATGTAGTAACAGTAGAAGATGTAGTAACAGTAGAAGGTGTAGTAACAGTAGAAGATGTAGTAACAGTAGAAGATGTAGTAACAGTAGAAGATGTAGTAACAGTAGAAGGTGTAGTAACAGTAGAAGATGTAGAAAGAGTAGAAGGTGTAGTAACAGTAGAAGATGTACAAAGAGTAGAAGATGTTGTAACAGTAGAAGATGTAGTAACAGTAGAAGATGTAGTAACAGTAGAAGGTGTAGTAACAGTAGAAGATGTAGTAACAGTAGAAGATGTAGTAACAGTAGAAGATGTAGTAACAGTAGAAGGTGTAGTAACAGTAGAAGATGTAGAAAGAGTAGAAGGTGTAGTAACAGTAGAAGATGTAGGAACAGAAGAAGATGTAGTAACAGTAGAAGGTGTAGTAACAGTAGAAGATGTAGAAAGAGTAGAAGGTGTAGTAACAGTAGAAGATGTAGGAACAGAAGAAGATGTAGTAACAGTAGAAGGTGTAGTAACAGTAGAAGATGTAGAAAGAGTAGAAGGTGTAGTAACAGTAGAAGATGTAGGAACAGAAGAAGATGTAGTAACAGTAGAAGATGTAGGAACAGTAGAAGGTGTAGTAACAGTAAAAGATGTAGGAACAGAAGAAGATGTAGTAACAGTAGAAGATGTAGAAAGAGTAGAAGATGTTGTAACAGTAGAAGATGTAGTAACAGTAGAAGATGTAGTAACAGTAGAAGATGTAGTAACAGTAGAAGATGTAGTAACAGTAGAAGGTGTAGTAACAGTAGAAGATGTAGGAACAGAAGAAGATGTAGTAACAGTAGAAGATGTAGAAAGAGTAGAAGATGTTGTAACAGTAGAAGATGTAGTAAGAGTAGAAGATGTTGTAACAGTAGAAGATGTAGTAACAGTAGAAGATGTAGAAAGAGTAGATGGTGTAGTAACAGTAGGAGGTGCATGTAGTTACATTACAAGGTGTAGTAACAGTAGAAGGTGTAGTAACAGTAGAAGTTATAGTTATAGTAGAAGGTGTAGTTACCGTAGAAGGTGTAGTAACAGTAGAAGATGTTGTAACAGTAGAAGGTGTAGTAAGAGTAGAAGGTGTAGTAACTGTAGAAGATGTAGTTACAGTAGAAGATGTAGTTACAGTAGAAGGTGTAGGAACAGCAGAAGCCGGTGTAGTGACAGTAGAAGCCCTTGTTGTAACAGTAGAAGATGTAGTAACAGTAGAAGATTTAGTAACAGTAGAAGGTGTAGTAACAGTAGAAGATGTAGTAACAGTAGAAGGTGTAGTAACAGTAGAAGATGTAGTAACAGTAGAAGATTTAGTAACAGTAGAAGGTGTAGTAACAGTAGAAGGTGTAGTTACAGTAGAAGATGTAGTAAGAGTAGAAGATGTAGTAACAGTAGATGGTGTAGTAACAGTAGGAGGTGCATGTAGTTACATTACAAGGTGTAGTAACAGCAGAAGGTATAGTAACAGTAGAAGGTGTAGTAACAGTAGAAGATGTTGTAACAGTAGAAGATGTAGTAACAGTAGAAGGTGTAGTAACAGTAGAAGGTGTAGTAAGAGTAGAAGGTGTAGTTACAGTAGAAGATGTAGTTACAGTAGAAGATGTAGTTACAGTAGAAGGTGTAGGAACAGCAGAAGCCGGTGTAGTGACAGTAGAAGCCGGTGTTGTAACAGTAGAAGATGTAGTAACAGTAGAAGATGTAGTAACAGTAGAAGATGTAGTAACAGTAGAAGGTGTAGTAACAGTAGAAGGTGTAGTAACAGTAGAAGATGTAGTAACAGTAGAAGATGTAGTAACAGTAGAAGATGTAGGAAGAGTAGAAGCTGTAGTAACAGTAGAAGGCGTGATAAAAGCAGAAGGTGTAGTAACAGTAGAAGATGTAGTTACAGCAGAAGGTGTAGTAACAGTAGAAGGTGTAGTAACAGTAGAAGTTATAGTTATAGTAGAAGGTGTAGTTACCGTAGAAGGTGTAGTAACAGTAGAAGATGTTGTAACAGTAGAAGGTGTAGTAACAGTAGAAGGTGTAGTAACAGTATAAGATGTAGAAAGAGTAGAAGGTGTAGTAACAGTAGAAGATGTAGGAACAGAAGAAGATGTAGTAACAGTAGAAGATGTAGAAAGAGTAGAAGATGTTGTAACAGTAGAAGATGTAGTAACAGTAGAAGATGTAGTAACAGTAGAAGGTGTAGTAACAGTAGAAGATGTAGTAACAGTAGAAGATGTAGTAACAGTAGAAGATGTAGTAACAGTAGAAGGTGTAGTAACAGTAGAAGATGTAGAAAGAGTAGAAGGTGTAGTAACAGTAGAAGATGTACAAAGAGTAGAAGATGTTGTAACAGTAGAAGATGTAGTAACAGTAGAAGATGTAGTAACAGTAGAAGGTGTAGTAACAGTAGAAGATGTAGTAACAGTAGAAGATGTAGTAACAGTAGAAGATGTAGTAACAGTAGAAGGTGTAGTAACAGTAGAAGATGTAGAAAGAGTAGAAGGTGTAGTAACAGTAGAAGATGTAGGAACAGAAGAAGATGTAGTAACAGTAGAAGGTGTAGTAACAGTAGAAGATGTAGAAAGAGTAGAAGGTGTAGTAACAGTAGAAGATGTAGGAACAGAAGAAGATGTAGTAACAGTAGAAGGTGTAGTAACAGTAGAAGATGTAGAAAGAGTAGAAGGTGTAGTAACAGTAGAAGATGTAGGAACAGAAGAAGATGTAGTAACAGTAGAAGATGTAGGAACAGTAGAAGGTGTAGTAACAGTAAAAGATGTAGGAACAGAAGAAGATGTAGTAACAGTAGAAGATGTAGAAAGAGTAGAAGATGTTGTAACAGTAGAAGATGTAGTAACAGTAGAAGATGTAGTAACAGTAGAAGATGTAGTAACAGTAGAAGATGTAGTAACAGTAGAAGGTGTAGTAACAGTAGAAGATGTAGGAACAGAAGAAGATGTAGTAACAGTAGAAGATGTAGAAAGAGTAGAAGATGTTGTAACAGTAGAAGATGTAGTAAGAGTAGAAGATGTTGTAACAGTAGAAGATGTAGTAACAGTAGAAGATGTAGAAATAGTAGATGGTGTAGTAACAGTAGGAGGTGCATGTAGTTACATTACAAGGTGTAGTAACAGTAGAAGGTGTAGTAACAGTAGAAGTTATAGTTATAGTAGAAGGTGTAGTTACCGTAGAAGGTGTAGTAACAGTAGAAGATGTTGTAACAGTAGAAGGTGTAGTAAGAGTAGAAGGTGTAGTAACTGTAGAAGATGTAGTTACAGTAGAAGATGTAGTTACAGTAGAAGGTGTAGGAACAGCAGAAGCCGGTGTAGTGACAGTAGAAGCCCTTGTTGTAACAGTAGAAGATGTAGTAACAGTAGAAGATTTAGTAACAGTAGAAGGTGTAGTAACAGTAGAAGATGTAGTAACAGTAGAAGGTGTAGTAACAGTAGAAGATGTAGTAACAGTAGAAGATTTAGTAACAGTAGAAGGTGTAGTAACAGTAGAAGGTGTAGTTACAGTAGAAGATGTAGTAAGAGTAGAAGATGTAGTAACAGTAGATGGTGTAGTAACAGTAGGAGGTGCATGTAGTTACATTACAAGGTGTAGTAACAGCAGAAGGTATAGTAACAGTAGAAGGTGTAGTAACAGTAGAAGATGTTGTAACAGTAGAAGATGTAGTAACAGTAGAAGGTGTAGTAACAGTAGAAGGTGTAGTAAGAGTAGAAGGTGTAGTTACAGTAGAAGATGTAGTTACAGTAGAAGATGTAGTTACAGTAGAAGGTGTAGGAACAGCAGAAGCCGGTGTAGTGACAGTAGAAGCCGGTGTTGTAACAGTAGAAGATGTAGTAACAGTAGAAGATGTAGTAACAGTAGAAGATGTAGTAACAGTAGAAGGTGTAGTAACAGTAGAAGGTGTAGTAACAGTAGAAGATGTAGTAACAGTAGAAGATGTAGTAACAGTAGAAGATGTAGGAAGAGTAGAAGCTGTAGTAACAGTAGAAGGCGTGATAAAAGCAGAAGGTGTAGTAACAGTAGAAGATGTAGTTACAGCAGAAGGTGTAGTAACAGTAGAAGGTGTAGTAACAGTAGAAGTTATAGTTATAGTAGAAGGTGTAGTTACCGTAGAAGGTGTAGTAACAGTAGAAGATGTTGTAACAGTAGAAGGTGTAGTAACAGTAGAAGGTGTAGTAACTGTAGAAGATGTAGTTACAGTAGAAGATGTAGTTACAGTAGGAGGTGTAGGAACAGCAGAAGCCGGTGTAGTAACAGGAGAGGCCGGTGTTGTAACAGCAGAAGGTGTAGTAACAGTAGAAGGTGTAGTAACAGTAGAAGGTGTAGTAACAGTAGAAGGTGTAGTTACGGTAGAAGATGTAGTAACAGTAGAAGATGTAGTAACAGTAGAAGATGTAGTAACAGTAGAAGGTGTAGTAACAGTAGAAGGTGTAGTAACAGTAGAAGGTGTAGTAACGGTAGAAGGTGTAGCAACAGTAGAAGATGTCGTTACAGTAGAAGGTGTAGTTGTGTAGGTGTAGTTACAGTAGAAGGTGTTGATACAGTAGAAGATGTAGTACCAGTAGAAGGTATAGTAACAGTAGAAGGTGTAGTAACGGTAGAAGGTGTAGTAACAGTAGAAGATGTCGCTACAGTAGAAGGTGCAGTTATGTAGGTGTAGTTACAGTAGAAGATGTAGTTACAGTAGAAGATGTAGTTACAGTGGAAGATGTATTAACAGGAGAAGGTGAAGTAACAGTAGAAGGTGTAGTAACAGTAGAAGATGTTGTAATAGTAGAAGATGTAGTAACAGTAGAAAGTGTAGTAACAGTAGAAAGTGTAGTCGGGGTGGACTGTAGAAGATGTAGTAACAGTCGAAGATGTAGTAACAGTAGAAAATGTAGTAACAGTGGAAGGTGTAAGTGAGGAATGATTCTCGCAGTGAATTTTCCAATTTAAGCAACTGGAAAGAAGAAGCCTTAAAAAAATCAGGGCTTCGACGAGATTCGAACTCGTGACCTTCGCGATACCGGTGCGATGCTCTACCAACTGAGCTATGAAGCCACACATTGGGAGCGAGGTCAATTCGTTGAGTTCATATCTTCCCGTGAGGAGTGAAACGATGTAAGTATATATGAAATAATTCATATATTTGAACTGCGGTTCACTCCTCACGGGAAGATATGAACTCAACTAATTGACCTCGCTCCCAATGTGTGGCTTCATAGCTCAGTTGGTAGAGCATCGCACCGGTATCGCGGAGGTCACAGGTTCGAATCCCGTTGAAGCCCTGATTTTTTTTAGGCTTCCTGTTTCCAGTTGCTTAAATTGGAAAATTCACTGCGAGGATCATTCTTCACTTTCATCTATGACCGCAGTTCAAATATATGAATTATTTCATATATACTCACATCAGTGGAAGGTGTAGTAACAGTAGACAATGTAGTAACAGTAGAAGATGTAGTAACAGTAGAAGATGTAGTAACAGTAGAAGGTTTAGTAACAGTAAAAGGTGTAGTAACGGTAGAAGGTGTAGTAACAATAGAAGATGTCGCTACAGTAGAAGGTGTAGTTGTGTAGGTGTAGTTACAATAGAAGGTGTTGATACAGTAGAAGATTTAGTGACAGTAGAAGGTGTAGTTACAGTAGAAGGTGCAGTGGCGGATCCAGACCTCGAGCTAAGGAGGGGGGGGGGGAGGGGGGGGGGTCGTTGATTTACTTGCCATGACGACCATTTTCCCTTCAGTTATTTCTTCTTTTTTTACCCAAAATAAGGGGGGCCCTCCCCTAGATGCGCCACTGAGGTGTAGTTACAGTAGAGGGTGTAGTAACAGTAGAAGGTGTAGTAACAGTAGAAGATGTAGTAACAGTAGAAGGTGTAGTAACAGTAGAAGGTGAAGTAACAGTAGAAGGTGTAGTAACGGTAGAGATGGATTTGAAATTTGGATTCGCTCCGACGAAGGGTTAACGCTCGAAACGTGAGGTTTCGAGTTTCTTCACGGTGGCCAATTCTTATTATCAGCTATATTGCCATATTCCTTTTTAGCCATTTCCAGACTTAGTATTAATTTTGAGAAAACTGAGGTACTTTGGATTGGTGCCTTACGTTTTCAAAGAAGAAAAATGGCAGGCTACGAGAACATCTCCTGGCCTTCCCACAAAGTTACAGCACTGAAAGTGTAGCTATCTACCATCAAAGAAGAATGTGTAACATTGAATTATGAAGAAAAAAGAGGCGGAGGTCATTTCTAAAACAATTGAAAATTGACAGTTTAGGAGATTAACACTTCTCGGGAAAATAGTGGCTATTTAGAGCCTACTATCTTTGCAGTTAGTTTATAGTATTTCTCCGGTCCCTACGTCGAGTAAACATCTGAAAGAAATAAACAATCTCCTGTACCAATTTTTATGGGCTGGGAAACGGGACAAAATCAAAAGAGTAGAAATATCAATGATTACGCAACTGGCGGACTTAAAATATTGAACATTCAAATTTTCAACCACGCCCTGAAGGCGAAATGGATTCAAAAGTACCAGGACTCAAGTAACAAAGGGAAGCAAAGTATAATATCAAAGTATAATGTCAATTTACTTATCACTGGTAACCCAAATGTCAACGATTCTGCCTCGCTGGAAATAGATGACTCTTTTACCAAAGAAGTGATTGAAATTTTTTCGTGTCTTAATTTCAAAAAACAGCCCTCTGATTTCTCTAATATTCCAATCTGGTAGAACTCTTTCGTGCGAATTGATAAAGTCTATAAAAACTGGTATAAGGCGGGAATTAATTTTCGAAACCCCTTACTTGATGACAATTTTCATTTCTTAACATTGGATGATTCTTTCCAGACTAATTTCTTCCAGTACCAAAGCGTTGTGAGACAAGCACTGTAGAAGATTTAGACATCCTGTTGACTTCAAGGGAGTTTTGCAAGTTAGCCTACATCTATCCCACATAAAAGTCAAAGCAAATGGACTATATAGATTGGCGTAACTCATACAGTTTGGCTTTCTTGTGTACCAGCAAATCCAAATTGCAAACCTTCCAGTTTAAATTCCTACATAGAAGAATAGTTACAAACAGTTATTTATTCAAAATTGGTATCACATCTGATAACCTATGCAGTTTCTGCAAAGAACGCCTGTAAACTATCTTACATATGTATCTGGGAATGTATTTTTGTTCAAGCGTTTTGAAATGGAATTAGACATTGGATTAGCAACAAGCCCTGCTTTCTAAATAATCTTTTCTCTTTTCAGTCCTGCTTGGGTTTTGTTGATGACACTTCAAATATCTTGTCCTACCGCTTTCTTCTTATCTACAGATACCACGTCCACTGGTCCAAATCAATGCGTCTTTTCCCATCCCAAGTTCTCTGTATACAGAACTTTCTGACCTGCTTAGAAGTGGAAAGACGCTATGCTCTTGAAAATGGATATTTAGAGAAATTTAATGTAAAGTGGGGAGCTTTTGTACGTGTAAACAATCTCTGATATATTCTTCCGCTCTAAGTTAAGGTGTGGGGGACAACAAGAGTAAAAATAACGTCTTTCAGTTTCTTTGGATAATTATCTGAACTTTGTCGGATTCGCTCCAACGAAGGGCTAACGCTCGAAATGTCAGCTTTCGAATCTCTTCATGGTGGCTAATTCACATTAGTATCACCCAACTAGTGGACTAATGCAAATCCTGCATTTTGATTGGCTACGCTACTAGTGGTCCAATAGTAATAGTCATCGAGTAGCGAAATTCGCCGGTTTTGAAAACCTACTAAAACAATGGCGGCTTCTTCGCGTTTTGTAGAAATTTCACAGGAACTTTTAGATAATTTACTTAATAATTCCATCCCAGAAAAGACCAAAAGGGCAACAAAGTACGGGATGAAGATCTTTGATGGTAAGTTTTCTCGTTATCGAGAAAACGAGAGCTATCGAGCGTGACGATTTGTTTCGTTTTATTCCTAAATAAATATTTCTTCAGCTTGCGTTTGCTAACTTTATTATTGCTTTTTCTGTCCGACTAGTTGGGTGATACTAAAACAATTAGACCCTTCGCCCTCAAGGGCCACGGGTCAATAGCCCATTCGGCTTCGCCTCATGGGCTATTGACCCGTAGCCCTTTCGGGCTACGGGTCTAATTGTTAATTATCAACTCAGTTGATAAAACCATATCATATTGTAATACTCCCCACCGACGCAGCACCACAGTTTCTTTAGAAAGTTACCCCCGTTATTCGTTAGTATTAAAAAAAAGAGTTACTTTTCACTTAGAGAGAAAATGAAAGACCTCCAAAGGTAAATGAATGTATTTTACGGTTATGTAAGAGTGTGACGTGTGTATGTTTGTGTTAAAAAAAGAAAGAAAATGTAAGTGATGCAATTATAGCAATGTAAGTACTGCAAATGATTGTAAAGACAAAAAAAGAAATAGATATGTTTAACTTGAAAAAAGAAAAGAAATTGTGTAAATATTGTATTGCAAGAGTAGCGTAAAGCACCGTAATGCAAGTAATGTAACATGATATAAGTAGAGTATCTTTATTAATGTAATTAAAGATAGATAAGCAACAGTTCTCTGGCTGAAAAACCTCTGTTAAAATACGCTTTCGGTTGTCAACCTACAGCCTTTAGCGAATGATCAAAAAAAGACACTAATGAATGAATATATACAGCGAAAAGTGTGAAAAATACAGAATAAAAATGTATAATTAAAATGGTGACAACAAACGGGAATCTGGATAACAAAAAGAGACTAATTAAAATGAATGGCATACTGTCTTGGCAAAGGTTAAGAATTATTGTCCGCTTCATTAGTCACGGCAGAGTTTTTCGCACAAGATAATCGCCTTTATCAATGACTTTAGCGTTATCAAAGTCGATTTGATGTTCGTTCAACCAAGCATGATTAGAAACCTTGGACCCTTTTGTATGTTTTTTTTTTATTATTTCCCGCGTGTGGAGGCATTTGCTTGTGTCTCCAATATAACTCCAAGTACACTCACTGCCGGGAATCTTATAGACAACGTTCGTTTGGAGGTGGCTGGGTGGCCCGAGTTTAGGCGAAGGGAATTCTTGCTGTAAAGTTCTGTACGGCCTGGTCACGTTCACAGCTTGAATTCCAGGCGAAGTAATCTTTGAAATGGTTCGGTGACACCATTATTATGACACGCAATAAGCGATACTTACATTACCTACATTTATTAATGTAAGTAATGTAAGTATCGCATTGTAAATAGTTTAAGTAGAGTATATAAGTAGTGTACGCATTGTATTGTAAGACTAGTGTAAGTACCTCAATGTAAGTAATGTAACGCACGCAGTGTAGGTACAGTATTCCATGCAAGTGTCTTCTCTTTACTGTTACTAGGCACTTTGTTACGGAGTCTACTTTAATTCGTCTTATAGGTTTTGCTGACTAATTACTTAACTTACTTAGTTGGCTAGAGATGTAGACGTACAATTTACACTTCACTTTGTTTTTATATATTAGTACCATTTTGTCGAGCGTTTTTATCATGAGCCTCTCGCTCCGAAGATTGTGCAATCACTTCCAATCCTTCGACCTTAGATAAATGTTTGCCAATTATTGCTATCGTGTGTTACAAATGTATGGACATAAAACAGGCAACAGCAGCAACGTTACGACAACTTGAACATAAATGAGTGTGGTGAAACACTTATGCCTCGTAATAAAAGCTTTCGTCAATTGTCAAACAGAATAACAAATCCGCGCTAAAAATGAAAGCAAATTGTAGAATTCATTTCCTTATAGCTGGTAATGACCCAATGTTCCTACCTGTAAAACTGATTCAGCTGCGGTGTTCAGTCTATCATCTGACCTCGCCAAGAGGGAAACTCCGTTCCTCCAACATGCCAGGTCTTTATTTTAACATTTTATTCAATACAATTTTACATTTAAGCATGCACTTTCAATTTCTTTATTTGTTTCCACTAGAATTTAATTGCACAGTAACTCTTTTACAATGTATGTGCGAATTGACCAAGATAATAAGACAGTTCTGCATAAAAAAATACAACCGTTTTTCAGTAGTCTGTCTGATGTGATTTACGCGCACCCGACCAAACAAACGAACAAAGAGACAAGAAAATAAAAATAAGAGATTGTTTGTGACAAAGTTATTCAGTACAGATATAATTGAAAGTTATTAAACAACTCCCTTCGGTAAATAATAATTATTCTCATAAACTTAGGTCAGCGTTTTACATTAAAAACAGAAGACTGTATTGATAATGTTTATGAATTCTAATTCGTTTTTTGAATCGTGTAGGTGTGGCATATGGTGAGCTCACTGCATTTTATTAATCGTGCTGTATACGAGTAGTAAGCGTTAATTTTCAATCGCTTTAATTTGTTTCAAATTTTGATTGGTTCGCAGGATTGTCTCTGAACTTCAGAGTGATCACTTTGGCTATAGACACTCAATCAGAAACCGCTTTAACGTAAATATACATATTTCATACTTGGTAAGGGACTGGAATTGCTGACTCAAGCGATAAATTTGTATCTTTCTGGGTGAAATATTTTTTTTTGTAGTGATCCTGTGACAAGAAAAAATTGTTTTCTAACCTGAAGTTTACTAGCAGTGAAACGAATGAATTATTATCAGAATTAATTCCTATATTATTGCTTTCGTAATGACGCCAGTCTGACGTCAGTGCAGATTTTAATCTCGAATATTCTCCCCTGATACTTAAAAGATAAAAAAGGTTGTCTCCTCTCTTTAAAAACAAAAATGCTATCAACCAGGTTATTGGTTACTCGTCGGGTTCGATTCCCCACATTCTATAAAAATCATACTCTTTAGCGATTTGAATGGAAGAAAATACCACTCCACAGACACAGCCTACAATACCAAACACAGCTATAGATAGATCGAATAATATGTGATACCAAGGCATAGTAGAATAATGAAGCTTAATATGGAAAAGACAGGGATAAATAAGAACCAAAATAGTGCCGGTAAAACTGCCGACGAAGGCCATAAGTAAACCGAAGTGTGGCACGAAAATTGCAACTAGAGTAGAGAGCAAGATAAAAACGAACCTGAACACCAATTTTGGCGTTGATTTTTTGTTGCACCCCAACGGTTCGTCTTTCATTTCGGCAAACAGGGGAATATTGAGCTGGTGTTCAAATATGTCATAAAGAGTGAACATAGGAACAACGTAAAACAAAAGCGCCGTCAAGATAACTGCCAAGGAAAGAGAGATACGAAAAGCGCCATGTGGAACACTTAATGTCATAATCTGCTCGGTGTGTTCTCGAAAACAAAAGAACACTAGGATTCCATAGTTGAACTTGATAATGGTAACAAGCGTGTAGGTGAAATCCATGATGGCGTTGAACTCTCCTGGGTATCGCATGGACTTCTCAATGATCGGTAGATAAGCCTGCGAGGAATACGTCACCACGATTATTCCCATGGCAATGGACATTTCTTTGAACTTCATCGAAGCTAGTTCGTGTGTCCTCCATTGCTGATAATGAGCCAAAGCATATATCAGCACACAGGTTGAAGTGACCAGAGCGACAATAACAGTCAAGAGACTGATCCATGAAATGTGCTTCATCGTGCGTACGCCCGCGCACGGCAGCACGGCAATGGACACCACAGCGATCCAAACGCTCTCTGACACGAAGCTATCCGGAAACGTATGATGTAACACAGTTCCACACATGATCAGAAACAGAGTGCAATGCGAAAATTGCTCAAAAAAGTTGGTGATATGCACCATAACACGGCCATAGCGTGGCCAAAATGCCTCACCTAGGTCAGCGTACGTCGACTTGGAGAGATTTTCATAAGCGGTGTCCTCTCGCAGACAGTAGATCAGGAGTTTTCCTGTGTAATTGCCGAGAGCAGCGACGAGAATTATGAGAATAATTCCCCAATAACCGGTCAAACGTATAACATATGGCATGGCGAGGACTCCCGTGCCCATGTTAGCATTAAAAATATTGAAAAACGCTTGAAGAGAAGACGTTTTGTTGTCTAACTCCTTTCCGGCGTCCTCTTGGTCAGGTTTGGTTCCTTTCCCCAAAAGGGGCGAAGATGGTCTAGACTCACTCATACCAAGATCCTAGCCACTGATTGAATCACTTTCAATCAAGCTATTTCTTGTCGTAAATATTGTTCGCTTCAAATTCTCTCAGCGTCATTTCAGATATCTCTTCGGGCGCTGTTACGGTGCTTTAACCAGAGGATTACATCTCGTGTCGGGTTTGCACTGAATGATTCAAGGAAAGCCTTTCCTGTTTTTAAATGAACTGTCCTTGAATAAAACCTTCAAGCTTGCGCGCAAACAATTTATTTGTAGGAGTTCTTAAACGTTATTAGCACACGAACCAATTAGCTGAACTTTAACGCTTAACAACCAATGAAGAGAGGCACAACTTTGTGGAAAAAATAGACCTAATTTCCACCTGCTAGTAACATGCTCTGTTTTCTTGAAAGTTCTCGTCGAACAATCGAAATGATCTTTTCACTTAAATCGTTATTGAAGTCGCTGTTTAAGGACGAATTCAACATAGGGAAACATTATAGCTTTTGGTCAAGTTGAAAGCGCAAATTCAGTTTCAAATATCCTTTCTACCTATTAATAATTTAATCATGTATTCAGTGCACAGTAAATTGGCTACTTTTGGCGTGTTAGGTAATAATTTATGATCTTTCACTTGCGAAATGAAGATACAAAAAATTATCAATCCACATAGTAATAAGTGATAACAACGTCATTACGCGGCAAAGACCTATTTATCATGCTTTTTTCACTCCAAACTGTGTACTTCTCCACTATATATTTCTTTCACCGGTATGATTTCTTTTTCTTCCCTAACTTTCAACTTGGTAAATTGTGACTAACGGCAAGAGCTTTTCAGTGTGATTTTCCACTGTAATAAAATTTCAGTAAGTAGAATTCTACTTAAAATGAAAAGCCTCAAAATGCGAAATTGCAAATAATCAAGACTGTCTGTTCTATAGTCATGCCGCTTATTTTTATTGTTTACCTTTTCCAAACCACAATTAGCTTATCAAAATTTTCGTCTTTTGATTGGGATTCCAAATAATAGATACTATTTTTTTGAATGTTTTGAATGGCGTTAGTTAATTGTGTTATTTACAAGCGCATCAGCTCTTGACACTAGGGATTGCCAATAACCACTTGGGTCGCCCACACAAAATATGTCTTTCTTTGAAATATCCGTTTGAATTTAATTTTGTCGATTTCATCTTGTATTGTCACTAATCTGTCTAAAGTGACTTCGACCATATGGATTATAAAGCACTGCCTAATCCTCTTAATTCTCTGAAAGCAAGTGTCTTGCATTTCACAACTTCAACTCGCTTTGAGAGCTATTTCAACGAACAGCGCCATAGTTATCACTGAAAAATTACTTTCGTCTCATCCCGAATTTTCAGCAACGTTTCCCTATTGAGCGAACCTCAGCTTCAAAGTTCAAGCCAGAAGAGGTGCATAACAACAAAAGAAAATTCTTAAAAATCGAACATTATACAATTGTTGCGGCTAGAATACCCACTATGCTTACGTTGATAATGGCACTCAAAACATATTATCAAAGCCACCCTGAGTTGTTTTTCTTTTTATATCCTTTATCTTCTTAAGTCTACGCCGGATAGTCGTGGGATAATATTTATATCAGACTTTGTCCCGTAACCTGAGAGGTTATTAAATATTAACTACATTTGGTGTTTTTTCCTTGTCTTAATTGTAAAAGTATGCAGATTTCTACCGACAGACCGACAAAGCCGTCACAGAACGGAACCTTAAGGTGACGAGTCTAATGAACTGAAGTTCACCGCCGGTTAAGAATCTGTTAGCTAGTGAGAGCTTGATCGAGTCGTGGTATAAACACTTTTCGAAAAACAAACAGAGTGTAATAAAATACATAGTGACATGCTGAACCAAGTTCATTACTGATCAGCATGACGTCACAAAAAGGTTATAAATGTGACAAATCATCCGAGTCGAAGAAAGCAAGGTAGGAGATTTACCTTTCTTAAATTTCAAGGTGTCTTTCAAGTGCCCTAGTCGTCTTTGTTAAATTCCTTGCAATCACGATTAGCGATTTCATTGCATTATTATTATTATTATATTATTATTATTATTATTGATTAGCACAGCTATTGGTGATGTTGAAGCTGCTTTCTTCATTGGCTCCGGGTAACAACAAGTTGCCTAGGGAAGCCAAGAAACACTTTTTTTTTTGCTTTCTTCTCTTCTCTGCATCTCGAGCACCTTCCTAAGAATTCTTGCAGGACCCAACAATGTACATCTCTGGATCAGTTCAACAGGGATACCCACCTCAATGGCTCCCAGGTTGTCATTCAATCTCAGTGGTACTGATCCCTATGCTCCCATTACCACGGGAATAACCTTTGTCCTCACACCCCACATTTTGTGGAATGTGATTATTATTATTGATTAACACAGCTATTGGTGATGTTGAAGCTGGTTTCTTCATTGGCTCCGGGTAACAACAAGTTGCCTAGGGAAGAAAAATCATTCTTTACTAGAGATATTATGCGGACTTTCTTTCGCTGACTTTCCTTTCCAGGTAAATGATCTTTGCTTTCTTTCCACTGCTACCATTGCTTCGATAATTTACTCGTGGATTGTACAAGGGAGGCGGTTTTACACCAAGATGGGGAATTTAAAAATTTCTCGACAACTCTTCTTCAACATTGCTAGAGCTTCCCCCAGTCACTCGTGACTCTACTCACTCACTCTTTCACAAGGCACTTCTTCAGTAATTGCTCTGTATACACGGCGAACTAAGGAGGAGATGGCTTCCTCGTTTGGCAGCGAATTTGTCCTAGCCTGTTTGCCGCCATTTTCGGTCGCCGTTTGAAAACACGATAATTGATCCAGCGGTGACGCTTTACTTTATGTTTGAAGTGCACGAATCTTATAAATATACGCAAATCTTAATGTATCTATTCAGATCTTCATTGTATGTCCGGTTCTTGACGAATATGCACAAATCTTAAAGTAAAAAACACGAATTTTAATGTTGCTGTATATTTACATTGCTTGATTCATATTAAACTCACGAATCTTGATGTTTATTATCCAACAAATTGTAACACTATCCAAATATGGTCATGATGCTCTCGATATCTGTCATCCGTAGGTAACAGATATCCGGCGGTATACGTAGCTTCGTACGCGTTAACTGTTACAACTGTACCGTTTGAAATGAAGGGTGCTTACCATTTGTTAGAGTAAACCGGTTGGGATGACCATTGAATAATGGTCAGGGTTTTTCCAAAACCAGCAAATTAACCGAACGGGATGGCGCTTACATTTGCAATTTGATTTCTCGTAATTGTTTTCGGCTGATGAAAGACTGGAAACTGGAAAATTTGGCAAATGGCAAGGAAATTTCTGCCGTTCCGTTCCGAACGGGAAAAGAGGACTACCTCTGGAGGTAGTCTACAATTTCCGAACGGATTTTCCGGAAAATTACTGTTCCATT
>OZ026605.1:12942755-13052755 GCA_964020085.1 Micromussa lordhowensis
GCTCAGATAAAAGCTGAACTCTTCTAACATTACACTTTTATAAAACTGAGCTAAACAAATAATGCAAAAACCATCAGCATTTTGACAACACAAGTTGAGGCTTTGGCTTCTCTTGATCCTCAGGGTCCAGTCATTAGTCTATAACAGAAAATGGAACACTGAAACGTCAAGGAAGCCTTGTAGTATTGGCGCTCAAGCAGACGCATGCGAAGCAGCCATCCAGCAACCTTTTCCCTATTCAATTAAATCCCTCACGTTCTTAACTACATGAACTTAAATCTCCTCTTGCTCTTTTCATTCCTGGCAATCACGATATGTATGTGATACTTACATTGCCATCGCAAGAATGTTTGTAATGATCATAAAAACCACTGCAACATCCTCAATGTTTCCTAAAATAAATACAGTAGGTTTCAATGTGACCTCTGTGCTACGAATTACATGGGTATGCACGAGCACTTATACCAATGTGTAGAGCACCCTGCCGCACATAAGGACTATGGCAGTTTTGATGCTGAAAGTAACCTACTGAAATTCGAGATTTACGTGCAATCCCATTCGATTTTCTCCAAAATATTTACGATTTGGCTTTACCATTCTTTAACATTCAAATCAGTTAGCGGGCGCTACTTTTTAGATTCACAGCCGGGGTATAATATGTTCTACACACCGTAGTTACCTTGTTAATGGCGACGTAAAAAACACTAAAATATTGGTTTTTATCTTTAGTTCTTTTTCTTGTCTTTGGATCTAATAGCTGAAAATAATCTTACACAGAGCGAGTCCTTGCCTATCAGGTGCCGTTGGGTCAGTGAAAATCGAGTCGACCAAATTCAAACTAGTTCAAACTTAGTATATCTCTAAGACTTTAACTTGACAAACTGCTAGTTGGATAGAACGAGGACACCCGGCTGAATCTTGTCAGAGAGATATATATGATCATGAGCGGTCTACGTTTTTCTTGCGATCTTAGTAGTAAGAGTTTTAGTTTCGAACTATTACAATCTCCTTGCCGGCGTGTCCTGTCGCTAACCAGTAAGAGCGAAGGCTCGAGAATGAGTTTAATAATTGTGTCAACCAACCTGCATTGCGCATGCACTCACAGGCGGTGTAACAAGAGATGTCCCTCTCGGTAACTCCATAATCTGCACACTTGTCAAGAGCTTCACAACGCCGTTTGCGGATGGTACAATTTCTTATCTGACGAATGACTGGGCCACCTGTGTCACAGCACTTCACTTGGCAATCACTCTCTTTTTCTTCCCTCCAACTTGACCATATAACTTAAAAAAATTCACAAATGAAAACAAATTGTGGAATGAATAATTTTAAACCTTCCTATCTATAGTGATGATTTCAGGTATTATGTTCTACGGAATCCTTGATTTTGATTGGCTGCACCGTGCTTGGCCGCCTGCCAACGTATGGACATGGCTAGCACAGCTGATGTCATACTAATTGTATCGGTTCAGGTTTTAAGGTTTAAATTGTATAATAAAAAGAGGGAAACAAGCTCAACCTAAAGCTCAATACTTTTGCCTCTTGGTGAAAACTACTTTTTAACTTTTCAAGAAAGTTGAATAAGTACAATGAACGCCATTCGCAACTGCAGTCCTTAAAAAAAAAAACCTTAAGGGTGCCAACGTGCAAGGCCCGTGCTAGTCTCCATAGCAGTAGTTGGGGATTTTTTTTTGCAAATTTGCTTGGTTGTGGACCACGAGACCGTCGTGGTTTTCTTTGTGTGATGATGTTAAGCTGATTCTATGGCCGAACACTGCCGGGGTTATTAATTAATTCTAAAAGTACAAATGCTCTTACTGTAAGCAATAGACACAGAAGCAGTCTGATTGACTGAGGGAGCACTGGACTTTGTTAGCAATACGCTCGATTTCCCCAGACCCCCGTTCAGAACTGTCGTGGAGGCAACTCCTGTTCTTGTAGCTGAATTGTTGTGGGTTACTAAAGGTGTATCGGTTGATGCCATCATGCTTGAATGATTTTGCAAGGAGGCTGCAGATGTAGCTAATGAAGACGAGGAAGTTACTACATTCATTGTGGTGGTACTGATGCCTGATCGGAAGAACTGGAAAAACAGTACGGCGGCGAGTAGAGCGTGTGGTGGCAACATCTGAAAAGAGTTGATGTAAGCATTACAAGGCGGTAGAATTTGTGCTCAGGGAAAGAACCACTTAAAAATGATATTTGGATTGGGGTGGGGTGGGTCAGTACGTGCTTGTGCCGATTACAATGTACTAATTTAGAAGGTTGGGTTGTTTTACTGAGATTTTAAAGATTTCGTTCATTTTGACAGACTAGTCAAATGACGTGACCGGTTCACAAAACAAAAACGGTGACATATCAGGAGAGGCAGCAGGTGTTCAGCAACTTATTTTATACAATTTTATTTTCAGGTTTGCGTGTCTATAAAATGTTTATAAATCTTTTCATTATTTATAGACTGCAAGCAGTCTCTTTCTTTTCCTAGCGTGTAACGCGAATTCACGAATGCGATTTATAAATGAAAAACGATCAAGCTGGGAGCAGCGCTGGTGCGGAAAGGAAAGGAAAGGAAGGAATTTGCTTTCTTAAACACCTGTTTAATTGATGGTTCCACCAGGAGCTTATCACTAGCAGCGAGCAAGTACCCCATATTCCTGTCACTGCGTTTTCTGATCTATTTTTAGTTTGAATTTACCTTGAATTCAGACCCCAGTAGGAACCGCAGTGACCAATCACAAGCACGGCTTCATCATTTAAGGCGGGAGTAAACATGAATAGGAGTGAAATTTGAAGTAATATTAAAGGGAAATTGTTAGGATTAGATGGGTTGGAAACACTACCAGACAGTTGACCCCCAGCAAAAGAGAGTCCCAGGTTGGTAGGGGACTGTTTGGTATCCGTCTACTAATTCTTCACTTCAGATTTCAATTTTCCAAATCCATCAAATCTTCAACATTTCATATGTTCCTCAATTTAACATGTCCGTTGAGAAAAAATATCTCTTTCCCAAAATGCCCAAAAATCACCCAAAAATTTACACAAAACCGCCAAACAGTGGTTAATGAAATGAGCGAGAGATTTAGTGTCGCTTGAAACGTGACCGAGATATTGGCAGAAAGGCCGTGTTAAGCGACGTCAAAACAGCCTTCATGTGTACCCCTCCTAACCGGAAGACTGGAAGGGCTTTCACAGGAAGACTGGACTGGGCTCCTGATGTTTAAGCCATTTTTTCCTTACTGACCAATGCGCGCTCATGTAGACCGGAACTGGCCTATTTCGCGGGAAAAGAAGCCTAAAAGTAACCGGTCTGTAAAAATGTCTTAGTATGGGAGTTGCACGCTCCTAGTGATCCTGAGTCGACTCATTAGGCCATTGATGATTTCTTTGGCGAAGACAAAGCTTTAGTTAATAAGACCTTTACCAAACTGGTTGGAAGCACGGCAAAAAACATCCTTTCCATCTGAAAGCGATTTAATGGCTCCTAGCCCAAGAACAACCTCGTTCCCAGGGGAGAGAAGAAGAGAGACCCTGGGAAAGAGGTTGTCCTAAGATCGCTTGACACTAATTATTCAGACGTGACTTTGATGAATTTGCTGACAGACTTACAGGCAATCGTCCAATTAGAATTTCTCGTTTCCCGTCGTAGTCGGCCTCGTTCCTTTTTCGTTAATTTCCCTATTTCCCGAAGATTTGCAAAACAAAAAAAAAACAACTTTCGAAGTCTTATTCTTTAGGATTTTTGTTCTCTTTGCAGGCCCGTATTAAGAAACTATTTGAAGAGTGTGTTTCCTGAGTAAAGGTTGTCAGTTCCAATGACGTGGCTGCTTGTCAACACTTTAGTTGCTTCTTGCCGATTGCAAGTAGCGCTAGTGACATTTAATAAAATTTTGAGTTATATTCAATAATCGGAGTATAGAAGAAAAGTGAAGCGTTATAACTGAATAGAGATAGACTTCATGCCGTAAGTTTACCAGTGATAACAGAATTCATTTCCTAATCCCACGTTTTTACCAAGTGAAATCCGAGACTTTCGAGACATGCTGTCGCAAATACAACACTAATAATACTGGCTTACGTGTGTTCTGCTATTAAATTTCATTTTGCTTTCAATGCATGCAGCCAAAACACCTGCCGTTTTCGTACAGAGCTCTAATGTAAACTTTGCTCGAGTAAATGTTCCGAAGGCGTTGTTATATATTACATAGCAGTTCAGTTTCACCTTTTATTATATATGACAGATAAAAGCCAGATAAAGGAAGGAAAAACTGAGACAAGGGTGTCTTTATATACGAACAGTAGCTTTCTTTACTGGGCCATGAGGGTAAAACTCCAAGGCATTGAAACCGAGCCTTCACGAAGGGTAGACATTAAGCTGTCATTTTTTGTCTTACAACTAAGCTGCATCTATTTCAAAATGACATGATACGAGCATGTTCGTTAACAAATGAGAACATAGTTTGAAGATTTCATGCCAAAATACATCTACATACATTGATATCTACGTTATAGCTCGATTTATTAACGAAAATGAAAGCCGCCAGTTCAGGCCTTAAGTTAAATATGATTGCACATTAAAGCTTCATTCTGTTTGATCATGATACACGATCATGATCAAGATTCACACAGCTGAACGCTGTGCAATGTGTGCAATTGATATAGGGAAAAACAACCAAAAACCTAATTGCCAGACTAAGTAAAAGTTCGGGTGTTGTTCACTTTTTAAGAACAAATTGTCTGTAGATAATTTATAAAGAGTTGTAAATTATTCTACCGCTTTTCAATAATTTATTTGTGAAAGAGGTCGTCATTATATAGATGTCCAACGACGGGAAGCTTAAAAATATCGGTGAATTGTGAGTCATGGCTAAAAATCATATCAAGCTTTTCATAAACAAACGTTCTTTAGATATCATAAGAAACATATTGGATTTGTCAACGAAGCAAGTAAAAAAATTACTGATGTCTGTTCCTCTCCTTTTTTCTCTATATTAGACTAGTCAGGTTGTTAAATAACAAATTCAAGATATGATAGGGAATATGTTTCTTAGTCATCTCATCCGGCCCTGTAAGGTGATAGATATTCACGTTTTTCAATCTCGACAAATCTTAAAGAATTATTGAGGCCCTTGTCATTTTAGTGGGAAACAATTCATCGCAGATAAAGAAGAAACATACCTTTGTGAAACTGTCAGTGGCAAGGTTTTGATCCTGCTGCGCCGGAACAGACGATCACTTGTGAACGTGACGATACTGGTATATCCAGCAATGTTTGGCGTTGTTGTCTCTATGGAAACGACAAAAAGAACAAAATTTATTCATAATGAGAGGCTTTTCGAAGCAGATGTGTCAGGAAAGTAAACCGATTAACACTTTTTCACTTAAAACATAATACGTTCTTGAGAGCACTGTTGAAAAAGCCGAATCATAACCTGGTAACATTCGACGATATTCAACCTATTGCAAGCCAGGGCTGATTCAAATTTAATCAATAATAGCTTCCTTAAATTGAGCCATCCCCATGCTTAAATCGTTATAACTTTAATTAAAAACAATTTTTAATATACAAGTCTTCAATTTTTTCGGCGTGATAAATGTCAATTTTAAAAGTGATGAAGAAAGCGATGGCTATAAATAAAAGAGTATGATTAACTTTTAGTACTTTACACGGTGTGGACAGGCGGTCTGCACTTGGTCTATCTATATATACATATGTTTGCTTCCTTTGTCGACGTTTACTGACTAAAGAACACGATGATCAATATGAACACTGCAGCCGAAATGAAAGACACCTTATGATCACGACACGAAAGCGCTTTCAAACTTCTTTTTCAGAAAATAGAAACAAAAAACTGTTAACTTATTTCTTCTATATCGATAGATTGATGTTTCAGAGCGCTTTCTTGTAATAAAGATCTAAATTCAAATTTGACAGCTCTGGCAAGTGAACAAATCCTCAGTTTTTTCTTTTAGATTGCTTTTTCATTTACCACACTTTGAAGACTTTTAAAGCTAGCTGGTTTCAATGTGGTAGTTACTTTTATTTGACTGAAATGTTTAGTTTGGTTTCAACATATTCGTCCGTTAATAATAAATATCTGAAATGCACTAACAGGCTTTTCTGTGATAGGAAAGTGATGCCGAATAGCAAATCAGCCAATGATTTATATCTTTGTTGACTTGGTACCTACCTTGGTAAATTATCTTTTACACTCCATGGATAGTAAATGTTCTTCAACAAAATCAAGAAGATATCTGTAGTTTTGTTTCTCGGGCAAATTTGTTTTTTATTTAAGTTTATTTAGAATTCCAGTTTCTCTGAAAAACTTCATAACACTCGCAAATTTGCATTGGATATTGCGCATTTTGATGTCAAAGTGTAAAGACTCATTTTTTTATTTCGTCACAGGAAATTTTTCAATCTGCACTTAATTTGACTGTTAAAAGGATCAATGCACGTGGCTACTGCACATCGTTAGTACATAAGATTCCAGTGTATTTCGGATGTAACGGGAATGACTCAAAGAGAACATTTTTCCTTACAACTAAAACTTGGCACATGACCAAACTTAATTATCCGAAAACGAGGTTATTACGAGGGCTGAAATTTTGTTTACATTTTACGTGTTACTTTAATTTAACTATATTGGCAAAGGGAGAAGCAAATAATTGCGGCAGACGAGTTCGTAAAATAACTGTCTCTCTGTAACTTAACGGAAGACCTAGCAAAAACTTTCATTACCTCCCCCTCCTCCCAAACTCATTCCCCAACCTGTTCCGTTGAAAAGAAAGTCCTGCGTCTTACCACTATTTAACCTCGGGAAGCCATGGAGGCTCGTTACTAACCAGCGAAATCTCAACCTAAAGCACGATCGGCCCGTTTTCTTTTTCCCAGAATTTAAGGTCTTTGCTCAACGTAGTGTACTTGACTAATCACCTGTTAGCCCCCCCTCCCCCCACAGTAGTTAAGTTGCTGTGTATTTGCATGCTCTTACCAAGCCCTTGCTACCCTGGTTCCGGTGGCTTTCTCCTTTACCTTTAATATCGCAATCAAATGTAAACCGCGAAGCGGCGATCTCAAGTAGCTTCAGAAGCAGAAAGAAAATAGAAATCCTCGGGTATCAGGGTAGCGCTAGGCCAGTTTATGTTTTGAATTCGAAGGAAATAGTTTTTCAAAGCATCCACTAAGAGGTCAAATAATTTTCTTCGATCGAGTGTTTCCTTGTACAGGTAGCTCGCTTGGCCACACGGTACCTAGATGAATGGGTGCTCTACTACTCTGTGATGTATCAGCTGAAGTATTGTCGGAAACAGGATAATTAGGATTGATTTAAGCTGATGTTGATGTAATGATTGCGGAATATCTGCCCGGAAATCGAGCGTCGCCCTGTCTGCTCCGATGAATAAGTTTGTTTATCTTTTGTCTGAAAGATCTTTATAGCCAATCAGCTTACGTTTGATGGTTCACTGATTACTGTAGACACAACATCAGTTGATCAACACAAACTGTATTACTTGCACCATCACTCTGATGACGTAATGGTTTTAATCTGGCAGTTCGCTGGGGACATACCCATGAATGATATGAAAAAGAGGCATCACGGTATTGATAACGCTATTAATCATGAAAATTAAATTATCGGACAGTTCAATAAACCAATCACACTCAAAGTTGTAGTTTAAATCAACTAATCTCAATTTCAGAGCGCCATGAAACACCTCCTTTGTCAGTATTTTAATGCGAATTTTCCCTTTCTTTCGTGACTTGGCTGTTCTTCTTTTCTCGGTAATTATAATTTTTATGATTAATTGGTAATAAGACTTCGTGTCGTCCAACTCGGTCTGTAATCATACTCGTGATAAACAAATCGCGGGAGTCCGATTTTTTTATCACTTGCATGATTACAATTGGGCTCTACCCAGTCCGATTACCATTACGTAATGGGTGTAGCGGGGATTCGTATACTAAGAAAAAGACGATTGTACGATTAAGTTTTCTAAGAGAGCTTTTACAACAAAATAATT
This sequence comes from Micromussa lordhowensis, assembly GCA_964020085.1. Lineage (NCBI taxonomy): Eukaryota > Metazoa > Cnidaria > Anthozoa > Scleractinia > Lobophylliidae > Micromussa > Micromussa lordhowensis. Next base: position 12,950,778 of record OZ026605.1, read on the forward strand.
CTCTAATACACCGTCACTTCCTTTAGTTACAACAACTTCCGAATTGACTATTAATAACTTTGATTGATCTGATATTTTCTAAACCACTAAAAATATTTCTTCAGTTGGTTTCTTTAAGGTCCAACGCCTCTATTTGGATAGGTCGTTATAACCACTGTTTATCATTTGATGCTACAATCATGGTATCAAAAAACTGCCCAATCATTGGTGAACACGTTGTCATCATTCTCTTGACACAGTAGGTTACCATAGCAACAGTATGACCTCTGAAAAACACCCTTACAGAGCCACCTTAAATTTTAGAAAATTTAAGGTGGCTCGGAACCCCATGTAGAGAATTTTTTTAAACTTTGCCAAAAGTTGCGTCTTATCATGCTTATCAAAAGTTGATAATATAAAAATTTCACCGTGCCGTTTTTGAATTATAAGCCCCTAAAGCTGTAATTAAGGGTGTTTTTCAGAGGTCATACTGTTGCTATGGTAACCTATTGTCTACATTCTATATTAAAACCTACATGATGAAGAACATAGTCTCCAAAGTTTAACTCTTAAAATTGCTACTGCAGAGCTTAGATTCACTGCTGTTGTTCATTGAATATCACACATCAAAATCTGGAAATGCAGACCTTATTAAGCCAAACTAAACGTTGCAACAATACTGAGGATCACGCATTGAGATTGGCTGAAAACCGTGCCAGTACAATAATACTCGTAAAAAAGCTCATTCTTTTGCCATTCTCTTTCTTTTGAAGGCTTGTTGGTTCGCGCCAAATGAGCGAGGAGAAATGTACCGCGTGGCACTATGATGGGAAAACATGGGGAAATAACTCCTAACTAAAACTAATTTTGAGATCAAGTAAACAGTGTACGAAAATAAGATTCGATTCAACGTTAAATGCAAAAAAAAAAAAGGCAGAAAAACGTGTGTATATAGTATACTTCTCAAAAGTATACACATGGTCATTGTTTTAGAAGCATATCACGATAAAACGACATTTGTGTTATCTGTTTGCACGCATTCTTAGGGCCAATTTACACAGTACGACTTTGCCGCATGCGCACGACAAGACTTAGGACCATTTCCCTTAGGACATGCCAAAATCACGTACAATTCCACTCCACATTTTTCTGACATCCTTTTTAAAATAGTCGCCATGGCGGCAATTGAAAAGGACTTCTTCTTCACTCCAGAACGATATTAATTTCTCAGTCTACTCTAGACTTTCACGAAAGTTGTCTTCGCTTTTGTGCTCGACGGTGACTTGCCAACAACAACTTCGTCCGCCATTTTGACGCAAGAAAACTTCGCCTTCCTCCCCTACTCAGTAAAAATTTGTCACAAGTTGATTTCGGCTAGGATTGTGGCAGCGTTTTAAAACAATTTTTGTGACGTACACAACAGTCTTAAACGAGTTGTAGGTTTGATTTAAACGAAACGATTCATGTCGTAAGCCTTTCGTAAGCTTGTCGCATGCGACACAGTCTTACCCTGTAATATCGGCCCTTACTTCCCAGTCGCATACTTTTAAAGTGGAAATACATACAAAATTACATCATTTTGGCCGCGATTTTCAGTATCATGTCGGCCAAGACTGGTAAAACTGTATCGCGACGCCTTAGCAATAATGCACGCTTGGTCTACCCCTTCTCTACGTTTTGTTTACGATGACTGCAACTAGAATTATCTCCGCAACAGGCCACTTGGAGAAAATTTGATGAAGACAGTGTCTCCAGTGAGTCAACTTTTATATATCATTTTTTCAGTATAATCCATGGAGACCATGGTGAGTTACCTAACTTATCAAAATCTGGACAAGTGCTGTGTTTAATTGCGTGAGACCGCTTAGAAGCACAGAAATGACGTGCTCACTTCAAGATGTCAAAATGTCGCTTCCCGTGAAATATAAAACAATGAGCCTTAAAGTATTTCTATACATTTGCTAAAGTTAATAGCCCAATTTCAATATATTAAAATAATTCCGCCTAAAACAACAGACCTCAGCACGAGGCTCCGGAATAAACCCCCCAAACTCTGTAGTTATTCTCCGGAGCCTCGTGCTGAGGTCTATTGTTTTAGGCTGAATTTTAATGCATCGAAACTGGTCTATTCGTAACAACCGGTCTTAAGGCATTACGTTAATTTTACATACTTATATTGCTCTGCAGCTAAAACATTTTGAACTTCCTCTTCAGGCAAGACTTTCCATCTTATTTTGATCCATAAAATAAAGAAGTGTTTTACGCCTTGATTGTGAGTTTTTCGCTTTTTGTCATACTTCATTAAAAAACCTAATTTGGTGAGAACTTCAGTCTCCGTCAGTCATCTGAAGGAATTGTGCGTACGCATCTCGGGAACACTCTCCTTTGGCATTGAATGCAAACTTGTAGTAACTTCCGTCTGCGCATATGGCTGCGGAAAAAAACAGACAACCAACTCAGTGGTGGAGATGGGAAAAACACGAGGGACAAGGCGGACAAGACTTGACAAGACTTAATTCCATCTGTACTTTGGTGACAGGTCTTGTCTAGTTTGTTTTAGTGACGGGGGTGGGGGGGGGGGGGGTTATCGCGTTTTTCCTCGTCCCTTGCCCTTGACTGCACTGGTTAGAGACTGTGTGTACTGGAAATGCACTCTTGTTGGCGAGGACACAAATGCGAATAAGCCTGACATAGGAACGTGCAGTAACTCCACCACTGAGAAATTAATAAACTCGGATTCTGTGCAAGGTAGTGAAAAAGTAATTGAAACGCCAGTTCCGTTTGCAAGTGATATGATTGACGGAGTAATCTACTCAATCGTCTACAGTAAAGGTTCCTCGATTGAATTCTGAGTAGAAACTCTTAAAAACCTCAAGTCTCTCGAAAAACTTCACAGCCCAGCTGGCAGTAACACTCAGCTTACGTGATCAAATGTCACTTAAGCGCTGAACTTTTTCCAGGTTTGTTTGCAATAGTCGCTTTCAATGTAAATGAAATATTCCGAGCATCGTTTCGTCACTTGACTAATAATATTATACATGACAGAACTTCACTAATAACCTGTACTCTACTGGTTGGTTGGTTAGTTGATTGATTAGTACAACCAAACCCTAAGAAAGATAACCACGTCCTTTCATCACTAAATAATTTTAAAAATGAAACGTGACGAACCACTAGTGAGTCAGTGCGTGCTGAAGCAAGGCTGCTTCTTGATCTTATCCCTATAACTACCTTTTAACAACTCGTTTCAAATAAAATGAACAATAAAAGAAACATACCTATGACTGTGTTCTTTTCATTTCCAAACGCACAAACACAGTGTGGGTCACCAGGGACTTGAAATCTTGAAAAACTCCACTTAGAACTGAAGTATTTTGGTAGAAAGTTATGTGCTGAGGCAAGACTGTCGGAGGAAGATAATACGACAGGATCAATTCACAGGCCTCAAACATAATTATTATCAGTTTAAAGTAACTTAGGCTCCTAAACAAGAGCAGTGCCAGTCTAACTTCTCCTTAGAATCACCGTATTCGTCCAACAAACTGAGGAATGTATTAATAAATTACCAAGCTCTCGAAACTGACATTAAGAACACCATGGTAATCAGTAAAAAGGCAAAAATTTTCATTCTTAGGAATGAAAGTGATAACGAAATAAATGGTTTTACACTATGAAAAAAAGAGTCACATATCCAGAGGCATTCCAATAATGATAATGATAATGATAATGACAATATTATATAGCGCCGACATCAATATTGCTATTTTCATCAGCGCTTACATCGTAAAAAAACTGCATAAAACCTACAAACTAGTGAGACAATCGCAGATAGTACAGAATGCAACTGATAGCTCTGAACCCCTGCCTGGTTGACTCCACTCCCTTGCAGAATATGAACGGACAGAAACCTTGGTAAGAAATAATCTTAGCAGTACTTGTTTCATGTGTGTATAGTATTTTAACTAACGGTCCAAAAAAAGTTACAACTACTGTTTACTCTGGTGTTTTACGATGTTTCCGTTCATAATTTTAAATTCAATAATACGTCGAAGCAGCAAACGTGACAATTTTGTAACTTGATACTTTTGTTTTCCTCACGAAGGTATGTAAACTGAACATTTCGTTTTCTCTAAAACACACGGAAGATGTGCTTGTTTTCTTTTTCACTGCTGGAGATAAATGGAAGAAAGTTAAATATCTGATGAAGAAGTGGACAAGAAACGATTTTGTTTTACTCGAAGTTTTCTCTCCGCCGATAAACGAGAACTAAATAAGTTAATTACCAAATAGTCACGCAATACCACTTTCTTATTCTGTTGCTGCCTTTGTGGTTAACAATAAAATTATTTAAAATTAATTCAGCATTATATTGATTAATACAACTGAGATGTGATTCAATGAGAAGTACTGAAGGTAACCAGTGCTAATTAACCGAGATTATATCCTACATCGGTGAACACGTCCCCTTTAAAGTTTGATTTAATAATTTGTGCTTTCATTAGGTGCCACGGAATCTGCAACAATATTTAAGTGCTTTCTTGGTTTTTTGTGTCACTAATTTACACCTTGACAAGTTGTACAGCCACTAACTCGGAAAATTTGTGGTCTCTCTTATAGAGACAATTAAAGGAGAAGTAATGTGTTTCCCTGTTTATCTGACCCTCACAAACACACTATTGTAGCCTGAAAACAGCAGATGATATTTGTTGAACGGATGTAGGGTAGGAACCAATAACTCCTGACATTGGGGTAATTCCAAAATACAAAGTCACGGTAGCGTTTTTGCACTTAGAAGTGGCGCAACCTGAAAAATAACAGCTGTCCTCAGCCACATCACATGACACAGGGAAAAGGGAACAGGGATGGGGCAGTGGTGAGAGCACAGGGGGAACAGGGATGGGGAAGTGGTGAGAGCACGGGGAAACAGGGATAGTGCAGTGGTGAGAGCACAGGGGGAACATGGATGGTGCAGTGGTGAGAGCACAGGGGAACAGGGATGATGCAGTGTTGAGAGCACACGGGGAACAGGGATGGGGCAGCGGTGAGAGCACAGGGGGAACAGGGAAGTGCACTGGTGAGTACACAGGGGGAACAGGGATGGTGCAGTGGTGAGAGCACAGGGAGAACAGGGATGTGCAGTGGTGAGAGCACAGGGGGAACAGAGATAGGGCAGTGGTGACAGCACAACGGGAACAGGGATGGTGCAGTGGTGAGAGCACAGGGAGAACAGGGATGGTGCAGTGGTGAGAGCACAGGGAGAACAGGGATGTGCAGTGGTGAGAGCACAGGGGGAACAGGGATGGGGCAGTGGTGAGAGCACAGGGGGAACAGGGATGTGCAGTGGTGAGAGCACAGGGGGAACAGAGATGGTGCAGTGGTGACAGCACAGCGGGAACAGGGATAGGGCAGTGGTGAGAGCACAGGGGGAACAGGGATGGTGCAGTGGTGAGAGCACACAGGGAACAGGGATTTGGCAGTGGTGAGAGCACAGGGGGAACAGGGATGGTGCAGTGGTGAGAGCACAGGGGGAACAGAGATGGTGCAGTGGTGAGAGCACAGGGGGAACAGGGATGGGGCAGTGGTGAGAGCACAGGGGGAACAGGGATGGTGCAGTGGTGAGAGCACAGGGGAAACAGAGATGGTGCAGTGGTGAGAGCACAGGGGGAACAGGGATGGTGCAGTGGTGAGAGCACAGGGGGAACAGGGATGTGCAGTGGTGAGAGCACAGGGGGAACAGAGATGGTGCAGTGGTGAGAGCACAGGGGGAGCAGGGATGGTGCAGTGGTGAGAGCACAGGGGGTACATGGATGGTGCAGTGCTGAGAGCACAGGGGGAATAGGGATGGTGCAGTGGTGAGAGGATAGGGGGAAAAGGGAGTGTGCAGTGGTGAGAGCACAGGGGGAACAGGGATGTGCAGTGGTGAGAGCACAGGGGGAACAGGGATGTGCAGTGGTGAGAGCACAGGGGGAACAGGGAGTGTGCAGTGGTAAGAGCACAGGGGGAACAGGGATGTGCAGTGGTGAGAGCACAGGGGGAACAGGGATGTGCAGTGGTGAGAGCACAGAGGGAACAGGGATGGGACAGTGGTGAGAGCACAGGAGAACAGGGATGGTGCAGTGGTGAGAGCAGAGGGGGAACAGGGATGGGACAGTGGTGAGAGCACAGGAGAACAGGGATGGGGCAGTGGTGAGAGCACAGGAGAACAGGGATGGTGCAGTGGTGCGAGCACAGGGGGAACAGGGATGGTGCAGTGGTGAGAGCACAGGGGAAACAGGGATGGTGCAGTGGTGAGAGCACAGGGGGAACAGGGATGGGGCAGTGGTGAGAGCACAGGGGGAACAGGGATGGGCCAGTGGTGAGAGCACAGGGGGAACAGGGATGTGCAGTGGTAAGAGCACAGGGGAAACAGGGATGTGCAGTGGTGAGAGCACAGGGGAACAGGGATGGGGCAGTGGTGAGAGCACAGGGGGAACAGGGATGGTGCAGTGGTGAGAGCACAGGGGGAACATGGATGGTGCAGTGGTGAGAGCACAGGGGAACAGGGATGGTGCAGTGTTGAGAGCACACGGGGAACAGGGATGGGGCAGCGGTGAGAGCACAGGGGAACAGGGATGTGCAGTGGTGAGAGCACAGGGGGAACAGGGATGGGGCAGTGGTGAGAGTACAGGGGGAACAGGGATGGTGAAGTGGTGATAGCACAGGGGAACAGGGATGGTGCAGTGTTGAGAGCACACGGTGAACAGGGATGGGGCAGCGGTGAGAGCACAGGGGGAACAGGGATGGTGCAGTGGTGAGAGCACAGGGGGAACAGGGATGGGGCAGTGGTGAGAGCACAGGGGGAACAGGGATGGGGCAGTGGTGAGAGCACAGGGGGAACAGGGATGTGCAGTGGTGAGAGCACAGAGGGAACAGGGATGGTGCAGTGGTGATAGCACAGGAGAACAGGGATGGGGCAGTGTTGAGAGCACACGGTGAACAGGGATGGGGCAGCGGTGAGAGCACAGGGGGAACAGGGATGTGCAGTGGTGAGAGCACAGGGGAAACAGGGATGGTGCAGTGGTGAGAGCACAGGGGGAACAGGGATGGGGCAGTGGTGAGAGCACAGGGGAACAGGGATGGTGCAGTGTTGAGAGCACACGGTGAACAGGGATGGGGCAGCGGTGAGAGCACAGGGGGAACAGGGATGGGGCAGTGGTGAGAGCACAGGGGGAACAGGGATGGGGCAGTGGTGAGAGCACAGGGGGAACAGGGATGGTGCAGTGGTAAGAGCACAGGGGGAACAGGGATGGTGCAATGGTGAGAGCAAAGGGGGAACAGGGATGGGGGAGTGGTGAGAGCACAGGAGGAATAGGGATGTGCAGTGGTGAGAGCACAGGGGGAACAGGGATGGGGCAGTGGCGAGAGCACAGGGGAACAGGGATGGTGCAGTGTTGAGAGCACACGGGGAACAGGGATGGGGCAGCAGTGAGAGCACAGGGGGAACAGGGATGTGCAGTGGTGAGAGCACAGGGGGAACAGGGATGGTGCAGTGGTGAGAGCACAGGGGGAATAGGGATGGTGCAGTGGTGAGAGCACAGGGGAACAGGGATGGTGCAGTGTTGAGAGCACACGGGGAACAGGGATGGGGCAGCGGTGAGAGCACAGGGAGAACAGGGATGGTGCAGTGGTGAGAGCACAAGGGGAACAGGGATGGGGCAGTGGTGAGAGCACAGGGGGAACAGGGACGGGGCAGTGGTGAGAGCACCGGGGGAACAGGGATGGTGCAGTGGTGAGTGCACAGGGGGAACAGGGATGGGGAGTGGTGAGAGCACAGGGGGAACAGGGATGTGCAGTGGTGAGAGCACAGGGGGAACAGGGATGGTGCAGTGGCGAGAGCACAGGGGGAACAGAGATGGTGCAGTGGTGAAAGCACAGGGGGAACAGGGATGGTGCAGTGGTGAGAGCACAGGGGGTACATGGATGGTGCAGTGGTGAGAGCACAGGGGGAATAGGGATGGTGCAGTGGTGAGAGCACAGGGGGAAAAGGGATGAGGCAGTGGTGAGAGCACAGGGGGAACAGGGATGTGCATTGGTGAGAGCACAGGGGGAACAGGGATGGTGCAGGGTGAGAGCACAGGGGGAACAGGGATGGTGCAGTGGTGAGAGCACAGGGGGAACAGGGATGGAACAGTGGTGAGAGCACAGGAGAACAGCGATGGTGCAGTGGTGAGAGCACAGGAGAATAGGGATGGTGCAATGGGGAGATCACAGGGGGAACAGGGATGGTGCAGTGGTGAGAGCACAAGGGAAACAGGGATGGTGCAGTGGTGAGAGCACAGGGGGAACAGGGATGGGGCAGTGGTGAGAGGACAGGGGGAACAGGGATGGTGCAGTCGCGAGAGCACAGGGGGAACAGAGATGGTGCAGTGGTGAGAGCACAGGGGGAACAGGGATGGTGCAGTGGTGAGAGCACAGGGGGTACATGGATGGTGCAGTGGTGAGAGCACAGGGGGAATAGGGATGGTGCAGTGATGAGAGCACAGGGGGAAAAGGGATGAGGCAGTGGTGAGAGCACAGGGGGAACAGGGATGTGCAGTGGTGAGAGCACAGGGGGAACAGGGATGGTGCAGTGGTGAGAGCACAGGGGGAACAGGGATGGTGCAGTGGTGAGAGCACAGGGGGAACAGGGATGAAACAGTGGTGAGAGCACAGGAGAACAGGGATGGTGCAGTGGTGAGAGCACAGGAGAATAGGGATGGTGCAATGGTGAGAGCACAGGGGGAACAGGGATGTGCAGTGGTGAGAGCACAGGGGGAACAGGGATGGTGCAGTGGTGAGAGCACAGGGGGAACAGGGATGGTGCAGTGGTGAGAGCACAGGGGGAACAGGGATGAAACAGTGGTGAGAGCACAGGAGAACAGGGATGGTGCAGTGGTGAGAGCACAGGAGAATAGGGATGGTGCAATGGTGAGAGCACAGGGGGAACAGGGATGTGCAGTGGTGAGAGCACAAGGGAAACAGGGATGGTGCAGTGGTGAGAGCACAGGGGGAACAGGGATGGGGCAGTGGTGAGAGCACAGGGGGAACAGGGATGGGGCAGTGGTTAGAGCACAGGGGGAACAGGGATGGGGCAGTGGTGAGAGCACAGGGGGAACAGGGATGGGGCAGTGGTGAGAGCACAGGGGGAACAGGGATGGGGCGGTGGTGAGAGCACAGGGGGAACAGGGATGTGCAGTGGTGAGAGCACAGGGGGAACAGGGATGGAACAGTGGTGAGAGCACAGGGGGAACAGGGATGGGACAGTGGTGAGAGCACAGGGGGAGCAGGGATGGTGCAGTGGTGAGAGCACAGGGGGAACAGGGATGGTGCAGTGGTGAGAGCACAGGGGAACAGGGATGGTGCAGTGTTGAGAGCACACGGGGAACAGGGATGGGGCAGCGGTGAGAGCACAGGGGGAACAGGGATGGGGCAGTGGTAAGAGCACAGGGGGAACAGGGATGGGGCAGTGGTGAGAGCACAGGGGGAACAGGGATGGTGCAGTGGTAAGAGCACAGGGGGAACAGGGATGGTGCAGTGGTGAGAGCACAGGGGGAACAGGGACGGGGGAGTGGTGAGAGCACAGGGGGAACAGGGATGTGCAGTGGTGAGAGCACAGGGGGAACAGGGATGGTGCAGTGGTGAGAGCACAGGGGGAACAGGGATGGGGCAGTGGTGAGAGCACAGGGGGAGCAGGGATGGTGCAGTGGTGAGAGCACAGGGGGAACAGGGATGGTGCAGTGGTGAGAGCACAGGGGAACAGGGATGGTGCAGTGTTGAGAGCACACGGGGAACAGGGATGGGGCAGCGGTGAGAGCACAGGGGGAACAGGGATGTGCAGTGGTGAGAGCAGAGGGGGAACAGGGATGGGGCAGCGGTGAGAGCACAGGGGGAACAGGGATGGGGCAGTGGCGAGAGCACAGGGGAACAGGGATGGTGCAGTGTTGAGAGCACACGGGGAACAGGGATGGGGCAGCAGTGAGAGCACAGGGGGAACAGGGATGTGCAGTGGTGAGAGCACAGGGGGAACAGGGATGGTGCAGTGGTGAGAGCACAGGGGGAATAGGGATGGTGCAGTGGTGAGAGCACAGGGGAACAGGGATGGTGCAGTGTTGAGAGCACACGGGGAACAGGGATGGGGCAGCGGTGAGAGCACAGGGAGAACAGGGATGGTGCAGTGGTGAGAGCACAAGGGGAACAGGGATGGGGCAGTGGTGAGAGCACAGGGGGAACAGGGACGGGGCAGTGGTGAGAGCACCGGGGGAACAGGGATGGTGCAGTGGTGAGTGCACAGGGGGAACAGGGATGGGGAGTGGTGAGAGCACAGGGGGAACAGGGATGTGCAGTGGTGAGAGCACAGGGGGAACAGGGATGGTGCAGTGGCGAGAGCACAGGGGGAACAGAGATGGTGCAGTGGTGAAAGCACAGGGGGAACAGGGATGGTGCAGTGGTGAGAGCACAGGGGGTACATGGATGGTGCAGTGGTGAGAGCACAGGGGGAATAGGGATGGTGCAGTGGTGAGAGCACAGGGGGAAAAGGGATGAGGCAGTGGTGAGAGCACAGGGGGAACAGGGATGTGCATTGGTGAGAGCACAGGGGGAACAGGGATGGTGCAGGGTGAGAGCACAGGGGGAACAGGGATAGTGCAGTGGTGAGAGCACAGGGGGAACAGGGATGGAACAGTGGTGAGAGCACAGGAGAACAGCGATGGTGCAGTGGTGAGAGCACAGGAGAATAGGGATGGTGCAATGGGGAGATCACAGGGGGAACAGGGATGGTGCAGTGGTGAGAGCACAAGGGAAACAGGGATGGTGCAGTGGTGAGAGCACAGGGGGAACAGGGATGGGGCAGTGGTGAGAGGACAGGGGGAACAGGGATGGTGCAGTGGCGAGAGCACAGGGGGAACAGAGATGGTGCAGTGGTGAGAGCACAGGGGGAACAGGGATGGTGCAGTGGTGAGAGCACAGGGGGTACATGGATGGTGCAGTGGTGAGAGCACAGGGGGAATAGGGATGGTGCAGTGATGAGAGCACAGGGGGAAAAGGGATGAGGCAGTGGTGAGAGCACAGGGGGAACAGGGATGTGCAGTGGTGAGAGCACAGGGGGAACAGGGATGGTGCAGTGGTGAGAGCACAGGGGGAACAGGGATGGTGCAGTGGTGAGAGCACAGGGGGAACAGGGATGAAACAGTGGTGAGAGCACAGGAGAACAGGGATGGTGCAGTGGTGAGAGCACAGGAGAATAGGGATGGTGCAATGGTGAGAGCACAGGGGGAACAGGGATGGTGCAGTGGTGAGAGCACAAGGGAAACAGGGATGGTGCAGTGGTGAGAGCACAGGGGGAACAGGGATGGGGCAGTGGTGAGAGCACAGGGGGAACAGGGATGGGGCAGTGGTTAGAGCACAGGGGGAACAGGGATGGGGCAGTGGTGAGAGCACAGGGGGAACAGGGATGGGGCAGTGGTGAGAGCACAGGGGGAACAGGGATGGGGCGGTGGTGAGAGCACAGGGGGAACAGGGATGTGCAGTGGTGAGAGCACAGGGGGAACAGGGATGGAACAGTGGTGAGAGCACAGGGGGAACAGGGATGGGGCAGTGGTGAGAGCACAGGGGGAGCAGGGATGGTGCAGTGGTGAGAGCACAGGGGGAACAGGGATGGTGCAGTGGTGAGAGCACAGGGGAACAGGGATGGTGCAGTGTTGAGAGCACACGGGGAACAGGGATGGGGCAGCGGTGAGAGCACAGGGGGAACAGGGATGGGGCAGTGGTAAGAGCACAGGGGGAACAGGGATGGGGCAGTGGTGAGAGCACAGGGGGAACAGGGATGGTGCAGTGGTAAGAGCACAGGGGGAACAGGGATGGTGCAGTGGTGAGAGCACAGGGGGAACAGGGATGGGGGAGTGGTGAGAGCACAGGGGGAACAGGGATGTGCAGTGGTGAGAGCACAGGGGGAACAGGGATGGTGCAGTGGTGAGAGCACAGGGGGAACAGGGATGGGGCAGTGGTGAGAGCACAGGGGGAGCAGGGATGGTGCAGTGGTGAGAGCACAGGGGGAACAGGGATGGTGCAGTGGTGAGAGCACAGGGGAACAGGGATGGTGCAGTGTTGAGAGCACACGGGGAACAGGGATGGGGCAGCGGTGAGAGCACAGGGGGAACAGGGATGTGCAGTGGTGAGAGCAGAGGGGGAACAGGGATGGGGCAGCGGTGAGAGCACAGGGGGAACAGGGATGGGGCAGTGGCGAGAGCACAGGGGAACAGGGATGGTGCAGTGTTGAGAGCACACGGGGAACAGGGATGGGGCAGCAGTGAGAGCACAGGGGGAACAGGGATGTTCAGTGGTAAGAGCACAGGGGGAACAGGGATGGTGCAGTGGTGAGAGCACAGGGGGAGTAGGGATGGTGCAGTGGTGAGAGCACAGGGGAACAGGGATGGTGCAGTGTTGAGAGCACACGGGGAACAGGGATGGGGCAGCGGTGAGAGCACAGGGGGAACAGGGATGGTGCAGTGGTGACAGCACAGGGGGAACAGGGATGGGGCAGTGGTGAGAGCACAGGGGGAACAGGGATGGGGCAGCGGTGAGAGCACAGGGGGAACAGGGATGGGGCAGTGGTAAGAGCACAGGGGGAACAGGGATGGGGCAGTGGTGAGAGCACAGGGGGAACAGGGATGGTGCAGTGGTAAGAGCACAGGGGGAACAGGGATGGTGCAGTGGGGAGAGCACAGGGGGAACAGGGATGGGGGAGTGGTGAGAGCACAGGGGGAACAGGGATGTGCAGTGGTGAGAGCACAGGGGGAACAGGGATGGTGCAGTGGTGAGAGCACAGGGGGAACAGGGATGGGGCAGTGGTGAGAGCACAGGGGGAGCAGGGATGGTGCAGTGGTGAGAGCACAGGGGGAACAGGGATGGTGCAGTGGTGAGAGCACAGGGGAACAGGGATGGTGCAGTGTTGAGAGCACACGGGGAACAGGGATGGGGCAGCGGTGAGAGCACAGGGGGAACAGGGATGTGCAGTGGTGAGAGCAGAGGGGGAACAGGGATGGGGCAGCGGTGAGAGCACAGGGGGAACAGGGATGGGGCAGTGGCGAGAGCACAGGGGAACAGGGATGGTGCAGTGTTGAGAGCACACGGGGAACAGGGATGGGGCAGCAGTGAGAGCACAGGGGGAACAGGGATGTTCAGTGGTAAGAGCACAGGGGGAACAGGGATGGTGCAGTGGTGAGAGCACAGGGGGAGTAGGGATGGTGCAGTGGTGAGAGCACAGGGGAACAGGGATGGTGCAGTGTTGAGAGCACACGGGGAACAGGGATGGGGCAGCGGTGAGAGCACAGGGGGAACAGGGATGGTGCAGTGGTGACAGCACAGGGGGAACAGGGATGGGGCAGTGGTGAGAGCACAGGGGGAACAGGGATGGGGAGTGGTGAGAGCACAGGGGGAACAGGGATGTGCAGTGGTGAGAGCACAGGGGGAACAGGGATGGTGCAGTGGTGAGAGCACAGGGGGAACAGGGATGGTGCAGTGGCGAGAGCACAGGGGGAACAGAGATGGTGCAGTGGTGAGAGTACAGGGGGAACAGGGATGGTGCAGTGGTGAGAGCACAGGGGGTACATGGATGGTGCAGTGGTGAGAGCACAGGGGGAATAGGGATGGTGCAGTGGTGAGAGCACAGGGGGAAAAGGGATGAGGCAGTGGTGAGAGCACAGGGGGAACAGGAATGTGCAGTGGTGAGAGCACAGGGGGAACAGGGATAGTGCAGTGGTGACAGCACAGGGGGAACAGGGATGGTGCAGTGGTGAGAGCACAGGGGGAACAGGGATGGAACAGTGGTGAGAGCACAGCAGAACAGGGATGGTGCAGTGGTGAGAGCACAGGAGAATAGGGATGGTGCAATGGTGAGATCACAGGGGGAACAGGGATGGTGCAGTGGTGAGAGCACAAGGGAAACAGGGATGGTGCAGTGGTGAGAGCACAGGGGGAACAGGGATGGGGCAGTGGTGAGAGCACAGGGGGAACAGGGATGGGGCAGTGGTGAGAGCACAGGGGGAACAGGGATGGGGCAGTGGTGAGAGCACAGGGGAAACAGGGATGGGGCAGTGGTGAGAGCACAGGGGGAACAGGGATGGGGCGGTGGTGAGAGCACAGGGGGAACAGGGATGTGCAGTGGTGAGAGCACAGGGGGAACAGGGATGGAACAGTGGTGAGAGCACAGGGGGAACAGGGATGGAGTGGTGGTGAGAGCACAGGGGGAACAGGGATGTGCAGTGGTGAGAGCACAGGGGGAACAGGGATGGTGCAGTGGTGAGAGCACAGGGGGAACAGGGATGGTGCAGTGGTGAGAGCACAGGGGAACAGGGATGGTGCAGTGTTGAGAGCACACGGGGAACAGGGATGGGGCAGCGGTGAGAGCACAGGGGGAACAGGGATGTGCAGTGGTGAGAGCAGAGGGGGAACAGGGATGGGGCAGCGGTGAGAGCACAGGGGGAACAGGGATGGGGCAGTGGCGAGAGCACAGGGGAACAGGGATGGTGCAGTGTTGAGAGCACACGGGGAACAGGGATGGGGCAGCAGTGAGAGCACAGGGGGAACAGGGATGTTCAGTGGTAAGAGCACAGGGGGAACAGGGATGGTGCAGTGGTGAGAGCACAGGGGGAGTAGGGATGGTGCAGTGGTGAGAGCACAGGGGAACAGGGATGGTGCAGTGTTGAGAGCACACGGGGAACAGGGATGGGGCAGCGGTGAGAGCACAGGGGGAACAGGGATGGTGCAGTGGTGACAGCACAGGGGGAACAGGGATGGGGCAGTGGTGAGAGCACAGGGGGAACAGGGATGGGGAGTGGTGAGAGCACAGGGGGAACAGGGATGTGCAGTGGTGAGAGCACAGGGGGAACAGGGATGGTGCAGTGGTGAGAGCACAGGGGGAACAGGGATGGTGCAGTGGCGAGAGCACAGGGGGAACAGAGATGGTGCAGTGGTGAGAGTACAGGGGGAACAGGGATGGTGCAGTGGTGAGAGCACAGGGGGTACATGGATGGTGCAGTGGTGAGAGCACAGGGGGAATAGGGATGGTGCAGTGGTGAGAGCACAGGGGGAAAAGGGATGAGGCAGTGGTGAGAGCACAGGGGGAACAGGGATGTGCAGTGGTGAGAGCACAGGGGGAACAGGGATAGTGCAGTGGTGACAGCACAGGGGGAACAGGGATGGTGCAGTGGTGAGAGCACAGGGGGAACAGGGATGGAACAGTGGTGAGAGCACAGCAGAACAGGGATGGTGCAGTGGTGAGAGCACAGGAGAATAGGGATGGTGCAATGGTGAGATCACAGGGGGAACAGGGATGGTGCAGTGGTGAGAGCACAAGGGAAACAGGGATGGTGCAGTGGTGAGAGCACAGGGGGAACAGGGATGGGGCAGTGGTGAGAGCACAGGGGGAACAGGGATGGGGCAGTGGTGAGAGCACAGGGGGAACAGGGATGGGGCAGTGGTGAGAGCACAGGGGAAACAGGGATGGGGCAGTGGTGAGAGCACAGGGGGAAAAGGGATGGGGCGGTGGTGAGAGCACAGGGGGAACAGGGATGTGCAGTGGTGAGAGCACAGGGGGAACAGGGATGGAACAGTGGTGAGAGCACAGGGGGAACAGGGATGGAGTGGTGGTGAGAGCACAGGGGGAACAGGGATGTGCAGTGGTGAGAGCACAGGGGGAACAGGGATGGTGCAGTGGTGAGAGCACAGGGGGAACAGGGATGGGGCAGTGGTGAGAGCACAGGGGGAGCAGGGATGGTGCAGTGGTGAGAGCACAGGGGGAACAGGGATGGTGCAGTGGTGAGAGCACAGGGGAACAGGGATGGTGCAGTGTTGAGAGCACACGGGGAACAGGGATGGGGCAGCGGTGAGAGCACAGGGGGAACAGGGATGTGCAGTGGTGAGAGCACAGGGGGAACAGGGATGGGGCAGTGGTGAGAGCACAGGGGGAACAGGGATGGTGCAGTGGTGAGAGCACAAGGGAAACAGGGATGGTGCAGTGGTGAGAGCGCAGGGGGAACAGGGATGGGACAGTGGTGAGAGGACAGGGGGACCAGGGATGGTGCAGTGGCGAGAGCACAGGGGGAACAGAGATGGTGCAGTGGTGAGAGCACAGGGGGAACAGGGATGGTGCAGTGGTGAGAGCACAGGGGGTACATGGATGGTGCAGTGGTGAGAGCACAGGGGGAATAGGGATGGTGCAGTGGTGAGATCACAGGGGGAAAAGGGATGGGGCAGTGGTGAGAGCACAGGGGGAGTAGGGATGGTGCAGTGGTGAGAGCACAAGGGAAACAGGGATGGTGCAGTGGTGAGAGCACAGGGGGTACATGGATGGTGCTGTGGTGAGAGCACAGGGGGAATAGGGATGGTGCAGTGGTGAGAGCACAGGGGGAAAAGGGATGAGGCAGTGGTGAGAGCACAGGGCGAACAGGGATGTGCAGTGGTGAGAGCAGAGGGGGAACAGGGATGGTGCAGTGGTGAGAGCACAGGGGGAACAGGGATGGTGCAGTGGTGAGAGCACAGGGGGAACAGGGATGGAACAGTGGTGAGAGCACAGCAGAACAGGGATGGTGCAGTGGTGAGAGCACAGGAGAATAGGGATGGTGCAATGGTGAGATCACAGGGGGAACAGGGATGGTGCAGTGGTGAGAGCACAAGGGAAACAGGGATGGTGCAGTGGTGAGAGCACAGGGGGAACAGGGATGGGGCAGTTGTGAGAGCACAGGGGGAACAGGGATGGGGCAGTGGTGAGAGCACAGGGGGAACAGGGATGGGGCAGTGGTGAGAGCACAGGGGGAACAGGGATGGGGCAGTGGTGAGAGCACAGGGGGAACAGGGATGGGGCGGTGGTGAGAGCACAGGGGGAACAGGAATGTGCAGTGGTGAGAGCACAGGGGGAACAGGGATGGAACAGTGGTGAGAGCACAGGGGGAACAGGGATGGAGTGGTGGTGAGAGCACAGGGGGAACAGGGATGTGCAGTGGTGAGAGCACAGGGGGAACAGGGATGGTGCAGTGGTGAGAGCACAGGGGGAACAGGGATGGGGCAGTGGTGAGAGCACAGGGGGAGCAGGGATGGTGCAGTGGTGAGAGCACAGGGGGAACAGGGATGGTGCAGTGGTGAGAGCACAGGGGAACAGGGATGGTGCAGTGTTGAGAGCACACGGGGAACAGGGATGGGGCAGCGGTGAGAGCACAGGGGGAACAGGGATGTGCAGTGGTGAGAGCACAGGGGGAACAGGGATGGGGCAGTGGTGAGAGCACAGGGGGAACAGGGATGGTGCAGTGGTGAGAGCACAAGGGAAACAGGGATGGTGCAGTGGTGAGAGCGCAGGGGGAACAGGGATGGGGCAGTGGTGAGAGGACAGGGGGACCAGGGATGGTGCAGTGGCGAGAGCACAGGGGGAACAGAGATGGTGCAGTGGTGAGAGCACAGGGGGAACAGGGATGGTGCAGTGGTGAGAGCACAGGGGGTACATGGATGGTGCAGTGGTGAGAGCACAGGGGGAATAGGGATGGTGCAGTGGTGAGATCACAGGGGGAAAAGGGATGGGGCAGTGGTGAGAGCACAGGGGGAGTAGGGATGGTGCAGTGGTGAGAGCACAGGGGAACAGGGATGGTGCAGTGTTGAGAGCACACAGGGAACAGGGATGGGGCAGCGGTGAGAGCACAGGGGGAACAGGGATGGTGCAGTGGTGACAGCACAGGGGGAACAGGGATGGGGCAGTGGTGAGAGCACAGCGGGAACAGGGATGGGGAGTGGTGAGAGCACAGGGGGAACAGGGATGTGCAGTGGTGAGAGCACAGGGGGAACAGGGATGGTGCAGTGGTGAGAGCACAGGGGGAACAGGGATGGTGCAGTGGCGAGAGCACAGGAGGAACAGAGATGGTGCAGTGGTGAGAGCACAGGGGGAACAGGGATGGTGCAGTGGTGAGAGCACAGGGGGTACATGGATGGTGCAGTGGTGAGAGCACAGGGGGAATAGGGATGGTGCAGTGGTGAGAGCACAGGGGGAAAAGGGATGAGGCAGTGGTGAGAGCACAGGGGGAACAGGGATGTGCAGTGGTGAGAGCACAGGGGGAACAGGGATGGTGCAGTGGTGAGAGCACAGGGGGTACATGGATGGTGCAGTGGTGAGAGCACAGGGGGAATAGGGATGGTGCAGTGGTGAGATCACAGGGGGAAAAGGGATGGGGCAGTGGTGAGAGCACAGGGGGAGTAGGGATGGTGCAGTGGTGAGAGCACAAGGGAAACAGGGATGGTGCAGTGGTGAGAGCACAGGGGGTACATGGATGGTGCTGTGGTGAGAGCACAGGGGGAATAGGGATGGTGCAGTGGTGAGAGCACAGGGGGAAAAGGGATGAGGCAGTGGTGAGAGCACAGGGCGAACAGGGATGTGCAGTGGTGAGAGCACAGGGGGAACAGGGATGGTGCAGTGGTGACAGCACAGGGGGAACAGGGATGGTGCAGTGGTGAGAGCACAGGGGGAACAGGGATGGAACAGTGGTGAGAGCACAGCAGAACAGGGATGGTGCAGTGGTGAGAGCACAGGAGAATAGGGATGGTACAATGGTGAGACCACAGGGGGAACAGGGATGGTGCAGTGGTGAGAGCACAAGGGAAACAGGGATGGTGCAGTGGTGAGAGCACAGGGGGAACAGGGATGGGGCAGTGGTGAGAGCACAGGGGGAACAGGGATGGGGCAGTGGTGAGAGCACAGGGGGAACAGGGATGGGGCAGTGGTGAGAGCACAGGGGGAACAGGGATGGGGCAGTGGTGAGAGCACAGGGGGAACAGGGATGGGGCGGTGGTGAGAGCACAGGGGGAACAGGGATGTGCAGTGGTGAGAGCACAGGGGGAACAGGGATGGAACAGTGGTGAGAGCACAGGGGGAACAGGGATGGAGTGGTGGTGAGAGCACAGGGGGAACAGGGATGTGCAGTGGTGAGAGCACAGGGGGAACAGGGATGGTGCAGTGGTGAGAGCACAGGGGGAACAGGGATGGGGCAGTGGTGAGAGCACAGGGGGAGCAGGGATGGTGCAGTGGTGAGAGCACAGGGGGAACAGGGATGGTGCAGTGGTGAGAGCACAGGGGGAACAGGGATGGAACAGTGGTGAGAGCACAGGAGAACAGGGATGGTGCAGTGGTGAGAGCACAGGAGAATAGGGATGGTGCAATAGTGAGATCACAGGGGGAACAGGGATGGTGCAGTGGTGAGAGCACAAGGGAAACAGGGATGGTGCAGTGGTGAGAGCACAGGGGGAACAGGGATGGTGCAGTGATGAGAGCACAGGGGGAACAGGGATGGAACAGTGGTGAGAGCACAGGAGAACAGGGATGGTGCAGTGGTGAGAGCACAGGGGGAACAGGGATGGTGCAGTGGTGAGAGCACAGGGGGTACATGGATGGTGCAGTGGTGAGAGCACAGGGGGAATAGGGATGGTGCAGTGGTGAGAGCACAGGGGGAAAAGGGATGAGGCAGTGGTGAGAGCACAGGGGGAACAGGGATGTGCAGTGGTGAGAGCACAGGGGGAACAGGGATGGTGCAGTGGTGAGAGCACAGGGGGAACAGGGATGGTGCAGTGGTGAGAGCACAGGGGGAACAGGGATGGAACAGTGGTGAGAGCACAGGAGAACAGGGATGGTGCAGTGGTGAGAGCACAGGAGAATAGGGATGGTGCAATGGTGAGATAACAGGGGGAACAGGGATGGTGCAGTGGTGAGAGCACAAGGGAAACAGGGATGGTGCAGTGGTGAGAGCACAGGGGGAACAGGGATGGGGCAGTGGTGAGAGGACAGGGGGAACAGGGATGGTGCAGTGGCGAGAGCACAGCGGGAACAGAGATGGTGCAGTGGTGAGAGCACAGGGGGTACATGGATGGTGCTGTGGTGAGAGCACAGGGGGAATAGGGATGGTGCAGTGGTGAGAGCACAGGGGGAAAAGGGATGAGGCAGTGGTGAGAGCACAGGGCGAACAGGGATGTGCAGTGGTGAGAGCACAGGGGGAACAGGGATGGTGCAGTGGTGAGAGCACAGGGGGAACAGGGATGGTGCAGTGGTGAGAGCACAGGGGGAACAGGGATGGAACAGTGGTGAGAGCACAGGAGAACAGGGATGGTGCAGTGGTGAGAGCACAGGAGAATAGGGAGGGTGCAATGGTGAGAGCACAGGGGGAAAAGGGATGGTGCAGTGGTGAGAGCACAAGGGAAACAGGGATGGTGCAGTGGTGAGAGCACAGGGGGAACAGGGATGGGGCAGTGGTGAGAGCACAGGGGGAACAGGGATGGGGCAGTGGTGAGAGCACAGGGGGAACAGGGATGGGGGAGTGGTGAGAGCACAGGGGGAACAGGGATGTGCAGTGGTGAGAGCACAGGGGGAACAGGGATGGTGCAGTGGTGAGAGCACAGGGGGAACAGGGATGGGGCAGTGGTGAGAGCACAGGGGGAACAGGGATGGGGCAGTGGCGAGAGCACAGGGGAACAGGGATGGTGCAGTGTTGAGAGCACACGGGGAACAGGGATGGGGTAGCGGTGAGAGCACAGGGGGAACAGGGATGTGCAGTGGTGAGAGCACAGGGGGAAGAGGGACGGTGCAGTGGTGAGAGCACAGGGGGAACAGGGATGGTGCAGTGGTGAGAGCACAGGGGAACAGGAATGGTGCAGTGTTGAGAGCACACGGGGAACAGGGATGGGGCAGCGGTGAGAGCACAGGGGGAACAGGGATGGGGCAGTGGTGAGAGCACAGGGGGAACAGGGATGGGGCAGTGGTGAGAGCACAGGGGGAACAGGGATGGTGCAGTGGTGAGAGCACAGGGGGAACAGGGATGGTGCAGTGGTGAGAGCACAGGGGGAACAGGGATGGGGGAGTGGTGAGAGCACAGGTTGAAAAGGGATGTGCAGTGGTGAGAGCACAGGGGGAACAGGGATGGTGCAGTGGTGAGAGCACAGGGGGAACAGGGATAGGGCAGTGGTGAGAGCACAGGGATGGTGCAGTGGTGAGAGCACAGGGGGAACATGGATGGTGCAGTGGTGAGAGCACAGGGGGAACAGGGATGGGGCAGTGGTGAGAGCACAGGGGGAACAGCCTCCCACCAATGTGGCCCGGGTTCATTTCCGGCGTAGGGCCATATGAGGGTTGAGGTTGTTATTGGTTTAGCCTTATTCTGAGGGTTTTTCTCCAGGCTTTCCAGTTTTCCTCCCTCCACAAAAACCAACACTCCAAATTCCAATTCAACCAGGATAGAGGACCTGCCTGAAAACCTGCTGAGGCTGTTGTGGCTTCCTCTCTGAACATAGTAATTTATTTATTGATTACAAATGAATGTAACCTCATGATAAGCAACTGACGGTATATTATGGATCGAGACAAAGTGGCCTAAAGCATCCAATAAACAGCAAAACACATTACATGTATGAATCTAAAACAATCTAAATGTCTTCTCAGAAAGGAGGAATCTTACCTAGACTGCTTGTTTTTCTTAGGATCTTCAATAGCAAAGATATGAACTGTACCATGATCACTTGAAACACACAGCAATTCCGAGTCATGGTTAAAGTTGATACTGAAAATAATAAATACATGTGTGAAATGTAAAAATATCACAAATTCAAATGAATAAATGCATTCTACATGTACCAGCTTTCCTTTCTTCTTCCTTTTGAGTCCTATTGAACTCAAGATGAATAAATGCTAAGACTAGTCAGCACTCAATCGGAATTGTGAACTTCAAGTTCATGGAACCTTTACAGCCATGATTGTGATATTTTACAACATTTTCACTCACATAACTGATTTATTTACCAAGGCTACTCAGGACTGTGCTCTCATTTGGTAGAGAACCCTCTGTGCCTCAGGCTGATAACCCACCCATGTTTCAATAAAATCCTTGATTATGCTAAAATGTTCTGTAAATTAGTTGTATTTATGATCTGAAGAAATGATGATGGTTTGGTAGAAAGCAAAAAAATCAAGGGACGGCAGTTCCTACCAGTAGATATTAGCACTGCCTGATCCTCGCCTGAGCTCATGAAGCTGTGCTCCATTACTTGTATCAAAAACTCTTATTAATGTACCCTGCAACATTTAAGCAACACAAAATGACAGTCTACAGTTGATTCACTCAGGTGCAAGATGTAAATCAACTACATGTACATGTATGTATACAGACAGGCAGTTTTGCAATACACAGGAACTAAATGTCAGCTGTTTTGAAACTAATTAAGCAGCTAACAAGATCACATTTTGCACTTAGTGCAAAAATAACAAATTACTGAAATGATTGTGATTAAACAACCACTAGAGACAAAAATTGGCTAATCCCAATAGAACACTTAAGACTGAGGTGATGTTCTTAACACAGAGAAATGGTGCAATGAGTGTTACAAACATTCTACTGTACAAGGCACCTTTTCAGAAGCTGTGGCTAGTCTTGTTCCCTGTAAATTCATTGCAATGCAACTCAAAGCAGCTTCATGAGCTGCAATCTCCTGTGGCACCCGCTCTGTGTTAGCCAGGTCCACAATCTGGACATGTCCTGTTTTACGTGCAGGAAATGCTAATAAAGAGTTGTTACTGCTTGGACATAGGACACAGAGGCCTACAAAGTAAATGTTCAAATATGATATATTTTAATATATAGATTTAGGCCAGCCTAAAAGCGTAGCTCCTGGGCCGGGTTGTTCAGAGCCCGATCAAACTAGCCGAGGATAAAGTAGAATTTTGATTTGAGTTTTGTAACTTTGCGGTGAGATTTTCTGTATATTGTTTTTGTGTTTTGAATTTTAATGAAAGCAAAATACGCAAAACAAAAGCAGTGAAAAAACTTTGTACAAAAGAAAAGGTTATAATTCGGTTAAATTTTAATCCTGGGTTAGCGTTAACCGGCTTCCTACCAACCCTACGCTGTTTACAGCAAGTTAATCCTGACATGAGCCCGCGATCTAATCGAAAAAAGCAGCACTTGGGCAGCGGTCAACTTTAAAAAAACACGTGACCTCGATGAGCCCTGAACTTGAGCCCGCGATATGGTCACGTGATACTGGTCAGCGGATTCCTTGTTTTGACAGGTGTCAATTGACTGCAACATGGATGTCCAAAGGACGCTTTAAACCAAGGGTACATGTGCTCTGTCAACCTACAAGGAAAGCCCGCGAAAACTGAAGCCTCGTTTTGGTTTACGTGTCAATTGTGGCCGCCATGTTGCGCGACTCCACCACCGTCGTCGTCGTCGTCATCGTCGTCGTCGTGCGTACGCGCCCACGAGCAATACCGCTAGCCATGATACACATGAGAAAATCAGTTCATGGGTTCCCTTCAGTTTCCTAATATGGGTATGGGGCTCCGCTTGGCGGCCTTCGGCCGCCGGAGCTCCGCTATTACAAATACAAAACACACGCACAAATTACTAGAGTGACTAGGTTATTTAGTTCAAAAGTTGAATGTGCAAAATTATTACTGGATGCATGTAGTTTTAGAGTTTTTTTTTTCTTTCAGATATTTGATCATTTGACTGGTTTGCGTTGTGCATGACCACAGTAACCATGTTTAGAACAGTTGTTAATACATGTAAATAAATAAATAACCTGGAAGTAATCAGAGATCATGAGTGGGTTCATGTTAAGGTATTTAGGCAAGGTTGACATTCTGGGCCACCCCAAAGGTGTACACGTACATGCAAAGCTAATGAATTTGGTACGCCAAAGGAACAAATATATCATATTTCATGTATTTAATTGTGTTCTTCATCATCTATGGGTATATTATGAACTCACAATGTGACCAGCTCTCAGTTGGCTTGATAGCTCAGTTGGTAGAGCACTTCACCGGTATCGCAGAGGTCATGGGTTTGAATCCCATTCAGGCCTGAATTTTTTTCAGGCTTTAAGGTGGCTCAAAACAGTTTCCAGCACTTATATTTGCATGGGTCGTTATAACCATTCTTTATCACATGATGCTACAATCATGGTATTAAAAAACTGCCCGATCATTGGTGAAGACGTTGGTACCATTTTCGTGACACAATACGTTACCATAGCAACAGTATGACCTCCTAAAAACACCCTTAACTGCGGCTTTAGGGGCTTATATTTCAAAAACGGCACGGTGAAATTTTTTTATATTATCAACTTTTGATAAGCATGATAAGATGCAACTTTTGGCAAAGTTTAAAAAAATTCTGTACATGGGGTTCAGAGCCACCTTAAATTTTCGAAAAATTAAGGTGGCTCTGAACCCCATGTACAGAATTTTTTTAAACTTTGCCAAAAGTTGCATCTTATCATGCTTATCAAAAGATGATAATATAAAAAAATTTCACCGTGCCGTTTTTGAAATATAAGCCCCTAAAGCCGCAGTTAAGGGTGTTTTTAGGAGGTCATACTGTTGCTATGGTAACGTATTGTGTCACGAAAATGATACCAATGTGTTTACCAATGATTGAGCAGTATTTTGATGCCATGATTGTAGCATCAAGTGATAAAGAATGGTTATAATGACCCATCCAAATCTAAGTGTTGGAAACTGCTTTGAGCCACCTTAATATCACAACTGCTTAAGTTGTATATAACTGCGATGATCAATCATGTCCTCAGATCTTTCTCTGTAGTTCAAATACATGACATTTCATGTATTCAATTGTGTAAAGAAAGTTTTGTAAGCTACAACTACAGTGAAACAAATTATAATTTTTTGTGTGTGCTGTACATCAGAACCAAGCAAACTTGTTGGATTAACCTTATCATAACTGTCAAGAGTGGGTTCTGCTACCTCCAGCGGCTTTTCGTTCACAAAAAAAAACTCTTGCACGCTTTGCGTGCCTATGTTTTAAGAGGGGGATGCTGCTGGGGCATGTAAAAAAAAAATGGGCTTCAAAGCAGGGGAGGTCAGCCAAAAATAGGCTCTGAAAGGCAGGTAACTCCCTGATAATTGCTATATAGTGTACTTATAATGGCATGGGAAAAATGTTCTATCCCAATTTACATTTTCCCCAGGGAGCATGCCGATGTCTTCTCCTCCCCTTAGTCCCCTAGTCTGCTCCTTGAATACAGTTAAATCACACTATCATAATGCTCATTAATAAAAAGAAATACCAGTATCACACTACAATATTATCAATAACAATCTTTTCTTTCGCCTTTGGTTGCGATGACAAGCAATAACAGGTACAATAAAAATTGCTGATTACCATTTCATGAATGAGCTGGCTATACATGTAAGAGCCCTTTGATTAAATTCAAAATGGTACATGCATGTACACATACTTTATTAATAATAAATACATGTATGGTTAGAAAAATTTCCATTTACAAGGCTAAAAAAGTTATAAAGTAAAACACTGAACTGTTTCCATCTGGAATCACATAACTGATATATTAAATACACAATTAGTGGACGGTGTTTTACTTACCGTACCCTGAAGATGACCTAGTGTCAAAAACGTTTGCTTTTTTACTTTTTTACTTTTTCTTAGCCTTGTAAATAGAAATTATTTCAAACCAAAGAGAATTTTATGGATAAATATGGTTAGCGTATGAGATTTCTAACAGCACAATGATGGTACACTCTACATAGAGTATAGCATAGAGTGCAGCATACCTTTAGGATTAAGTGCTGTCTCAAATACATGAAGTTGTTGAGGATTTTGTGTAAATGTGAAGACTTTTATGAGTTCTGCAAGCACAACTACTATCCTAAAAAAAGCATAAACAAATTTTCACTATTACACTGTTAACACTACAAATATACTGCCAACAAAGGCCTGCAATGTCATATAATCTTTCAAAATGAAATAAATGGTTTCAAACAAATATCCATGCCCACCCAGGGTCACAGAAAATTAATTCCCAAGTGTAGCAGGGTCTAAAAGTGATACAAATTCCTAAAGGGAGCAGGCTAGACAAAGATTTCTAAAGAGGGTTGCAATGCTATTTAGTCTGTTCTTTCTCAATTGATTCAGGTTACCAAAGCAAATAAAATGTTCTGTATCTTAAGAATTGGCAGAGAGAAAATTTAATGCGAGATTACATGTATATGTATTTCTCAGTTATTTTCCATTATTAGTAAAAGAGGTCTTAGAGCTGAAGGTTAAAACACATTGATCTAGGTTGAAACAAATCGACCTACAGTGTAGGTTGAAACACATTAATCTAGATTGAAAACAAATTAATCTAAGGAACAAATTGACCTGCAACATATACGTGTACACAACATTAAGAGATTTCCTTCAAGTTAAGCTCAACGGCAAAGTTGAAAACTTTGTCTTCTCCTAAATGAGCATGGTGACCCCAACATTTTCATGCATACACCGTGTGACATACATGATACAGTACATGTAGATGTATATCTTGATTTAAAGAAAACTATTAAAACATCTGGTTCATTTTTATTTCAATGCCCTGCAGAACACGCCTGTAGAAAATGCTGGTTACAACGACTATGTGTAGCATTTGAGTAAGGTACAGGTGTACTGCATGGGCAAACAAGTTGCCAATGGAAACAAAGCCAGTTGCCCATGATAACACAATTTTTAATGTTAAGGCAACCAGCAAGTCCTTTCGCAGGAATTGGTGGCTTTTTATTCCATCTCAGTGTTGGCAAACCTCGGATGCAAAACAGGAATGTGAAGGAAAACTATTGTCTGTGATGTTTGTGGAATTTCAAGGCGATCCAAGCATTTTGGCAAATTTACAGTTGCTTTTGTTCAGCGGATTTGTTCAGCTGGGGTCATGCAGTGCCCTACCTTGGGAAAATATATATAGAGGACAAAGCAGCAATTGCTAAAAACCAACCAAATAACCATACATTGGCCTAGAAACCTCACGAGAAACAAGGAAACACACACCTAAAGCAAGGTAGGTTTATTTTTATTCATGTTCCTTCGTATTTTTAGGCTTAAGAATACAACTGTTTTCCCCATACAAATCCTTATAATTTCCACTGTTGCATAACAGGAGAACTACTGTACATTGTGTGTACAATGCAAGGGACCCTCATTTGCAAGCATGGGCCACCTGTGAGTGTACATGTACAATGGTACTTGTATTAATGCCAAAATGTTTTCAGTATAGACAAACCTGTCTCTCCTGAGTTTCACAGCTTTCACATCACTTGAAAAATCCAGTTCTATAACACATTTCTTTTTCAGGTCATCCCAAACCATCACTAAAAAGTTGCAATAGAGGATTAACTCAATCTGTTAAGTAGTCTGTTACAAGGGTTTTGCTGATTCAATCTTACAAACTTTACAGGCATATCTTCTGAAATACATGTAAATATTCCAGCCTCCACTGGAACACTGAAACATGTTTCTTGGTTTAAAACACGCGACAAATGAAGCGTTCTCACTCAACTGATTTTCATATTTTCGCGAATGACTGAATTAAAGCTTGAAATTTCCTCAAAAGCAAAGCCAAAATAATAAACAAAGGTCTATTATTTTAAGAAGGAATGAAGTAGTTTTTGTGTTGAAATTCTATGATTATTTCAGACTGCTGGGTATCTAGGTTTTTGAAAACAATACCTGGTTGCCAGATGTCCAGACTCAATTACAATAACAATCATAAGAATACAAAAACTTCCCGTTGATGTTGTCTTTTTCACAGTGCCGTTTGAAAGTCCCATTATCATTTTTTTACCTGATTTTTTCGAAATGCATACCACTTTATACGTAAGTTGGATAAATCAAAACACACAAAACAAAATGGTATGTATATAGAGTACTGCCTGAAAGTAATCATTTTTTCAATAATTTCAACTTTTTTAAGTCAAGAAACTGTAAATGTCCTTCGTTTAGTCTTCTCAGGATTTTTATTATCCATTTTCATCAAACTTTTCCTCCAAAACTTTGGTAAAACGAAAAAACGTCGCTATTTCGTAGACGAGTTCCAGCCACTGAACACTAGTGTTCAATGGCTCAGCCAATCAGATTACAGCATTTGCATTAGTATACTAGTAGAATTCTACTAAAATGGGTTATAAAGAGCTAAAACACGAGTTGTAAATGCTGTCTAATGCAACAAAATGTGTGCGTGTGTTTAACTCCTCACGTTGTTAACGCAAATTTTGGTTCGTTTAGTTCTGAGCGGTACTGTAAATGATTTGTCAAAGCTACATGTACCTTTGTTCCTGGGATACT
Organism: Micromussa lordhowensis; assembly: GCA_964020085.1. Lineage (NCBI taxonomy): Eukaryota > Metazoa > Cnidaria > Anthozoa > Scleractinia > Lobophylliidae > Micromussa > Micromussa lordhowensis. The sequence continues at coordinate 12,978,920 of OZ026605.1, forward strand.
TGGGATGTTGGCCACCTCCCACAAGTGCTAGATAATTACAACGAAAAAGCATTTCCACATGGTTAATACCACCATCTGGGAAATCTGCAAATAAAATTAACAGCTATTACTTATTAAAAAATAACATTACACATAGCACTAAAGATAAAAAATTAACCAAAAATTATAGTGCCTGGGAAAGTATATTGGTCTAAAGATTGTGAAAAAGGAAACCAATAAAACTTTCATGCCTTCAGAACATAACTTGAAGATAAATTTTGATATTATTTGAAGCTCTGTAATCTTAATAGTGTCCATCTCAATAGTGTCCATGAATTGTGCAATTTCAAGTAATATATCAACACAGAGAAGAGGGCTGAAAATAACGTAGCAGAGTATTTTTGATGAACTTCAAGGTGATTGGAAATGTGGTTCAACACTATCTTGAGTGTTTGATATATCTTATCAATTGAAACTAAAACTAAGGAGAAAATCAAACAATCTATGCTAATTAACACCATCAAGGTTATGATATCCATTGTTTAAACTTGATGAATTATTAATGAGTTTGAAAAGTGAGGATTAAGGACATCAATTTTTGATAAAAGGATCTGTTTACACCACTACAAGGCCACTGGTTTTAGGACTGGATATTAAAGAATTGGTTCATGCTTAGTGTGCGTACATGTATATCAAGTTATGGATGCACGCGGGAAGTTTGGAGAACGTGAGACAAGCGTAAGACTACAGTTGCTGGAGGTGCAGCCAAGAGCAACTCTAGCTTCTTGAGTGCTCTCCAAACTTTCCAAGTGCATCCATAACTCGATATATGAATAGCTAAAAGCATGAACCAATTCTTTTATAACATGGCAACAACAACTGGGGTGCTAAAACAAGTTTTATTTGCGAATGACTGCAAAGCTCTCACAAATTCACGGCGAAAGAAAACCTATTTATGGATATGGAATTTCCAAAGGGGTGGAGGGACCCAAGATTGAAAATTCATGGAAATTCCAGGGGATGGGGGAGTATCGTGAAGCCCCCTGTAACAGAAAGAAAAGCCTTTGGGGGGTGGGGGTCAAACTGGGGAAAAAAACCTCTGTGGGGAGTATGGATATTTTCTAGAACCACATACTAAGTGTTCTTAATGCTGTGTTGTATAAGGTTTAATTCAGAAGGGAAATCAAAGAGAATTAGTTCACCTAAGCTCCGGATTATCAATTAACATTATTTTACATATCAAACAGATTTAATTATCCTTATTAAATAAAATAATTTCGGGCTAGCTCCTCAGAGACTTGGGCTAGTAAGATGAAATTACAGTTTTTGAATTATTTTAATCTCACCTCGATTTTTTGTTTGTTAACACATTACATTAACATTTTGGATGTTCCAGGAACCATGGCATTAATTATATTGCTTTAACATTACTTGATTTTAGCATGGTTAGCAATGAAGTGAATAATTACTAAAACATGCTGTAAACAGTTATTACAAGAAACGCCTTAATGCAAAATATTACAGTATGTTATTGCGTGTTGTTTTTTATATTTTGGGGGCCATACTTGCGATTAACATTGAGCTGGTTTGTTGTAAATCTATGCAGAAAGAGCCCTAAGTGATCCCTTCCTGGGTGAGACAAGCGACACAACCCTAAATTCCAGTGACCAGGAATTTCTAATCAGCGACAAGCGAATCAAATGTGTCACTAAAATTCGACAGTGACATGAGAAGCACTTGAAAAGCCAGTCCCTTTTAGAATTTTTTGCCCATTTCGAAATTGTATTCTCTTGTTAAGTCTGTAAATGTCAGAAACTTGTGTACTTTTCCATTGAACAAACTCTAAAAACAAATCAACCTTGTAGCGACAGCAACCTATGACTTCATCCAGAAAAACAACAGCAGCATTCGCTTCTGCTAGTTAGGCAACATCGATACACAAATGGATGCGACATGGCGACACGGCTACCCCCCTTGGAAGGCCTCTTTATCAACACCCTCTTCCGACGGTGGGGGTAGAGGTGGGGATTTCATTTCATGGTAAGCCTCCAATGGACGAAATGTCATACAACAATGCCCTAAAGTAAATTAACTTAATGTACCTTGGCGTTCTTTTTCTTTCAAAGGATCACAGTTGTATATCCTAAAACCGTTTTCCATGCCGCAGGAAAAACAGCCTTTGAGAGAGGATGTGTATAATTAGCCTATTGTGAGTTAGTTTCCTCTTGAAATGATCAGCTTGATCCACTGAACTTCTACATACCTTGGTCTTGATTAAAGCCTGCATATAGCAGACCATTGCCATACGAATTTGTTGCGCTTATATTCATTCTCACCATAAGATTTTACTCATGAAATGTCACGTACTTTCCAACTCAGGCGAAAACTGTTCGACTCGTCGGCCATTTTAAATTTACGCATGTGAAAAAGATGCATTTCGGATATCCAATAAAAAGACACAAAAGAAAACAAATGTTCCTTATACCAACGTTTATGATTGGCTAACTCAACGTATATCCCAGAATCCATTTCGGCCAACGATAACAGACTGGACAACCTTGGCAGACCAAAACCTCCATTTATGACAGTTTTGCAATGGTCTACTCGCAATTATGAATCCTGGTAGCAGAAAAATATTTCGAGCAAAACCACCAGACAAGGGAAGTTTTCCTTTGGATCATGATGGTGAGTAAATGTGATGGGAATGACTTTTACATTTGGATTCTTACAGTCACTCATAAGCTTAAGTACAGGATTAAATAAACAAAATTTCAATACAAAAATAAATAGGGAAAGCTCAAATAAAATGAAACAAAGTTACAACAGATAAAAGTTTGGGGGACTTATGAAAAAATGTGGTAAATCTGTACAAGAAAAAAAATCCTTTACACAATATAACTGCCCAGCAAACATTCTACATCAGTGTGTCACAAATCCAGCTGTGGGCTCTATTTCAGACCTCTGTATCTGGGCAGGTTCAGAGCACTATGTGAGATGCACCACTGCCCAGCAATTTGAATCAATGAAAATCACCAATCAATTAGCCACATAAGGCTATCACCTTGTGTGCCGTTGGTTTTGTTCTTAGCACATTTGAAGACATGTCAACATCAGATGGCACATTGGGCTATAGTCTTGGGTGCCATCAACATCAGATGACACACTAGGTTATTGCCTTGGGGGCTTTTTTTATTTTTTTGTTCTTACCATATTTTGATGTCATCTTAACATCAGATGACAGATTCAGCTATAGCCTTGTGTGCCACTGGTTTTGTTCAGCACACTAGGCTATTTTCTAGTAGAAAGTAGGAAGACTTGCAAAAGATTTACTGATTCATTGTGTTATATATTGTGTGAGATATTTTCTGCTGCAGAACAATTTCATTAAGTACATTCACATCCAATATGTTCCCACAAATAGATTTTTTTAAAACTTACCCTGAAGTAAGGTAAACGGGGGTTCACCGTGCTCGTTTTTGAGATAGGGTGCGTTGAACACCATTGGTTTTTAGAAGTTTTCGTAATTTTAGGAGAATGTTACATGTAGCTTACAACTATCGGCCATAAAAAAGCTACATTAGTGAAATTTAGATCAGGAAAACATGCTCTTGTAATTCAACACAATTAAAGTATATTAAGCAAATTTTTGCAGCTAATGTTGTTCCTTGATGCAGAATAGACCTTGAAAAAGAAAATATATTAGCCTTGCCCTTCCACATTTAAAGAAAACTTCAGTCGCACGAGAGTAGAAAAAGGAAAACATTTGTAATATTTGAGTTATTTTCGTAAAAAAGCATACTTTTTAGTCAGGAGGTCAGGGCTATGTCTTCAGTGGATTTTGGGAGGACGATGTACAAATGTATGTATCTCTCTTAGCACACGCGCTTGATGTACTGTATGATGTGGCATGACTTTGTGACATGAATTTCGTGCATAGTAAGGATGGGCAGTATAACCACGATCCACGAGTAATGCTTTATGCTAGCCACACAACTTTTAAAACACAGTAGCACAGCCATAAGCCAACCTTTCAGTAAACACTCTGCAACCAATAAATGAACCAGTTATTTTAACCAAAGTTAATATAGGGAAATGGTTACATTGTATGAAGCCCAGCAAACATCAAAGAAGCAAGTAAAGTAGGCTACTGATGAAACAAAAAAGGGAAGAAACAATCTTACAAATTACTGTAGTAGGTAGTTTTATTATTATAGATTGTACAAGGTTAGCTAATTAAAAAATATTGAAAGTGGTGTAAAAATGTATATTTTGTATGGATAATGTAACCCAAAAAAATCCTAACTGAGGACCCACCCCTCTCTACTCTGGCCCAACCCCCAATTGAATACTTTTTGACCAGCCCCTAAATAGTTTTCTTAAGAACTAACTGTTACAAAATTTATTATAATAACTGATTTTGCAGGTGAATGTAAGGAGTACATGAAAAGATATATGAAGTGCTTGAGGGAGAATGATAATGGGAATCACATGTGTAGAACAGAGTCAAAGGATTATCTTCAATGTAGAATGGACAGGTACTGTTACTAGGCCTAAAATTGATAAACATCCTTATTGTTTGCTAGATCATTTCTGCTTGTCATGAGAAGATCAATGTTGACCTGTTTATAATAATTATCAGTTATGTCTGTGACTGGTTGTTTGCTGATAGGTAGTGCTCTTCAGTATGTGAAATCCTTTCTGCTCTAAAGTGATTGTCAAGTGGCAAATGAGACTGAGTTTTGCAGTGCTGGCCTTTTTCTATTAAATAAACACTTATTGTAACTACTTCACAGAAATTCCACTGACATTGAATAGACTATTGAATGTAGAGATCAAAACTACCAGTAACCTAGAAAACGGCTCGCAAGGCACTTAAAATGCCTATGAAGCGAAAACCTTTTTGTATAGTTATAAATTTACCATTGGAAATACGCATTTGCAGAGGTTGAGACTTTCATTTTGGCCAGAGTTCTCTGTTGAAACATGGTCAGTTAGACAACAGACGGCAGTGTAAGGAAAGTTTGAGCCCCAAGCTACGATTTCAATTTTTTTCTTTCAACCTTTTCACTTGTGGTTAAGGTCTGATTTAGTATTTCCATGCTCCCCTTTTCACACAGGTATTGTGCCATCTGCTGTTCCCTGTTCCCCAATCCCTGTTCCCCGTCCCCTGTTCTCCTTTCCCCGTTCCTCTTCTTAGCGGTAACATCTGTTCCCAAAAGATCTGATTATGAGGGAGAAATCCATGGGTGCAATTTATTTCTCTAGACACAGATGTGATTTAAAATCCACCTTCACAGTACACTATTAAGTGGTAAGAATGGGTTTGTCTGATAACTAATTATTGAACAATAAAACAACACTGTTTAATCTTGTGGAAAATAAGCAGCAGTGTTAACAGAGCTTATATGAGATTTATTCAGTGCAAACTCACGGAACAAAAATCATCTCTCTTTGATGAGAAGCAATCCCATTGGTCATACGATTTTTCTCACCAGTGAAAATTATCATATGACCAATCAGAAGTCTTATTTTTTTTTCACAAGCGAGGACAATCGTATCGGTTTTTCCCGCCTTTCAATCACCTCCTCGAAATTGTGTTGGAAACGTATAGAAATTTTTCAGGTCTATCCTTCGGCACGGCATAAATTTAGTACCTTGTTTTAGAATAGTGGTGATATTAATTGGGAAGGGATCTATGAAATTCCTCATGTCACGCTGGACACTAAAACAAGTTTTTCAGTATAAATTACTTAATCGAATAATATTATTTAGACCAACACATCCTTGTACAAAATGAAAATGATTGATTTGCCCCTCTGCACTTTTTGCAAAACTTTAGATGAATCTCTCGAGCACCTTTTTGTAGATGTGATTTCATAGTAGAATTCTGGATGTCAGTTGTTCTTTGGCTTAAATCCTTGCACATTGCTATCGATTCTCTAAATGACTGCAATATAATTTTTGGATTGACGCAAAAAGGTCTCATTGGTTGCTTTTAAATCATATTATTATTGCTGGAAAACTAGTTATTTACCACAGTCGACTGAAGAATATTTTACCATCATTATGTTATCTCAGGTTAAAATTAGATCACATAGAATTCATTGAACAATCTATAGCCATAAAGAACAACCGACTTAAAATCCACGAAGGAAACTGGAAGCCTCTCATTAATTAAAGACACCTTTCTGTATATCCATTTATTGTATATTTATTGTATAGACACTTTTACATTAGAAAAAGTTTCATTTTGTTAGAAAACTTATGCAGTATTGTAAGCCTTGTAAACCGTATTTATTTATTTATTTATTTTCTTTTCGGGTGTTAAGTATACAGCTGTATGTAGTGTACTAGTGTGTAGTGGTAGAATATACAATGTGGTAGGTAGAATCGTGCAATGTAATGAAATGGATGTAATGTTATTCTAATTATAAAAAAAGAATTTATCATTACAGTTCGAAAGAAAGACAGCAACGAAACTATAACACAGCTCCTTGCGTTTCTTTGATGGCTAGTTTTGAACGGTATTTAAAGAAGAAGAATTACGGATTCAGCATTATGAAAGACGCTGAGTTTGAACAGGCACGCAAGGCTTTACAATCAGAACAAAAGGATCTCAAACAGAAAGGAAAAGGACTTCTGCTATGGAAACAGCAATGAGAAACTGGCATCTGGACCTGCGAAATCCATGCCTTGTGCAAGAATGATTGCCTACGTTGAAGCCACTATGGACTCTGCCGACAGGAGGATTCAAATGACTGGCAGTGGGCAAAGCCACTGAGGAAGAGGAAGCCACTTTCATCATTACGGGAGCTGTCAGTGATAAACCAACCACACTGATTGATGATTCCCTACTCAGGGAGAGAAGATGACTTCCATCATGTGGGGTCCCAATCAAGAAGAAAGTGATAGAGAAGTGCTTGATGGAGTGGAAGTCTGTAAACAATGGCTGCAAGCGACCCTTGGGAGCACCTATCACAGGGACCCTCTTCCGGTGATGAGCAACCTGAACGTCAACATCAGCTCTGGTAATGTAAATTATGAGCGAGTGATGGGAAGAGAGGGATGCGGAGTACAGATTGACAGATTGGTGTGCAGTCAACAACATGATCATTGGGGAACTATAATATTATTCCCACATTCCAACATCCACAAACTTACCTGGATGTCTTCGAAGGTGCTGTATCAGAACTGACCATCTAATGGTGACCAGCATGCGGCGCCACTCCCTTCTTCACATCAAAGTGAGAAGAGGAGCTGATGTGTGCAGTGATCGTACACGAGACTGAAACTCATAGGAGTATGGTCCAAGAAGCACATCAAATCTCGATACAACATCAGAAGACCCCAGGACTAAGAGCACCTTTGTCCTGCAGCAGAGGAACAGGCTCCAAGAATTGAGCCACATAAATGAGCCAGAAGACGAGGAAGACGATCCTGTGAATCGACAGTGGAAACAAGTGAGGAGCATCCTCCATGAAGCGAGTGAGAACTGTTTGGGGATGCAGAAGACAAGGAAGAAGAAAGAGCAGATAACACCGGCCTCATGGCAAGACATCGAGGAGAGGTGCCGGCTGAAGAAGAAGTTAAATGACGAGAAGTACACGGCTGAGTACTCGGAAGGTGCGTCAAGAAAAAGATCCTAACAAGAGGGCTTATGTTGAAGAGTGAAGAGTTCACTATGCAAGCTGTGGAAGCATTGCGAAAGGGAGAGCAGAAGAACGTCTACAGACTGGTCTGTGGGAAATGTGGTGGTAACAGGAATGTCACCATACGAGACAAGCAGGGGCATCTCCACCTCCGAGAAAGACCAGGAGGCATGATGGGTGGAACATTTCTAGGAAGTCGTCACCAGACCAGCACCAGAAGAGGAGCCTGAGATACTAAAAACTGAAGAGGCCCTGGATTACCAAAGCTTGAAGAGATCATCACTGCCATCATGTCCCTGAAGAATCACAAGGAACCCGACATAGACTGCCTCAATAATGAACTGTTCAAGACCGATGCTGTGACCACGGCAAGCATTCAGCAGCCACTTTTCAACAGCATATGAAACAGAAGGAAAATACCTAAGGCATCATCATCAGGACACCCAAACATTACGCTATTATCCATCCTGTTAGAATTATCATAGTCAGGTTACTTGTTCTTGTCGACGGACTTTCTACCGCATATATGAATTATGTATTTCTAATCTTTGGTCAGTTAGTCTTTACTGTTAGCGGAGTTAATAAAGCCTCGAAACATGGTGTTAGGATAAAAAAATCGCTGCGTAACTACAAGATGTCAGGGAACTTCGGCGACAAATACAGCTAATACAGTTTCCGTTGGAAGTGCACAAATGCAGTAAATATCTTCTTTACAACGTTGCCGCTAACGGGAAAAAATTTAAAAGAGCCTGGGATAATTACGCCGTAGTTGTGAGGCTCCAGCAATTCGACGAAGAATATAAGACTGCAAATTTTCTTTCAGCAATCGGCGAAGAAGCTCTTGAAATTTACGAAGGTATGACATTCAACCCGCACGAAAATTCGAAAGTACTCGACTCTGTTGCTCAAAAATTAGCAGAATATTGTATTGGACAAACCAATGAAACGTTCGAGCGGTATGTATTTAACTCCAGATCACAGAAAGAGGAAGAAAGTATCGATCACTATGTATCTGCACTTAGAACACTTGCAAAATCGTGTAATTTTTGTCAATGTTTACATGATTCACTTATAAGCGATAGAATTGTGTTTGGCATTAAAGAGCCTGCCTTGAGAAAGAAGCTACTGCAAGAAAGACAACTCACTCTAGAAAAAGCAATCGATATCTGCAAAAGCGGAGAACAACTGCACAGCATTTGAAGGATCTCGCCGGAGCTACGGATCCGAATGAAATGCACGCTTTGAGGCATCGCAACGGAAAAAAAACCGAGAGTACCGAAAGATCCAAGAGATTCAAAGAGTGTCAAAAGATGCAAATACTGTGGAGGAAATCACGAGTTTAAGAGGGGAAAATGTCCGGCGCATGGAAAGACTGGAAAGTGTGTTCGTGACCACCACTGAATCAAAAAGCATCAGCCCTTATCCACTACTTCAGTCGACCAAGATCAAGCCATCAAAGATCAGCCCTTGAGACAACAAGTGTCACCTACGGGATGTGAAGCCAAGTCCATACAAGAAGTGGGAGACTGGTCAAACCGCCTAGTCGTTATACAGACCTTGTAATGCTTAAGGTCTAACGAGTGACATTTTAAGAACTGTTAGCTTATAGAAGAACTGATTGTATTTTATTTTTTTCTTTTTGAAGGAAGGATGTTACGATATGGAGATTTCTATAATTATCATAGTTACTTGTTTGGGTCAGCGGGCGTTCTACCGAATATTTAAATTGTGTATTTGAAATCTTTGGTCAATTAATCTTTACTGTTAGGGGAGTTAATAAAGCCTCAAAACACATCCCAAGCAAGATCCTAGCAAAAGTCATGATGAAGCACCTATCACTGGCTGTGGTCTTTAAGCTTTGAGAGGAACAGGCAGTTATTTTAAAGGGCGTAAGTTCAGTGATGATCCGTGGAGTTATTCCTTGTTTGTACCTGGGCATTATTACCTGGGCCTAGTCGTGGATCATGTGGCGCACTGCAGAGGACCCAGATCAGGGGCAACAGATATATCCCCTTTTCGTACCTGGGTTACTCTAATGATTTAGTATTTCTATCATATACCAACTCACACATTCAAAGGAAGACCCGGCGACTCAATTTTTTTGCAAAGCAAGTCGGCCTCAGTATCAGCAGTAAGAAGACTGGAGTTATGGCTTTGAACACCACCAACAGAAGTCCAGTCCAGGTTGAAAATAAAAACATCCCCTACACGGACAAATTCTCCTATCTCGCCAGCAGCATCAGTAAAGATGGAGAAGCAGACCAGGACTTCCAGAGCCGCCTCAACAAGAGCAGAAGTTCTCTCAACATGATGAACAAGGTGTGGTACTTTTCCACTTACAGCACTCATACCAAGCTGACCGAGAAGGATTTAACAAAGCTGTCCACATTTCACACCAAGAGCCTTTGCCGGATTTTGCATATTTTCTGTCCTAGCACCATTTCGAAAAGAGACCCGCTTGAACGGTGAAGAACCGAATCAATGGCTACTATCCTGATGAAAAGGCGATGGAGGTGGTTGGCCTGTCACCCACCAAGAAGCTTCCATCACGAAGACCGCCCTTCACTTGACGCCAGAGGTTAAGCGAAGGAGGGGCCGTCCAAAGATCGCGTGGTAGTGGACGGGGGAAGGAAAGGAACAAGATGGAAAAGGCCTGTAGCGACATTCAAATCATGGCAAAGGACCGGCAGATGTGCAAGGATTACATTGCTCCCCCAAAACGCCACTAGGCGGAATGGCCCCATGAGTTAGTGGTGACCACATGCAATGGAAATTGTTGGACTGGTGAGCGAGCAAAACGAGTTTCTTTTCTCGTTAATTACAACAGCCAGGGTTGACATAGCGAAGAAGTTTATGACCTTGTGTACATTTGTTCCGCAATCACTGCCTTTTAAGGACGGTGCCTACTATTGTTAGTGCGCACACGTTCTGCGCATCACGCAAGGTATGGTTTACTACAACCAGAAACCGAGAAAAAGCCATTCAGACTTGCCCAACGTACCATCGAATTCCGCTCTGTTGAGCTCTTGGTTTAGCTGCCAATTGGCTTCAAAAGCCTCTTTCAGGGTTAAGGTTTATGAACAAGGGTGACAATATTTGGAGTCTTAAAACACAAGATCCACTTATATAAAAGATGACAAGATCGTTTGCCTTTTACCTTAAAAGCCTGGAGACTTCGTACATTCTCTGCGCCAGTGTTTGAAAATATTGGTATGTTTCTACCCCCTTAATCAATGAAACAAAGTCAGTAACAAACCCTATGTTTTCGTGAATTTCTCACACAAGTGTTTTTGTGCGAACATTTCTTAAAATAAAATAAACATTTGCTTCCAGCATACGTGACAGTAAATCCATATTTGTAGTGTTCCATCCAAACAAGTAGTTGGCTACTTAGGAGATATTTTAATTCATTTGAATTGTAACACAAACAAAACTAGAATAAGAATACAGTGATTAAGAAAGAACACAAAGTAATATACAAGATTAAAATAAAGATACAAAACTACAATATTATTTAGAAAATAACCCAAAGCAAATTTGCACGCTGATTGGTTTAAAACCGTGTTTCTATTTAACAATTAGATTATGAGCTCGAGATTTCTATCTCGTGATAGTTGACGAGGGCGCAGACCGAGTCAACTATCGCACGATAGAAATCTCGAGCTCATAATCTAATTGTTTTAGTATAAATCTACTAGTCGTTCAAAACTTAATCTAAATCCTCTTCTCAACACTTCGAAAACGCCAAGAAACCGCCGTCACTTTGTTAACAAGTGCACACTGTTACGCTACTCACACTATCTATCACAGAATAGATAGTGAGTAGCGTAACCAATCAGAGAACGGCCTTCGTGATAGAACGCTAGTAGATTTATACTAAAACTCGACAGAAACACAGAACTAGCTCGAGCTGTTGACGTAATGATGGCGCGAACAAAGAGAATTTACATTTTGATGATCGAAGTGAACAAGTTTTTCTTTTTCTTTGTCGCGGTATTTTCCAAAAGAAATAGAAAACATGTTCTCCGTGTTCCTATCGAGTTATAGAAACACTCGTGAAAGTTTGGGAGAACTCGAAAAAGCTGTGAAAACACGCGCCTGCGGCTCGTGTTCCCACAGCATTTCTCGTTCTCCCAAACTTTCACTCGTGTTTCTATTTAACAATTAGATTATGAGCTCGAGATTTCTATCGCGTGATAGTTGACGAGGGCGCAGCCCGAGTCAACTATCGCGCGATAGAAATCGAGAGCGAATAATCTAATTGTTTTAGTATAAATCTACTAGTCGTTCAAAGCTTAATCTAAATCCTCTTCTCAACACTTCGAAAACGCCAAGAAACGGCCGTCATTTTGTTCACAAGTGCACACGGTTACGCTACTCACTATCTATCACAGAATAGAACGTGAGTAGCGTAGCCAATCAGAGAACGGCATTCGTGATAGAACGCTAGTAGATTTATACTAAAACTCGATAGAAACACGGCACATGTTTTCTATTTCTTAAATATTAAAGAATATAAAAAACAAAATGGCGAGGGATCCTAATAAAAACCACCGGGCTTGTAAGCTTAGGTTCCCTCTAGAGAAACACCAGATGACTAATTTAGGTTGATTTGGCAGGCAACTCATGGCAAAGGAGGAATTTGGAAAACTGGGCTACCACGAGTACTCTAATACCAGAGACAATAACTCGAGCCTTCCACCCGGAACAGATCACCCAGGAAGGTGAAGGTGTAAACGGACGGTCTATCAAGATCACAAAATGTACACTCCACAAGACTTGTGAAACACTCGCGCAGGCTGGCTATAAAGGCTTCCTAACAAGAGTATGGAAAGAAAGTTTTTGTCGATGGTAACTGGTTTAAATGACAAGGCAATGAATTTTCAGTAAGCCTTCTTTTTCTGTTAATGTATCTTGATCCACTGTTCATTTTGTCCGTATTTGACTTTGTGTACATTTGCTCCGCAATCATTGCCTTTTAAGGACGGTGCCTACTATTGTTAGTGCGCACACATTCTGCGCATCACGCAAGTTATGGTTTACTACCACGCGCGCGCTAGGGTTGGCATTCACGTAATCAACTTCGCTACAAGGCACGCCACTAAAATGAAAGCAAAATTTTCCTACTGTTACCAAATTAAGTTTAATGAACCTGTACTAAAACCAGGAATACCAGAAAAGCAGCGTGTCGCTAACTACTAACTGTTAACGGCTTCCAGCTACAAAACTAGCTGTTATCTGTCAAAACAAGTGCGAGGTACGCAAATGTTTTACTTACTGGGGAGGTGACAGTAAAAAATGTAACGGGCTCCGTAAAAGTTTTCAAAAAAGATGAATGACTTTAAAATCGCTACATTTTATGTTATGACATGGAGGTGGCAAGCCTATTCAATACATGATTAGTTTCTGGTTGTGACAAAAAGCTATTCACACTGTATTTTAGCTGAACCAGAGGAAGGCTGTCAGGAACGCTAAAAGCGCTTTTTGCAACGATTTGTTATTAAAACCATACCAGAAATGGTTTTTATGTTACATTTTACCAAGTAGTTTTAAGATCTTTATAAATTTGTTGCTTTTCTGTATATATTTAAAAGGCGAATTCTAAGGAAATTTGTGAAGAAATATCCTTTCCTTCTTTTTTCACAAAAATGCTGATATCAGCACTTTTGTTGAGATTCTTTCTTCCCCGCAGTTCAAATGTATGGTCTGTCATATATTCATTTGCAAAGCTATTTATCTCGAAAAAAAGCGTGGCTGCCCCCATTTTTCTTTGTGGATTCCAATAGATCTACTTTTCCCGCATGGTCCTAATCTGGCACAAAAACCTTTGTACTTAGTAGGCACCGTCCTTAAGGCGGGACTAAACCTAAAAGCCGTATTTTGGCTGGGTATTATGTTTTTAAATGTAGAGGAGGAACAAGTACGAAAGTATTTGTAATCCTTGGGCGATGCGTGACACTTATGTTCAAAAGAAAATAAAAAGTACAAAAAGTACTGATGGCATAGAAATATGCAAAAGTGTCAAATTGTGAAAAATCACAAACGTTTCGGGCATAGCCCTTCTTCCAATTTGACACTTTTGCATATTTCTATGCCGTCAGTACTTTTTGTACTTTTTATTTTCATTATGTTTTTAATGCCAATATCTCGCTTACGTTTCAAGCAATCAAGAATCTCTATGCTCATCCCACATATCTATGTTTTGGGTTGTTTTGTGAATTTTTTGGTGATTTTTAGGTATATTTGGAGAGAAATAGTTTTTCTCAAAGGATTAGTAAAATTGATGGAAATAGGAAATTTGGAAGATTTGTTGTTGTTTTAAAATTAGAGTTTGAAATTAAAAATTGGTACATACACTCCAAAAAGTTGCCTAACAACCTAGGTGCCATTGTGGGGTCGGGCAACTGTCTGGTGGTGTTCCAAAACCCTTTTTTTCCCTTTCACCCTCTCTATAAACTTACCAAAATTTCACCTAAATTCAGGTTTAGTCTCGCCTTAAGAAATAAAAACACAAAGCGCGTTGTAAGTAGCGTATTATAATTGTGGTGTTTCCTTTTTTTTTGTTTTTGTTTTGCAAGTAGCGGTTTTTTTTTTCAGTTGCGTTTGTTTTTAGAATTGCTTTTCTGCTTGAGTTATGTATTGATCTTTATCAAAATGTGCATTTGCAATTGTAAGTAATTAATAAGAGGTTATGTGTAGTTTTGCAGGTTAATATAATAGATTAATTTGCAACGTATTTATAAGTACTAATAATAAAAAAATAATAAGTAAAACCTGATGGTGTAAGTTGCATTGTTTCTTTATAAAAAAATTGAGCCACTTCGCGCGCTCTCATTGGTCGATAGGTGCGTTTAGATGAGAGTACGTAAACACGGTTGAATTATTTTATATAAAAGCAATAGAACGCCTTTTTCATGTTTATATAGCCTCATCTAAACACTCAGAGGGTGGGGAGAATTCTCGAAAGTTATGCAAACCCTCGCCGTTTCGGGTTTGAATAACTGTCTCGAATTCTCCCAACCCTCCTCTTGTTTAGATGGGGCTATATAAGCACGGAAAAAGTGCTCTATTGCTTAAGCGTATCCTTGTAATGTAAGATTCACATGGGAAATAGTGTAAGTAGTAGATTAAATATTTAGCAATTATTGAATGAGGCTGAGTAGGATATGAAGTGATGTATGTATGTATGTATGTATTCTGCAGAACAAGGAGGGTGTTATCCACAGAGGCTGAAGGCCGAAGTGGATAATACCCTCCGAGATCTGCAGAATTCTTCATATCCTACGAAATCCGAATTCAATAATTGCCTTATTATTCATTCAAAATATTTCCCCGTTCTTATAGGAGTTTCGCCATTTCGCCATTTCGCTCTCAGGTTTTCTCGGTCAACGGTTCAATAATCTGAAGCGAGCTGCACTTTTGACGTCATTAATTCAATATGGCGAAGATTCTTTCCAAATTTGGTGAACAGCAGCCGGTTATGGTAAATTATGCGTGTGGTTTTAATCAATCAGAAACGGGGAAATATTTTGAATGAATGATAATGTATTTTATTGTATTGTAAGTAGAGTAAGTATTGTGTCGTATTGTAGTTATGTGTTTTGTAATAAAAATAGAACATTGTTGAGGTCAGTGGTAAGAGTACTTCGCCAGTTGTCATGTTTGAACTAGAATGGCCTATCTTGTTTGCTACATTGTACATGCGATTTCACTTAACACTTAATGTCTGGTCCCGAGGGGAACAGTGAATTTAGTTTCCCGAGAATCTCATTGATTCCCTAGACGAAGTCGAGGAAAACATTGAGATTCGAGGGAAACAACATTCACTGTTCCCCAAGGGACCAGTCATAAAGTGATTTGTTATGTAGCAAAACAAATGGGTCAACCGGTGGAAAACAAAGCAAATCTTGAAAAAAATGCGCTGAGATGCCACCGACAACATCAGGCCGCCTTCAACTGCAGGCTCTGATCGCGTGCAACAGCGGTCAACATTTCGCGGGTAACGGTAAGTACTTGGTGTATCCCTTATCATAGTGTATTTAGAACGTAGCATAGTATATTTAACAATTATTCCATGAGCGCGCGTTGGATATGAGATGATAGATAGCCAACGAGGCACGTAGCGCCGAGTTGGCTATTATCATCTCATATCCAACAAGCGCGAGTGGAATAATTGTTTTATTAAAAACGCCTCCCAAAAATAGAAAACTAGGCTACAATAAAAACAAAAAGGCCCAAAAAATCACTCATACGCTCGCCATCTTTGTAGAACATGGTATAATGGCTCATATACCATGATGGCTAAGCCAATGAAAACTCTCGAATTGCATTATCCAATGATCCAGTTCTTAATAATTGTCCTTATTATAGTGTATAAGGCCCTCCACAGACTAGGGATTTAGTTGTCGACAACTATTTGTGATCGACAACTAAAAGTTATCGACAACTAAATAAGTCCGATAAAGGGATTCCACACACTGGCGCTCAAATACTGATTTAGCAAGCGATACGCAGGGAGGTTGGGCACCAAGAGCTTACTACGCATGTGCATGTGCTTACTACGCATATGCCGGCGGGGAAAGCCGCTGAAAAAATAGCGCGGAGATCTAAAAGTAGTCGACAACTAAAACAAAAGTTTTCACACACTAGAAAAACGCCAAAAAATGAGGCGGTCGACAACTAATAATTTGGGGTTTAGTTGTCGACAACTTGCGCCACAGACTTCGTTTTTTAGTTGTCGATAACTTTTAGTTGTCGATCACAAATAGTTGTCGACAACTAAATCCTTAGTCTGTGGAGGGCCTAAGATACACTATAATATCTGGAAGGGATACATGAAGTACTTAGGCGGGTAACAGTGTTTCGCGGTAAACAGTTTCATTGTGAGATGTCATGTGATCATGAACTAGGCAATGAATGGGCGCGCTGTAGTGCGAAACAGGCTAGCTATATACACCGAATTCATAAATGGCGGACCGCTCGGTAAGCCTCGGTACCAGAGCACGAAAACGAGGCTGGTGAGGACAGAATCCCCAACTCCAAAATGGCGATAAGTGAAGCGGAAACGTATACAGCTCCAGTTTTACTAAAGGAAAGTGCTATTCCTGAATATCAAAAGATTAGCTTTTCCCAAGTCTGCTGGTTTCCTTCCCGCAAGACAAGCTTCATGAATATCACTTTCCTTTGGTAAAACTGGAACGGTAGACGTCTCCGCTTCACTTATCGCCATATAGGGGGATCCTTGTTTACAATATTTGCCTCATTGGCATAAGCAATTCAGTTTTTGATGGAGTTACAAATAAATCAGTTCTGAATATTGAAAGGTCATAGTACGATTAAGGGCCTGATTACATGAGCCGGGCTGGTGTCAGTTTGCCGGGATCTCGGCACGTTTGATAAAGCAACAAAAATCAACTTCGCGATTACATGACAACCAGGCCAGCCCGGTTAGCCGAGATCCCGGCATCGCGGTGCCGGGATCCCGGCTAACCGGGCTAAGATTTTTCCATGTAATCGCGTTTGCCGGGCCAGCCCTGCTTATTTAAAGCCGATGAGAGTACAAAATCAAACTCGCTCCGGTTTCCCACGGTTCATCGCATCAGCCATCAACCGATCAACCGGGCTGGCTCGCCTCGTGTAATACCGGCCTGAAAGTTATCTCGGCACACCGAGGCAGCCCGGCTCATGTAATCAGGCCCTACTCTGCCAGTGAATATGAGCGTGATGTATTGAATACTTTTTGTGCAACACGGGTTTAAAAACTCAAAATTTAACAAAAAATATATGAGCTCATTAGCGCTTTGCCAGCCAGAAATTTTGCAGTGTTTGAAAGACAATTTCTCCTTGAATATTACACCCAAAGAGCTAAAAATTTCACCATGTACTAAGTTTCACTAGCTGTTTAGTTGCCTGAAGTCATATCTAACATGTTGCCTTCTGTACGCAAAGCCGTATGCAAATGAGCAAAAATGTAAACAATGACGTCAGCATGAATCCGCCTATATGCTCATTTGCATACGGCTTTGCGTATAGAAGGCAACATGTTAGATATGAATTGACTTCAGGCACTTAACAATTTTATGAATTCGGTGTATAACAATGACGGTTATTTTTTTGTCCACTACTTCGCAACTGTCTTCAAGTTCAGGATTTATAGGAATAGTAAATAGAGAACTTAACCCTTTCACCACCAAGAGTCTCCCTTTGACGAGTAAAATCGTCTGGCGTTAGACAGAGTAAAATCTATAAGGGGCCACTGGTGGTGAAAGGGTTAAGCAATGACGACGGCGACCCTGAGGACGCCTGCAAAAAAATTATTAAATTTATATTTTCCCTTCGAATTTCGCAATTATCCAGATCTGTTCAGTGCGACTATTGGTCTCAGAACATGTAACGTCAGCGTTACATGTTCTGACAACTGTTCAGTGTAGTTTAACAACTGTTGTAGCATCAGTTGTTAAGCAGTGGTAGTGTTCATTCGTCACATTATAACTGATAGAAAAGTGCTGGAAACTGTTGCCATTTGGTGGCTTTTGGAAATATAATGTACATTGTAGACATTAAGAAAGAGAACTTTTTCTAAATTCTCAAAAGAAATCATAACCGTCTCAAAATATAAAAAGTGATTTATTGTTGCTAAACGATCCTTGTAAAAGTACTGCATGCTAAGCGTCTTTAATAATTCAACCATTTTAGCGTCTTTCGAATTCACAGTTGTAAAAAAAAAATTCTTTGGTAGCGGTACCGATTCTTATTATATAGATTGTAAACAACTGAATTTAAACTAAATGATATAACAGACAAATCATCGAGTATTGTACCCACGAGCTGCTCTGGCGGCCTTGAATCTCAGTGTGTAGATCAATTTCAGGTTCAAATCCTACTGATAAGTGCCAAACAATTCTCACACATACACCTTAACCAAAAATACATAAGATCGTTCATCTGCCCAAATGTTCCTCGCTAGAGACTAACATAGCTCAATTGAACAGAATTATTGAGAAAAAAGAAAGTTTTGGGAAAAATTGTGCTTTTCTTTAAACGATTACCTTAGAGTAGCGAATCGAAAACGTAGCAACGGAATTGGCATATGCGACAGGCTCTACAAATTTGAGCTGTTTTCTTTAGATCACCCTTTATCAGGCATTATATACATATTCTGTTCAGGCTTGATATTATTTATATTCCGTGATACATTATTTAAAAGGTATGTAAGCTGCGACGTTAAGCAAAAGAGATCTATGGTACCGCTAGAACGATCAGTTTGTTATGGGCGTGTGTCATGGGTTTGGTTTATAATGGTTACAAGAAATAGGTCTGCACTCAATATAACGATAGTATAAGGACAGAAAATCATCACTGCTGAACAAAGTCATGACTGTACTTAAAGTCGTCGCCTTTAACAAGTTGTAGTTATGAAATTGTCATGTAGTTTATAGTTGCAATGTTTGTAAGTGTATATTCGTTTCTTCACAACAGCTCTTTAGTCAACAAACAGCAGTTTTATGGTGAGGAAACTTGAGTGACGCCCTAAACGTTTGCAAATAAGACAAGATTGTTAGGCTCTTGTTTTAGTGTCAAACAACCATCTCTTGGGCGTCTGCCAGCACCAGTCTAAGAAGCACACGCCTCGTGAATCTCGGATCCTCTTCCACCACCCTGCACATTGAATTTTGTACTTGATCTTGCTAAGGACATCAAGCCAGAAGTCGAACCAGATGAAACGCATGAATAGGATTAGCAGCAGATGTGTTGGAGTGAAGGTACCGGACGATATTTTACTCAGGTGTTGTAACACCTTCTCCTGGCGTTGTTGGTCGTTGAGACGCATTGAACACCCATCATATGGAGCGAACAACGCCGTCATTGCTCCACGGGGATTTCGTTTAAACAATTCCCAGTAATCAGGAAAGACGCCAGACATCTTGAGGAGGTCGTCGCCGTAGGTGTAAGCCTCGACCAGTGTCGACAATCTTCGAGAGGAATATTTGAAGTAGTCATCCCAGAATAGCTTGTCCTTCACAGCCGTTTCCTGTCTTTCGTCTCTGGAAGGCAGCTCACACTGGCCCGAAAAAACTTTCGCTGTGAATAACGACTGAATT
This sequence comes from Micromussa lordhowensis, assembly GCA_964020085.1. Taxonomy (NCBI): domain Eukaryota; kingdom Metazoa; phylum Cnidaria; class Anthozoa; order Scleractinia; family Lobophylliidae; genus Micromussa; species Micromussa lordhowensis. The sequence goes on from OZ026605.1 coordinate 12,998,649, forward strand.
TCGGCTAGTGTGATGAATGAACCGAGCACAGGCCGAACGTAGCCGATATAGGCCAGCGTTGGGTCCTCGACGTCAAAAAGGTACTTGTAATTATGGGTGAGAGGTACTGTGCTAATCTCCGACGGAAGCATGGGGAATTCTGCTTTGTAACCTGTGCATTGGATGATAACATCTACCTCCTCCTCTGTGCCGTCACAGAATACTACTTTCTTTCCATTAACACTATTGATTGCACCTTTGGGGACACAGTGCTTGTAGTCAACCCTATCAAGCACGTGTCCGTTCTTGTTGATGATGGAGTGGAAGAACTGCGCGTCGTTTTTCCATTCGGAAATGCCGTGACCTTGATAAGCAAGCAGTGAACCACTTGCTGTCCACTTGCATACCCATGCCAAGCCTACCAGAAAACATAAAGCACCAACATTATTCGTCGCTTTCTGCTCAGCACAAAATTCCGGTTTGAATCTCTGGGAATTTCCAGTGGCTAATGGAATTACATTTTTGCGATAATTACTGGAAAAGAGGGGTGCTTTCCATTGAACCAAACTGAATGAATATTTTAATAATTCCATACCGAAAACCTTAGAAAATCCCCGGCAAAATATAAACATAAATTCCTTTTTAGTACGAAGTCCGTAGGACGGAGGACGATTGGGTTAGAATATTGGGAAAGGTACTTCATGTAAGCAAAGGACTAGTTCCTGATCGAAAACGTGGCCTTCGGATGTCAATAATTTCGTCAGCTGGACACAATGTGACAACATACTAAAAGACCGTTACAGAAATCTGTTAAACGTTTCACTGTTAACTCCGTGACTTCGCGTAGGGGTAGCATATAAGGGCGCATATGAACTCCCTTGCAAGTATCAGACGATATTCCGCGCGATTTCGCAGGATAATTGTTAAATATTAGCATGTTGCTGGATGTCTGGACTTGCCTCTGAATTAGCTTCTTGTTTGTTTATTCTCGCGGGAACAAGAGTCGTTAATTTAATTTACTCCTTTGTGTAAAACAAAAGTGTTCAGTTACCGTTTGTAACTTAAAACAAAATGTCATAGTGGTTCTTTCGCAGTCGTAGCGTAGCAGTGATGTCTTGTAACGTAAAAAAGGTTAACTGGCGCCTCTCAGAAATCAAAAACGTTCTGTTTAATTTACTTTTTTGGCCAAACAATTGCTCTTGGGGTTATATTTGATAAGTGATGTATATCAGAAATACAACAACTGATATCATGTACTTGGGTAGTTTGGAAATCACTCGAGAAGCTAGAGCTGTCTAGACTGCACCTCCAGAAACTCTTAGTGATGCACACTAATAAAGCATAAATCAATTATTAATTGACAGGCCCACTTAAATTGTTAAAAGTACAAAAATAACTCTTGCACGTATTGCGTGCCTATGTTGCCAAAACCAGTCTGATTCATGCAGCACTAATCAATAAGTGAGGGCCAGCTGGTTCGGAGCTTTTCTTGGCGCAAAGTCAATAAGATTACTATACCTGGCTTGCCCTTCGTGTAAGGAGCAATAAATTTCATCACTCGGGACGACGCTTTGTCCAATGCTTGAGGTTGGCGATTGGGTAAGATCTTGGCAAACTTGCGGAAGAAATGCATTCCACGTGGTATACTCCAAATAAGGCGATCAACATGGTCACACCATTCCTCTACCACGTCACTGGCTGTCTCTCCTCCTCCAATTACCATCACGCGGTTTCCCTCGTGCTCAGAGACAAAGGATTTCAGCTTGGAACTGTGATAGATTTCACCTTCGAAATCTTGTAATAGAGTGCGTTCCAGAACCCGATTCGGCTTCTGCACGCAACCTGTACAAACGATCAAGAACTTACTCATGAAAGTACGGCCGTTGTCGCATTCCACTCGCCATAAGTTGTCTTTTTTCCTCGCCTCTTTTACGCTGTGATCTAAACGAATGTGTGGCCACAAGTTGAATTCATCACAGTAGGATTTCAAATATGCCAAGATATCGGTGTGCTTCGGGAACGCCCCAATCTCGTCCGGCATTGGAAAGTCCGACATTTCTGTCACGGATGATGAAGAGGTGGTTTTTGTGGATCTCATGACTGTCACAATGTTAGGATCCTTTGTAAAACTCCACAGGCCTCCAATGTCTGAGCGTTTCTCCAGCGCTACAGCTGTCAACCCTACCTCTAGCATGTATTTACACGCCATAAGGCCTGACCAACCAGCTCCGATCACGGTCACATCGCTAAAAACTGGCTTGGGTTCTGACATTTTACTCAATCTTATCTGTGGAGGAAAAATTCGCACATTTTAAATCGTTTCTTAAAATTAAGTCCGGTTATAGTAGCATCGCTTGACAGGCTTCAATGTGTTTTCTTTCGTTTTTCAGGAAGGACAATTTTCCTACGTTTAATTTAGTTTTGAGCAAATATTCTTTGTTGATGGATATTGGGAATGGAAATAATATCCTTTCCACGACATACATTTAAGTCTCTAAAGGTAAATAGAATGGCTGAAGCCCAAGGCTTATCTAACAAGGCAACAACGCTGCCTTACCTTCTACACGTGGGCAATGATTTGTCTCTTCCTAGTCAAGGACGCTAACTCTTGAGAGGGGGAGGGAGGGAGGGGGCTTACAGGAATATTAAGCGATCCTACCGACTCATCCCTACCTGTTTTCGCCTATCTCCTATGTTTTATCAGCTTTTATCATCGCTCGTGTCAGTTCTCTACCGGGTCAATGCCCTGTGTTAGTGAGACTCGATAGGTAAACAGAGAGTCAACAAGGCACAGTTCAACTCGGTTTGTTTGTATGAAGACATTCTGAGCATTGAGCAGTTGTGAGTTTCACAGCCGGTAAGCCGGCCGCTTTCCCTGAGTTCCCTTTATTAATTGCCCTGCGTTAAAAGGGGGTCTCTCCTAGCCTGTGTAGCAAGCGTTCCCGTACGAGCCGAGCGCGAAAAGAGCTTTTTCGCATCGGCCCGCGCGAAAAATAGGGCGAGAGCCCCATTTTTCACGCGGCCCGAATGCGAAAATGCTGTTTCGCTTGATCCGACTTCATTCGGGAACGCTTGCTACGCAGGCTAGGTCTCTCCCTACGCGTGTCTCGCGATCATGTCACGCTTGAAACCGCCTTAAAACACTGTAGCCACTGCTAAGCCGGGAGCCTGCTGAAGTTATATTCCTTAGTTTGGTCCGTGAGGCCCGTTCCGTATTTTTCTTGAGTATCAGTTGAAAATGTGTTACATATTCATTATTAAAAGACGACCCATGCCGTTGTACACAGTGCTTATCATTAAAAATATTTATCAACTCGTACAGAATAGAAAGGCCTTAGAAATATTTTGGTGTTCCTATTACGTTATTGTACAGACGATGGCTTGGGAATATGCCGAGTCCAATATCTATGGTTCTTGAGTTTGAACTAACAAAATGACTAGTTCCATCTTACCTTTATATCCCTGCTTTCAAGACAAATGCTCAGCTGCTAGAAATTCAAGTCCAAATGTCGTGTGATTTTAAACCGGTAAGAACTGTTAATTTCCATCTGTTGTCAGCCCTGACACGTCCTCTCACGACTCTTTTAGATCAATTTCACTTGTTGTCTTCGACCAGAGCCACTTTCAATTAAACCTCTGTCTGATCCTGTCTGGCCAGTGTTTTTATATAAAATTCCCCTGTATTTACCTTCTACTAAACCAAACTTTTCGCTAAATGATTTATAAGCAGTTCAGCACTGCGTCTTGAAAAAAATTCTGCCACCCTGACTTTAGCATATGCATACATGCTCGTTACGCTGTCATTCCTCTCCCACGTGAGAAGTCTCAAGAAAGTCTTCATAGGAGGCTGGTCTCTCAGGGAGGCCTAAAGGTCACCTCTGCTAAGGCGTAATCATAGCATGATCTGTTGTCACTCTGCTTCCTTCATTTTGTCAGAGCAAACTTTTGATGTTAATGGTTTCGACACGTTTCATGCGATTTGTCAGGTGTGACCTTTCTGCAGTTTCGTAAATCTCTCGTCACGCCACCCAATTTTATTTGGGATCACGGTTTTATACAACCTACTATGATTCCCTATAGACGCGACAGCAAAAGTATAATTTGACATTTTCCTACTCCCAAAGCTTTATATTTTCTTCTCTTTTTCCCTCGAATCTCGCGACTTTTTCTCGTCGAAAATGAAGGTACTTGAGCTGTTCTTGTCACGCGTAGAGACGGCAGGATCGTTTGTATCATTGGAAATTCTTTTCTTCTTTATTGTTGAAAACTGGGGACCAACTCGAACATAAAAAAATAATATATAAGGGGAGGGAGGAGGACTAGTTGGGATTCTGGGTTGTTGGTTACGATAACACGAATTACGTTCTCATTTAATGCCTGACTGTGGATCGATCACTTCATTACGAGATTTTGGTCAATTCTACATCTTCTGGGCTATATATGGACCTTTTTACCAAATAAAGTCATGCTTTTTCATCTTTTTCATTCAAATAAGAAACAAGCCTCATCTCGTGGCGAATTTAGCAAATCTGTTAAATTTCATTAGAATCCATTGCAAAATATGACAACTCCGTTGCAAAATATGACAAGCCAAAAGTGCCAATGTTTACAAATTAATATTAGGGGTGTGCAGTGGTACTCATTGCATTTTAGCTTTCAATTATTGGCCAGTAAAATAATATTATTGCATCTCTTTATATGGTTATTATTCAAATGTTGCACACCCAATGTCGACTTGCATACCTACTGTTTCGTTGCACACCCAAGATTATATTCCAAACCAAAGAATATGTTAATAGACCTTTGCATAAATGGCGCCTAAATTTGAATAACAATACTTATACATCCTAAGCCTCATATTCATGTGAAAAATCCTTTGTCTGAAAACGTGAGCCCGAGGCTAAGGATGTATCAAGTATTGTTATTCAAATTTAGGCGCCATTTATGCAAAGGGTCTATGGGGCGAGGAAAAGTCAGCTCACTTTTCCTCGCCCCATTCTCCTCGCTCTCCGTCGCTCTTTAGTGAGCCTGCTCGCAGGCTACTTACTTGATTGGATAATGTATATAATTGCAAAAAAAGGTTTTTAAACCTTAAAACTATCTGGTGAAAAGTTTAGAAGACTTAAAAAGCTCAACCATTCACAACACTCACTTGTTGACTCGCTGTTCACTTGTTGACGGCGTTTCGACATTCGGTTGATGTAATCTAACATTGACCTACTGGAAGTTTTCTGGCTTTATTTTTCACACATGAAGTATGAAATCGTATTCTCTACTTGTTTTTTAAGGTTGAAGCAAAAAAAAATTATGGTAAGAGACGAACCCGGGTCAATAGATTGCCGTGCGAGAGTTTCTCTACTTGACCACCGAATCCAGCTGCCAGAAACCGGAGTCTTGGTTGAGATTGGAGAAAATGACGTCATTTGGATATCGAAAATTTCATCATAGTGGCACTTTAAGGACAGTTGTGTGTTTGTAAAGTTTCTTGTGTGTGCAAAGCAATTAAAAAAAGAACGTCGTCAAAAACTGTTAAACTTTTTAAACTTTTAACCAGATTGTTTAAGGTTGTCAAAACATTTTTCGCAATTATTTATAGTTGAATTACATAACAAACCTCTTCTTCCGCGATTTGATAATGAACAATAATTTGAATTCGCGCTGTAGTTGTACAGTGAATTAAGCTGGGAAACGGTCAATTAAGACTCTCCTGCTCCCAAGGGTATTTAATAGCTTGGGGCGCTTATACGGATCCGGATCAGTGATGCAAGATCACACCGGGATCATGGTACATCAAAGGAGCCGATGAATCCACTCTGGTCACGGATTTATCGGCTTCTTTTATGTACCATGATCCGAGTGATTTTGCATCAAATGATATCTCAACTGATCGGATCACACCAAAGGAACGCACCCTAAGAGCTTGGTACTTTGAGACAGCGGATGTCACCAAATCCACTTTCCCCTTCATGTAACGAAACCTGACTTTCGCAGAAATAACGTTGCACGTGATACTGAAAGCCAACATGGCGGGGAAGGCTTCTTTTATTCCGCCGGTCATAGAAGATAATCCCGATGGTTGGGGGCCTTGTTCCATTCCAACTGCGTTCAAAGACATACCTTATCAACCATTTTCTAAAGGAGATCGTCTAGGCAAGGTAAAACCTCCATTAGCTAGGTTTTTAGAGAGTGTCGGAAAAATCAGAAGACCAGCTGGAGTATTAAGCTTATGCCACGTTGGTTTTTGTCGCATAACTTAACTTATTTCGTACACCGAATTACACTTTTTAATTCACTTAGATTTTAGTATGATAAATTAAGAGCCGTTTGTTAAGACAGGTTTAAAAATAAACTGCAGCCCTAACTCGGGCCATGCAACGTTGCAGTACATCAAAACGTGAAGAGGGGACATTGGGGACTATCCAAAAGAAAAATTGGCAAATACCGAGTGTCGAAAATCGACGAAACACCGATACCGCATTTAGATACCTTTATAATCGGTCACGCTTACTTAAAGTTGCATCCATAAAGTGTGTTTATTCATCTCAACCTTTATAGCTTACTTTATAACTTGTTTTGTTTTGCATAGTGTAATGACCTGCATGAGGCAGGAGAGCGCAAACAAACGGTACCGCAAAACCGTGAAGGACCTTCTTTTACTGAATATTGTCAGCCAGGAGGTTGAAAAACTGCATACCGCCAGGCTTGATGATAGCTTGTCACTGGACGTATACAAAACATGGACCGGGGTCCATGGGGTGGTCCATGGACTCCGGTCCATGTTTTGTATACGTCCGCTTGTCACTGCATGTTAAGATTTCAATTACTGAAATACTGTATGAAAAAAGCTCAATACTGTAAACCCCAATGTCTCCCTCCATAAAGGAGCCCACAGTTCTGAATACAGTGGGACCTTGATTTAATGAACCGCTATATAATTCCTTGTATGATGAACAATATCCCTCGCCCCAGTAATCATTAAGTACAGTGTATACCTCTACATGTATATAACCATAGCTAATAGAGGGGAATGGTTATGGTAGTGGACAAATTTCTTTGTTGTAGATTTTTATTCGCATTTTTGACCTTGGCCATCCAAAACATAATAGTTGTTTAATCTGTACTGAGGAACTAACCAATAGAAACATTTTTGGTTACTTAACCATGCATAGTTATAACTGCTAAACAAAGGATTGTGCACAGTCGTTGACCTTCCAACCTACAGTTGTATATCTTGCCATCTTTGTTTGCTCCTTTGATGTTTGCCGGGCTTCATAGTCATTTATCTCTATAAACTATGATATAACAAAGTCCTTGGTATAACAAACGATATCCCTCACCCCAGTAATAGTAAAATGTTCAGTACCGTTCAAATGTAAGTTGACAGTCCCTCGAAGCTTGATACTCGAAACTTGAGTCCCGATCCTCGATTCTTGAAAACTTTGAGGATTGAGGCTCGATTAACTTTGACACGTATGAATCTGGAAAGCGTATTTTAGTTTTCTTTGCAGGTCCATAATTTATCGCCGAATTTGTTAATAAGAAAATTTGTTACAGAGGTTTCCTTTCTTTAACACTTTTTACTGAGATCTTTCTTGGATGAGTTTCACAAAATACTGGATGAGAAAACGTGTAACTACTCCATGACTTTGTTGTTGTTTCGGATGGTAATGCAGTCATGTAGATTTCATGACGTCGGCTTGCACCAAAATGCTCAAGTTATTAAATTTCATTTCCCTGGTTAGAAGTTCTTTTACCTTTTAGTGAATGAATTTTACTTTGGGAGCCTAACATAATCATTTTTCGCGCGATATTTCACGCTGTATAGTTATTTTCGAGTTGATGATCGATTGGCGGTCTTCATGTACTTATGTGAGCCAACTGTATCTTTTTTTTAAAAAAGAAAAGAAATTCTTTACATTCCTCTCTGTTGTTGCTATTGCTGCTATCTAGTCAGAGTGTTTTTAAAGAAACTTTTGTTTATTTGTTAGTGATTTTTACTTTTTATCTCATAGAATTTTCTATTTTCCAGTTTATCGAGTTTGAAAAATCTCTCTATAATATGTTACTGTACTTCTCTTTACCCAACAAAACTGCTCATCACCATAGACTGCAACTTGTATAGTTTTGTAATACTGTTAATGTACAGAAACAGAAATTGTTGTTGTCGCAATTTATTTGATGTACATGTACAAATAGTTTTAAACAAATCAATTTAAGGCTTTATCTTAATACAATTTTAAAATTCTAGGTGTCTGATTGGACCGGAGGTACATACCAAGATCGCAGATACATGAGTAAGTACACTGTATAGCTGTGACCAGCTGCACTGTGGTTGTTCCTCGACTTTTAGGCCGAGTTTGATGTTGTCAAATAGGAATTCAGTCTCCATGCGGGTTTCTGCTGCTGCTATACATGTGCATGTACATGTATGTGTACAAGCACACAAAAAAAGTTCAAAGTCTTAAGAAATTGTTGATATTTATGTGCATATAATTATACAAATTTGCAGTGGCTTCATGGTTAGTGTGCTTGACTGGATTGAGCGATGTGGGTTCAAGCCCTGGCTGGAGACACTGTGTTGTGTTCTTTCGAAGGACACTTAACTCTCACAGTGCCTTGCTCCAGCCAGGTGTAATATATACATCTGTAGATTTAGCCAAGCCTAAAAGCAGAGCTCCTGTTTTTTTTTATAATAATTTACCAGGATCAGAAACTCAAAAAATGATCAATTTATCGTCAGCATGTATTGTTCAGCATGTGATTTCACTATTTTTTCCAGTTTAATTTTCACAATCTATACCCATTTTAAGTGTACCCAAGGTTGTATAAAAATCACTCAATAATATATCAGGGACTTTCCAAGAGATGATTGTGCAAGGAAGAAAAGTCAACAACGCACCAAGTTTCAAGTTTATTAAGTCTTCCAAAAAATTACTTACAATGGACACTGCCTGCAAATAGCGAGCTAATCCAGGCAGCCGGTTGTTAAGGACTTTTATACAAAAAAAGGACTTTAGGCGGTTGTACAATGTACATAACTTTCTCAAAGAAAGGGGTTAATTTGTGCCAAAAATTTGCCTTTGCATGTACTTCCTCCTTCTCCCCTAGAGTTAATTTTATTAGCTGGTTTGAGCTTGCGATCCAATTGAAAAACCAGTACCTGGTAAGCGGTGAACTTAAAAAAAAAACCAGGCGACCTTGATAAGTTCTTAAAGTGCACCTAACTCCAAAATTTATTTTTCGCTAAAATGAATCTACTTATTATTTGAAATAGTTCTGCGAAAAAAATTTGGGATTTGGTTAAATCCTCGATTTTCTGTGCCTTGATGAAGTCTAGCACCAAAACACCGCCATTTTGTTTCACCACCGAGTTTGGGGGAAATGGGTCCAGCGGCTGTTGTGACGTCTACCCGGGAAGCTTGAATATCTCCCATCCTCTCATTTCCTTCAGAATGGTGCAAAAAGCATCAGAAAAGTGCGCAGAAATGCCTTCCAGAACTGCTATTGGCTGTTGCAGCAATTTCCCAGCGATCGGTCAATGATACAATAAATCGGTCAATGATACAATAAAGACGTAAACGATGGGTTGAATTTTATCGAACTGAAACAAGCGAAGTGAATCTGTGAGAACCATTGAAGAACCCTCACTGGAATTGCAGTGTACTTCCGCAGACTTCCAAACGCTATTTTCAAAATATTGTGCTTAAAGCCAATCAGCAATTTGTAGAAATACTACCGACAACCTACATGTAATCTTCTAATCCCGCAGTATTTATAACATAGCTGGCAAAGTTATGTGATCAATCACTGAAGAGGCGTCACGACTGATATACATGTACTGCCACGTGAATAGGTCACAGCTGTACGCCACCAGCCAACATTTTATTTCTCTTTTTGAATTTTCTTTCCTACTTTTTGTCTTCCTGCTACTCCACTTGGCATTGGCTAGGTTTCTATTCCTAAGCAGCTCATCCGCAAATGAAACTTCCCCGTTGTCCGGCTTGAAATATTGCAAATTGCTCTCAAGTTCCAAGCAGTGAGTTCACTGTTGTCAAGCGTGCTCGATTGAAGTTTATTTTGGAGTCTTATGACTCGAAACTTAACTCTGACTCCAGTGATGAAAAAGAAATGATTTTAAACAAAACTTGCTCGTTTTAGTCCCAAAACATACTGGAACTATTAGATTTGCTTTCCATTTTCTCGAGCAAATACAGAGAGCTGACTGAGGCGCCATTGTGTTTGGTTCCTGGGTAGACGTCATCAGCGACCGTCGCCCCAGACTCCCTAATACTCGGTCGCTAAACACTTCAAGTGCTACTTTGAAAGGGCACAGAAAATCAAGGATTCAACCAAATTAATTTTTTTTTGCTGAGGTGCTTCGAATAACAAGTGGATTCGTTTTGGCAAAAAAAAATTAGGAGGTTAGGTGCACTTTAACCTGAGGCCGCAATATATGTACAGTGTATGGTCACATGATACTGGTCAGCAGATACCTTGTTTTGACAGCTGTCAATTAATCATAACAAGGAAGTCCAATATCAAAGATATACCGAAGTATGGTAATGGTGGTACTCCTTTGTTGTTCAGAGCCACCTTAAATTTTTAACTTATGTAAGGTGGCTCTGAACCCTATGAACAGCTTTTTCTTAAAACCTTGCCAAAAGTTGTCTTATCATGCTTAGTCAAATTTGATGATATTAACAAATTTCACAGTGCTGTTTTGAATTATAAGCCCATAAAGCTGTAATTAAGTGTATTGTTGTAGAGTATTTGATGTTTATTGAGAAATAGTACATGTATGCGATTGCGAATACTGTTCGGACCAAGGTTTTCGAAATGAGCTGGAACCCGATGCAAGTCACTGGCTACTTAAAGCTTTTGTGCCGGGCACTTTTTGGTCACAAAGTTATTAATACAAAGTTTTGTTACTACATGTAATATACATGTAATCAGGATCTGATCTTTCTGAAGAAATGAATGGCGAGGTAAAAATCCTCACAGTGCAGTTATTACAGGCACCCTTTAAACTTCAAAGCAAGAGCAATTTTTTGGCGGGCATTGCGTACATGCATCAGATCTGTCTGCACATAACTTACCACGACAAAGCGGAGCTGTACTTTAATTTATTGCAGCCACTGTAAACAAATGTTATGTGGTTGGAGGTGACAACTAAACAATTGGCTTAAAAATTACTCTTATGGCTCGAGGACTGGGTTTTTAGCTGTTCTGAAAATTAACATTTCAAAAAGAGAAAGTGCAAACAGTTGCTTCTTCTGGTTTTGCTAGTAATTAAAGTTACTGTGTTGGGTTGCTGCAATTTGGCTAGTGCTGCTTTATAGAACTTGAGGTAATTAATTTACTTAATTAAATTTCATTGCAAGGTTTTAAGCTTCTTTATAAGCTTCTTGTCCTTTTTAATGTGAATTCTGTTCTTTTAGATAAGTACCAGTCTCAGTTTGGAACAGGAAATCAAATGTTCTCATACTACCATGAGGAGGATGAATCATCGTTTCAACTTGTGGATACTTCACGCCCTCAACGTCCTCTCTACCAAAGGAACAGGAACAGATTTGGACAGGTAAGTCAATCAGTACAGTTAGACTGAATATCTGATCCATGTGGAAACACAAACAAAGAATGGACTGGAGTGAAATCTAAGGTACAAAGTCTATATCTGGATACCATTATCCTACTTAAGACTACAATGGCACATTACATGTGTACATACTGGTTCTAAAAAACTTGCAAATAAGATGCGTTTTTTAATCCATCCTCGGAGACCCAGGGTCTCCCATGGGCCTACAACAACAAGTGAGCCTGCTTGCAGGCTAAATAATACGCGTCTGCACAGTTAACGTATATCTGAGCGGTACTGTAGGAAACAATATTCAATGCAGGCTTAACAAAGGTATATCGTAAATTTTTATAGCTAATGTACACAATTTGTACACTGTTGTGTTTGGTGGCATGCAAAGCTAATCCAGTACACAACGTTACTTATTATTTCTCCTCGTTGAGGAACTTCAGAAACTTTTCATGATCTGCAAATCTCTGTTGCATGGACCACGCAACTACATGTATGTCAATCAAAGGTTGGGTAGATTGGCATGCACCTTCTTACTTTTGCACCAAACCAAAAATCCCTTACCAATACTGTCCTGGGTGTAAATTCAAGGAAGACCTCCAAAAAGCCCTAAAAGATAGCTTGTCTTTGGTTTCTTTGGTCGATTTGAAAGCGGAACATAGACATACATCAGAAAATCTCGGCAAGAAGAGATGTTTTTGGGCAATTACTGGCTGGCTATGGAAAGAGTTTAGCCTGTTGTATTTTGCCTGGAGTATTGAATTCCTTTAATGCTAGTAAAAGCTTATAAATTGCTTTTTACTCCACTGGTGGTTGTTATTTCGCCTCTTGTACATGGGCAGATCAGGATTTTTCAAGCTGGGTGGATTGGATGTAAGATCAATGGGGCATATTCCGCCCAAAAGGTTTCAATTTGAGAGTTTGAACCTTATTAAAACCTGTTACACGCGACATTTACCACGACTTTTTCCCAGAAGGTAGGATCAAAGGCGATGCAAGCCAAAAGGGTAGAACTAGTAGAAATTAGCAAATGGAATGCACATTTTCCATTCAGTCTACCTTTCAAGAAATCCTGTTTTCCTGAGAAAATTTCCGTTCGGGGAGACAAAACCAATCTTTCCATTTACATTCCATCTGAAATTTCTGGATTTTTGGGTAAATGGTAAACAACCAATATTATTTTGTTGTTTTCACGATTTTGTGATGTAAAGTTTGAGAAAACAAACTGATTCTGTTCTCTGATTCTGTAAGGCATAAGAAAGTGCTTGAAATGGGAAATGATTTTTGTTTAGCTTATATTGGAAATGAAATCTATATTGAAGAGCCAGACATAAGAAATTTTGCGAGCATTATTTTAAAAGTTATGGTAATTGCGACGAGCGATGCGTCATGTGTGACAATTGCTTCTTTTGATGGTTTATCGATGGGAAGTTTTGAATTTTCATATCTCTGGTTCTACACAGTGTTCCGTTTAAGCTTTTATTTGAAATAAAATTCATTTTGACATGCCCGACAATAAGAGTTTTTGTGAGTGAATTGTAATGAAGACAAGCGACATGTCATGTGTGATAACCAATTCTTTTGATGATTTTGCAACAGGAAGTTTTGAATTTTCATATCACTGTTTTTATAAGGCGTACGAAAGTTCTTGAAACAGGAAAACGTTCCGTTGTTTATTCTCATCTTGGAAATGAAATTCATTTTGACTCGCCAGACAAGACGGGTTTTTGGGAGCGGATTACATCTCTCTCAGTTTTACAAAGACATGCAACTCGCGTCAAATTGTGTGACAATAATACTAACTGATTCATTTGACTTTTTCGCGATATGAAGTTTTGAATTTTCATATCACTGGTTTTACAAGGCGTAAGAAAGCTCTTGTAACAGGAAAGGGTTAACATTTTAATGGTCCGATCTAAATGTTGGGCGAGCAAATTGTTGCCATGCTGTTTTAATCAAGACACATGACACCCTAAGTTATAAATGCCATATTTTGATGAGCCCACAGGGCAAGTCAAAATGCAAGCAACAAGTAAAAGTATACAGTGTATGCACTACACACCAAAACATCTAATAAAATATTTATTATCCAACTGCTGTAGTCAATAAATTTATCAGTGAAAGAGTCGCCCGGGTGGACTTCCTCACTGATTGGCCAGAAAAATATTTTTTTCTGGACAGAATTTGAACACCTCTAGAACTGGTTCAGTGAGAGTAAGTGCCCAGGGGCTCTTCTTCTCTTGAAGTTAACTTTTGCCCGAAAATATCACTTACCCAAAAATATCAGATCGTCCCAACTAGCAAACCCTTGGTCTCCAAGGATTCTTTCAATCTGGAGTTTTGTTTCCAAGTTGGGGTGCACCCTATCAAGAACATGCATGAAACGTTTCTACAATTATTTTGCATATTATGGAAAATTTGGGTATTGTTAGGGAAGGCCATAACACTGAACTAGTCACTCTGTTATCTTACATGTGAACTTTTTCACTTTAATCCACATGGCCATTTTGTGGGTTAATCTGCTAACCAGTTAAAAAACTTAACTGTAATTGCAGTCGCTTGAGCTGTCACTTTCATTGATACAATACAGGTAACGTTCAGATTTTGAAATCCCAACCTGCATAATCCCTTATAATTTATTTTACCCGATTTATATTTTACAGATTAGCCACTCGTGTATTTGTAGTTGGATAGCAATTTTGCTGTTTACCTCAAACATTTTTTGGTCAGGATGCATTGCACACTACATGTAACAGATGAATGAAACACGTAATGGTCAATGCTGTTCAATGCTGGGTCTGACATAACAATAACTTTTGTATCTTTTCCTTGTTATCGTAGAGAAATGTCAAGAGAGACCAGCGGAATCAGCGATATCCTGCAGGAGGAATGCAAAGTCTCTCAAAGAACCAAAACAGACAAAAATTCTCACGGAAGATGCAACGTAATTATGGGCGTGGCCAGTGGCATGACAGGAAGCCAGTTGTGAGTGTTCATTGTTTTTTGGTAAAAAAATCTTGTAGATGTTTCCAAATCAGTAATGGTGGTATTGTGAATGGAAGCTCTACCTTGAATGCCTTATAACAAGTTCATTTTTATGGCAAAGTAATTTAGTCCAGCCAAAGTTATTTTAAACAGTGAAATGTACAATGTATGGAACAGAATCCTGTTATTTTTAATAAATGAGGGGCAGAAAAGGCAGGATGGGGAGGCAACCTTTTTCATTTTGTATAATATACTGTTTGTGGCTAAAATGTTGTGTACATCAACTGATTTCTTTGTATGCTACAACGAAAAAAACCCCGGTGTGTTTGCAACCTTAGTGTTTCGTGCTTTAAAGCAAAAGTTTTCATGCTTATTGGTTTATGTGTTGTTTGGTCAGCTGGTCACTACTGTCAACAATTGAATGCATTCTTTGCTTTGGTTCACAACAGTCTTGTGAGCTGATTTAAAACGATTCATGCTTTAAAGCAAAACTTTTCATGTTTACCCGCTAGAACTTTTGGAAAAGAAGAGACACATCGAATTGCAAGCAATGGCTTAGTTAAAAAGCAAAATTGTGGCACCTTAAATTTGCATAACATTCAAAACAAACAACTCATCACACAAAGGTCATGCTTATGTCACAGAGCTTTAATTGTTGTCGTATATTCCAAAGGTATTCCTCTGCCAGAATCGAGATATTTGTTTGTTCCTCTTCCACCATACAAAAAATGACGAACAAGATGCCAAAACAAAACATTTCTCTCATTTATCAAGTTGTTTCCAACCCTATGCACATTAGCATATCTGGGACTCCAGGACATCCACACACATATTTTGCATTGTTTGCTGTACATGTGATTGTTTCTATTTTGCCGTAAATGTAACATTTATCATGAACACAGTGCCACTATTCAGAACCAACCGATAAAAGTTACTGTTGTATGTCAGATGAAAACGATTTTTAACCGAGCGATAAAATAGACAACTTCTCTAGGAATATTAAAAGAGATTTCTTTAAACATAAAAGGGTAAAAACGAATGGAGTCTGATTGCATGTTGCTTGGTACCCATTTTTTTACACTTTCGTACACAATACTGTAGGTCTTTCCTAGATATCTTGCCAAATTTCAGTCTATTACGAACATTAGAACTCATGTTTTTTGGACCTTTATTTCAGAGAATTTATGGCCACCATTAATTTTCCTTGTTCCAAGTCTTGTTTGAGAACTGGAGAAAATGACTTCATATTCTCAAAAATACCACACATGTTGTAATTATAATAACAATTAGCACAGCAGTTCGCATAAAGAATAGCAAAAACGTTTGGCTCATATTCGTGCAATTTTTTACATTAATTGTATTGTGTTCTACATTATTGTATTGTGAAACAAGTAAAATTAATGGTGGCCGTAAAATTCTTGGAAATAAAGGTCCAAAAACCGTGAGTTCTAATGTTTGTTACAGATTGAAATTTGGCAAGATAGCTAGGAAAGACCTATTGTGTCCGAAAATGTAAAAAAATGGATATAGAGAATTTCATCATAGTGGCACTTTAAAGCTAATTAAAAGCATTTCGTACACTAAATAGTCAAATTTGTTTCTCATTTCTTTAAGCACTTTGAAACGCTTTAGCAGGTCGCGAGGCATCGTCCTGTGCACGTTCTTGTAGTGTTTGGTGATAGATTGTTGTGTACATGTATGTCCTTTTACATGATTATGTAAATGTCCACGTGTGTAACCTACATAACCCACATCACACAGGTCACATTGGAAACTATAAACAGCACCCTGCTGATTTGCAATTGGTGGCTTTGTTTGTTTCCAGAATATACACAAGAGGGCACCTTCAGTAGCAGTACGTGAAGAATGGAAAGTGCTGGAGGATGGTGAAATGGACTTTCCTCGACTTTCCAAGCTTAATTTACCAAATGTGGAGGAACCAGAAAATCTGTAAATATTACACTGTCCAGTATATCTGTACTTCCCTCACAGAAGGGCTTGGGTTTTCCTGGGTTCTGTAAGACCAAAACATTTAAAGGATTTATCAAGCTTAATTACATGTATAGGAATTTCCAGAGGGTTGGGAGGTCTTGGAAAGAATCCCTTCCTTGGGGGAGATATGGATATTTTCTGGAATCACACATTGTTATTATATTAACTTCATAATAATACTTATTATAAGCCAATTAACAGATCAAAAACTGTTCATAAAAGAACAACTAATTTTTTTAATGCTTTCTGCAGTCTTCTTCAGAGAAATGGCTCTGCAAGATAACAGAATGCAAAATTAATATGCAAGTTAAGATGCTACTGCTCTATTTTTAAACGTTTTAAAGAATTATCATGTACATACAATGTAGATTGCTCAAGCAGCCTCATAATAATGTACGACATAAACAGTGTGCAGTTAAAGGGAATGCCAAAATGCCTTCTGTTTTTAGGTATGTTTGTGGTAGTTTGGAGTATTATGAAAAGAGTTATGATCGTGTAACAACAAAGAATGAAGTGCCTCTAGCTGGAGTAAACAGAATCTTCCACAAAGTAACGACCACAGATGACCCTATTATCAGGAAGGTATGTGCAGTAGAGGCTTCCCAGTTCTCTGACCACCAGATGAAAATTATGATGATGGTGATGTTGATGGTGATCAGATGGTGATGATAATGATATACATGTAGCTGTATCATAACTACAGTGAATACCAATTTAATGAACCATTGCATAACAGACATTATTAAAAACTGGATCATTGGATAATGCAATTCGAGACTTCGAGGCTTAGCCATCATGGTATATGAGCCGTTATACCATGATCTACAAAAATGGCGTGCGTATGTGTGATTTTTTAGGCCTTTTTGTTTTCATTGTAGTCTAGTTCTTTATTTTTTTTTGTGGGCATTTTTTAATAAAACAATTATTCCACTCGCGCTTGTTGGATATGAGATGATTATAGCCAACTTGGCACTACGCGCCTCGTTGGCTATCTACATGTATCATCTCATATCCAATGTGCGCTCATGGAATAATTGTTAATTGTTAAAAACTGGATCATTGGATAATGCAATTTAAGAATTTTCATTGGCTTAGCAATATCATGGTTAAGTATAATTACTCAGGTGATTATAGAAATTCTTGCGCTCTCATTGGCCAAGAATGAGTTCATATTTAGCCGGAGGAATAATTTTCAAGATGGCTGCCTCGCGCTTTGTCGATATGTCTGAAGAGGAAATTAATTTAATGAAAGAAAATACTATAATTACCACCAAGTTTGGAATATTTTTTTTCAAAGGTAAGATGAGAAAATTTTGCTAAATGTAACAAAGAAACCATTTAAATTCTGCAAAAATGCCGCTTATGTCGATATGCATGAGTAATTTAAAGTAACTACTCTTATTTTTGCAACACTTCATTAATCTAACAAACCGAGTTTATACTGAGTTTGGGTCAATGAAGGTCAACAAGATAAATAAATGTTTGTCAAAGTTTTTCGTCTCAGTCAGGAGGAAAGATGGCACTTACAAGAGAAATACTCTGTTGTCCGTGTGAGCGGCTGTCGATTGCCATCTGAAGTCACCGCCTTAAAACAAAAAGATTTCCATATGTGATAACTAGTTGTTCAGCAAAGCCAATAAATCCCTGAATTCCTAACTAAAGCAGCTTGCCAACAAGGGCAAAATAGCAGGACCAGTCCTCAAAAATCCATTAACCAGTGAAATAATCCAGAAATTGTACCATGTAGGAGAGAGCTAGCTGATGCTGACACGCATGATCCTCAAGCTTTACTTCAAACAGCATGGCTTATTGTCTCCATCTATTTTGCCAAAAGGGGAAGAGAAAGCAAAAGTTCACTGAAGAAGTTGATGCTTTGTCTTGTCCCAGCTGCCAATGGAGAATAATTCTTCAAGCTTTACAGGAATGAGCTCAGAGCAGTACTGGCAAGCAAGAACCACACAGGAGGTCTTGACGGCTCTGAAGATCCCTCAGATGGCAAAATCTTTCCTCAGGCTTGTTCAAGAAGATGCCCTGTCGAAGTACTGAAAGCTTATCTTAGCCACCTGAATCCCAACTCAGATCTGTTATTCCAAAAACCAAAAGACCCCAGCTTTGCCAAGTTTAATCCTGCAACAGAAAACATCTAGTATGAAGGCGAATGCAGACTTGAGCACAATACCCTGGAAAATTTGCTGAAGAAGATGAGAGAAAGAGCAGGAGTCGAGCCTTGCCTGACAAAACAGTCACTGTTCTTAGTAAATGGTTTGAACCCAGGAGTATCAGTAGTTCGTATAGTATGATCGCCCGGGTGAGTGTAGTTCTGAGAAGAACTGTTGTTGGTGACTGACGTTTCGACAACCTGAGCGGAAGTCATCTTCAGAGTCAAGTGAATAGTGTTTGTCAGTCGATGATGTTATAAGTTTGATCCGTTGAAAGTGATTGGTCACTTTAGCCATGATAGTATTGGCTGAAAGACTCATGTTAAGTTTGTCATCAGTCATTGGTCAGTTTCGATCCGTCTTTTGTTAGTCAAATTGCTAGCGTTGAGGTCTGTGTATAGTTAGTCAAATTAAGTCGGTCTGTTAGAAGTCCGTTTGTCGGTCTCGTTTGCATCATGAATAAGTTGTTGTTGACATCTGTTAAGAGGCGTTTGTTCTAAGTAAGTGTACCAGCTTTCAAGAGTCAGTCGTTGAAAATAGTTCGTACTGTAGGTTAAGCATTGAGCACTGTCCCAGTCAATCTTGTGGTTTGTCAGTTGATGATGTACAGCAATGTGATTGTTGACATCACCATTTGTCGTGGCTCGTTTGTGTTCAGTTAGCCTTGTGTTCAGGTTTCTGCCAGTCTCACCAATGTATGAAGCCTGGCAGTCGGAGCATTTGATCTTGTAAACTGCTCCCTGTCTGTTGTTGGGTTTGTCCCTGTCTTTAACGTTGGTCAGTAAGTGTTGTAACGTAGTCGTAGGTTTGTGGGCAACGTGGATGTTTGTAGGGCTGTAGGATCATTGAGATGGTCTCAGAAGTGCCCTTAATATAAGGTATAGTCACTGTAGTAACAGGTGTCGGGTTCCTGTTCGTTGCGTCAGCTTCGGTAGGTCGGTAAATGTTTCGTCTAATAAAGTCAGCGTTGTCGTTGTTCTTGTGAAAAACATGCTCAAGGTATTTGTTTTCGTCAGTACAACGGCAAACACTACAAACAGTTGCATGGAACAGCCATGGGGTCGCCTGTTTCCGTTGTTGTCGCTGAAATTGTGATGCAACACGTGGAGGAACGCGCCCTTGCAACTTGCCGTCAAACGATACCGCTTTGGTTATTATACGTGGACGACACTTTTACTGCCGTTCACAAAGACGAAATTGACGCTTTTCACGACCACCTTAACGAACAGAACGCCAACATCCAGTTTACCAAAGAAATCGAAGAAAATGGAAAACTTCCTTTTCTAGACTGTTTGGTAAGCCGCGACAACAATGAACTGCGAACAACAGTGTACAGAAAACCGACGCATACCGACATATTACTTGACGAATCATCCTATAACCCGACTTCACACAAAGCCACAACTATGAAGACTTTGAGGAGACGAGTGCAACTAGTTTGTGACACACCGGACAGTTTACATGATGAAAACAAATACCTTGAGCATGTTTTTCACAAGAACAACTACAACACTGACTTTATTAGACGAAACATTTACCGACCTACCGAAGCTGACGCAACGAACAGGAACCCGACACCTGTTACTACAGTGACTATACCTTATATTAAGGGCACTTCTGAGACCATCTCAATGATCCTACAGCCCTACAAACATCCACATTGCCCACAAACCTACGACTACGTTACGACACTTACTGACCAACGTTAAAGACAGGGACAAACCCAACAACAGACAGGGAGCAGTTTACAAGATCAAATGCTCCGACTGCCAGGCTTCATACATTGGTGAGACTGGCAGAATCCGGAACACGAGACTAACTGAACACAAACGAGCCACAAGAAATGGTGATGTCAACAATCACATTGCTGTACATCATCAACTGACAAACCACAAGATTGACTGGGACAGTGCTCAATGCTTAACCTACAGTACGAACTATTTTCAACGACTGACTCTTGAAAGCTGGTGCACTAACGTAGAACAAACGCCTCTTAACAGATGTCAACAGCTACCGGCGCCTTACAAACGACTTATTCACGACGCAAACGAAACCGACAAACGGACTTCTAACAGACCGATTTAATTTGACTAACTATACACAGACTTCAACGCTAGCAATTTGACTAACAAAAGACAGATCGAAACTGACCAATGACTGATGACAAACTTAACACGAGTCTTTCAGCCAATACCATCATGGCTAAAGTGACCAATCACTTTCAAAGGACCAAACTTATAACATCATCGACTGACAAACACTATTCACTTGACTCTGAAGATGACTTCCGCTCAGGTTGTCGAAACGTCAGTCACCATCAACAGTTCTTCTGAGAACTACACTCACCCGGACGATCATACTATACGAACTAGTCACTGTTCTACAAAAAATGTTGAGACACATCAAATCAAGGCACAGGGCACAAAAGCAACACAAGCATTGAAAGCTACTGTGAGCGACCAATGCTCAACCAGTTCAAGCAAATGTCAGCAGCTCTCCCCTACTTCATCCACGGAGAAGAAAGTCCACCAACTTCTGTTGCAGTCACAGGATTTCAAGGTGCCCCATCTTCAGTTCCTGCACAGCATCCCTCACGTGATCAAAGACCACTGTTGAGCAGACACGATGAAAACTTTCCCTTGTAAAATGGCCTAAACGTGCAAAAAACACTTGCTGTTTTGACCATGTGATTAAATGTGATGTATTTTACCATGTGATCAGTGTGTGTAGTTGTTCACTGAGCGTGACAATGACAAATAAAATATAACATTTTTCGGTCAATTTTGTTTAGGTATTTCTATAATCACCTGAATAATATTATACTAAAACAATTATTCACCTCAGGTTCATGTATATTGGTGAATATGAGCCATTATGCCATGCTCTACAAATATGGAAAGTATATGCAGAATTTTTGGGGCATTTTTATTTTTATTTAAGTTTAGGTTCTGTATTTTGGGGGCATATTTAAAAGATTATTCCACTCTCACTTGTTGGATATGAGATGATTATGGCCAGTTCAATGCTGCACGGCTTGTTGGCCATCTATAAAGCGATTATTCCATGAGCATGTGTTGGATATGAGTTGGCAATACTCATGCACAAACATGCACAATGCATGCCAGAATGGATTCGAAAGGGTACTACGTAGGTTCTTGGGTAAAGATAAAAGCTACTGTGTAAATATGCATATATGTGTGTTCCACTTCTTTTTGTTTCAGTTGCTTTCAAAGGGAAACGTTTTTACAACTGATGCCATTACAGCTACACTCATGACTGCTACGCGTTCTGTTTACTCGTGGGATGTTATAGTTCAGGTATTCTACCTTACATGATTATATTGAATGCTTACTGGGCTCAAACATATATATCAGGAAAATACAACAAAGTACATGTACATCGTATAAGGATTCACAGACAAAAAGGTATGAAGTCGGAGCAGTCATAGAAAACTGAGAAATAAAAAGTGGTTAAACATGATCGTACATGCAGCTGCCAGCTGACGGCCTATTCACACCAATCAAGTCATGTTCACTCGCCATCAATTTTTATATCTGATTCTTATGGAGAGGGCAGTTGTAAAGATACTGTAATTGGTTACCTTAGTAGCCAGATCCATCATCTGTACATCAAAAACAACATAAAAAATACTTTAAGAAAAACACTTTTCATGTACCTCATGGAAGCTAGAAGTAATTTTTAAAACAATTTAACGAAATTAAATTTTGCAAAAAAAAAGAAAAAATGTTTAAAGAAAAAATTATTTAAAAAAAGTACTTCCACTCTCCTAGTCAAATTTGAGGTAGCAATAAATTATTTTCGTTAATTTATCAGCAAACACATCCTGAAAACAAAGCAAAAAATCTCGCATTTCTGTTGCCATGGCGACAGCCAACTGGGATTGAGTTATGTGTGTGTGCTCAACAAAACAAAGCTTTTTCCAAAGTTCCTGAGCTTTAGAATCCCAGAAAGGATTCAAGACTAAAGCAAAGGAACATCTTTCGAGGAATTCATCAGCTGTTCATGAACATTGCCAACTCAGGTGACATTCAGTGGATTCTAGCAAAACAAAAGTTACTGCCATGGAAAGCAACATGTTCAAACATCGCGTAAGGGAGGCAACTTAGATCAGATTACGACAGCCCTCCTTGAACAGAGACAATGGCATTGAATTAGCTAACATCTATGACTATGACATCTTTTAGCCCCCTGTAGACCCTAATGAATGTGATATAACCCTTCCTAACTTTCACATTGTTATTGTGGCTGAGGTAGTTCAGATGAGCCAAAGGAAATATTCCACTTTGAAAAATATTTTGATTGCGCTTTGAGTGCAGGAAATTATTTTATATTTTAATCGTGATTCTGGAGCAGGAACACAATAATGTTGTTGTAATTATTAACCAGTAGTGCATTCAGATATGAATGTGACCTGTTTGGTGCAGGTTATATGTGCTATATGAGCCGACACCTCTACCAATGCATTAACTAGAGTAAGAGATCAGCCATTGGTAAACAGCTGGAACAGAGGACATGTATGTTTGTCCTCTCAATCGCGGCATTACACATTACACATTACACACAACCTGGAAACCAACACCCTTGATTTAAAGGTCCTTTTTGATCTTGCAGAAATTCAAAACAAACTATCCCTCCCATATCAGATAGTGTCACCTGAATTCACAAATTAAATCCCAATATCAGTCAGTGTTTTCAAATTCCCATCCCCCAGGTTGCATCAATTCCTATGGTATGCTCAGGATGTCAATATCTCCCTGATCAATAATTTACTGTCAGTAGCATGTTGGTGGTGTACCAGCTGATGCATTGACTGACATCTTGACCAACATGATGTTGAGATCAGATTCAGTTCTTTCCCCATTAACAAGTGTTCCAACAAAATACACAGTATTAATATCCTTTTCTCCATATTGTTGCTGTAGCGTGTTGGATCAAAATTGTTCTTCGATAAGAGAGATGATTCTGAATTTGGTAAGTTGAGAGGTGTTGAAATGAAATGGAAAAAAATATATAGTTACATGTATTTGTCTGAGTTTCCTTTTAAAAGTCAATGTATGTTTCATATTTTATTCCCAATCTAGCATGTGCAAGGTACATGTATATACCTTTTTGGAACAGCTGAAAAAGACTGTTAGCCATGCCCTAAGCTATCCTAAAATGTACTTTTGCTTCTAGCAGTTTATTATTTTCCTGCTTTTTTTGTGTACTGTTTAATGAAGTCTCTGTTTTCTTAGATTTGCTAACAGTGAGTGAAACTGCACATGATGTGGTTTTTGATGAAGGAAATGGAATTAATTCCCCCACAAGTCTTGGCCTTGAAGCAACATTCATCAATCAAAACTTCTCACAACAGTGTCTGAAAAGAGGCCCAGACAAAAGGGTGTTTCCCAATCCAAACCCGTTTGTTACCGATGATGATGAAGGTCAAGTAGCATCTGTGGCATACAGGTATGGGAATGCACAAACAAATGTATCAAAATCATTCATGTCAACTTCAAGGGTGTTTCAAGGATTACACTCACCTTATTAACAGTTTACAGTAAGAAAAATAAACCCTTTTTGTAGCGATTTTGCTTTTATTGACTGAAGTGGCTAAGAATCATGTGCTCTTGGATAGCGCTGTCTGGTCACCTGTAGTGACTGGTCTCCATTTTGGGGTGACAAGTTGACCAGTTGCCAATAAATTCTGGAATTTTCGGTCAACATATATTGCAGGTAAGACTATTTTGCCTTGCCAGCCAGAACATTTCCAACGTAAATGGAACACCCTTGAAAGGTTGTCCAAAATTTCTAATGCAGTGTGATGCTTAATTAGCATTGGCCTTTCACCAGTTTCAACCTTTACACACAACCACTCGGCTCATTTCTAGGTGCTCTGAGTAAATTCTAGGAAATGTAGCTCGCCAAACTCACACAGTATTGGAATCTGTTCAGGATATTTATGTATCATTTGCCCAAACCATGACCCAGCTGATTACCTATTCTAAATGGTAAACAAACACTGGGTCGCATACACTTTCTAAAAGTTTTTTCCAACAATACTTTCCTGGCCTGTTGGTTTCGGCTTTGTTGCCGATTGACTTGTGGTAAGTCTATAGGTTACCCAGTCCCTTTGAAGTCTTTTTGTTGAATTGAAACTTGAAAAAGCAAAAAGTGGTCAATTCATTTGTGAGTCACCATATTGTTGAATCTTAGGTATTAGGTAGAACAATGTTATTGTTATTGGTACGTTACCATTATCTGAGCCATGCCAGTAAATCAGCCTGTGGTCTGCACAGTCTTTGAGTGTAAAAAAGCAACATTGTTTTGGGAGCGAGGGGGCAAAAAAGTTTTCAGATTTTTATTGTGAACAGTCTCAAGACGTCTGCCACGCATTGGCATTAATCTATAGTTATATAACTGAATTCCCTTGCTCCAGGGATTACATGAGGTGACTGATGAACTAACTGTCAAGGAAGGTTTAGTTGTCTTTGTGTAGTAGTTTATTAAAACTTTTCAGACTGAAGCGTGAAGTTCATTTGCAGGTATCGTAAGTGGAACCTTGGAGATGGAATTGAACTGATTGTGAGATGTGAACATGATGCCATGATGCTTGGCCCTAATGGAGAAGAATCTTTTATTAATATCAAGACCTTGAATGAATGGGATCCCAGGGTTTGTATTGATTTGTGTTCATAAAAAATGAATAATATTATTTAAACTACATGGGCCAACATTTTGCGTTAGGAAAGGGGGAGCTATGTAGGTGCTCTTTTTTATGAACGAGTTTTAGTGTAGCTACATGTAGAATGAGTTATAGCAGTTAGTTGTGGTCAGTTGGTCTGTCACTGGAACATGGTCTAGCACTACCACCCTTGGCGGTGAGCTAGGATGGGATAATCTCTATATTAGAAGGAAGGAAAAAGCGAAAATTGAAATTAATGTTTAAAACTGAATGATCAGACTCTGGAGTACTAAAAGGCCTATTTAAACCCTTCAGCACGGACTGGGGAGTTCTGCCCAAACACCGTTCCAATTTTTTTTAAAACATAGTTTCTGCTACAGTGGAATATTTGTGAAATAGCCTTCCGTCTAACGTCAGAGCCACTAGATCTTTTATTAACTTTAAAAATGAGATCAATCACCCAATGTCCTCCTTGTGTTTTTGTTAGATTCCACATATGGCTGGAGAGTATTCATTGAAAATGTCCCTGGTATTCCAGGACGATTGTGCGAGCATCAAGCAGGCTTCGATTGCAACTTAAGGTCGTATGCGCGAAAATGTTCTACTAGATAGATTTTCTTCAAAATTCTACTGTGGACAGATAATGAATTACTTGTTTCAGAAATGAAAAAAAGGGGGTCATGGACTTCGTTCCAGAGATAAAGCGTTTGGAAAAAAACTAGTCTGATTTTGAAAAGTTGTTCTCGTAAATCAGCATGGTCTCCAGGGTTTCTAGCTTAAAATATCAAAGATGAATCAACGGAGATAAACTATCCTATTAATATTTTGTGAATCTGTTGCGTTAATAATCCCAAATGGGTATTTGAAACTGCCGCACTGACAAACGAAGAACGGCATTCGATGGTGCATTTTGCAAAAATTCAAACTTCTAATCAATAGATTGTCTTTATTTTTTTCCGCTAAACGTAGAAAATCGTTAGTGAAAGTGATCCATCAAAAGAAAAACTAGGCGTCACCGAACGTCCAAGATCGTTAAATCCAGGCAAAGCTATAGCAATGGTAACTGACCAATCACTTTCAACGAACCAGGCTTATAACATCATCAACTGACGAGACTATTTACTTGACTCTGAAGATGTCTTCCGCTCAGGTTGTCGAAACATCAGTCACCAACAACAGGTCTTCTCAGAACTACACTCGCCCGGACGATCACACTTTACAAACTACTGATACTCCTGGATTCAAACCATTTAATATGACTGCGATAAAAACAAAAACTAACAACTAAAGAACAAAGACAGGTACAAGAGAACAAGAAGGAAAGCAAAGCCTGCACATTAAGTTTCCTTCATTTGATTTAGTCCTCAAAA
The DNA here is from genome assembly GCA_964020085.1 of Micromussa lordhowensis. Taxonomy (NCBI): domain Eukaryota; kingdom Metazoa; phylum Cnidaria; class Anthozoa; order Scleractinia; family Lobophylliidae; genus Micromussa; species Micromussa lordhowensis. Next base: position 13,025,403 of record OZ026605.1, read on the forward strand.
GCTACCCACTGCAAGTTTATTGATACTTGTAGTGACCACATATTTGAGGAAAAGTAACATCTAGATCTTTTCACATGCCTGGGTCATTTACCAGCTGGGTGTGATGTATAATCCAGACACATTAATTGCATTATCATTTAAAATGAAATGATATGCAGTGTTAGCATTTTTTCAGTCTTTCTCTGTTTTAGAATCTGAAAAGTTTGGAAAATATAAAAAAATAGTTTCCAAAATACTCTTTGTCAGTTACTGGTAACCTCAGCATAACATTCCAATTTTTTAACACAACAAAGTGACGGTGTCACGCAGTATTCAAGGCTAGATGTCGGCAGTTAGCATCTGCTGGTTGCTTGTGAGTCCTAAGATCTCAGTTTCCTCTTCCTTTGTATCCTTGTCGAAAAAAAAAATAAAGCAAAATCTCAGAACATGTTTTTCTTTATGTGTAATAGCTCAGTAACCTGTTTAGTAACCTGTTTAACCAGCTTAGTTGAAGGTGGTAAAGTGAGGGGGGGGGGGGGAGGGGGGCTTCTAGGTTTAAGTTTCCTGAAGAAAAAATAGGTCCATTCACAACAACAACAACAACATTTATACCAAAAAAAAATGAAATAAAGAAGAAGACTACATTACAGTGCGACTACTCTAACCAAAGCCACCCGACAAAATTTTCTACAAATTTAACGAATGAAAATCGTGGAGGTTACGAATAGTTTTGGAACAAATTATCCAAAATAACCACAAATGTGTTGCCTTTGTAATATACAGATTGATTACATGGATATTTGTAGAAAAACGTTTGCTATTTACCTCCATAATTTTTATTCATCAAATTTGTGGACAATTTTGTCGGGTGGCCTTGGTTGGAGTAGTTGCACTGTAATTTGAAGCTTACAAATTTGGTATTAGCTGCCTATAACAACCATACGGCTCAAAACATAAAGCAGCTATCCATGGGATACAATTAAAAGTTCACAATTCATGGAGTGGATAGTAAGATACGCATTTCACATTTCACGAGTGACATTTTCACACAACCTTACAAAACTTGTAAGGTTGTGTAACTTAATTTCCAAAGAACAGTATTGTTATCATATAAAAATACCCTTTACCACCCACTTGGTTGACTAAGCTGACCTGGAACTGTTCCATTTCTATTTATTTCACAAACCAGTAATAGAAACTTTAAAAGTAAATTGTGAAGTAGTAAATTATGGCAAACAAGCTTACATCAGAATTTGTTGTGTACTTTGGAAGACGAGTGTTTCTGCTCCCCCCTTCGGCAAGAGTGTTAGTCACTGTGTTTGTTAGGTTACTCAGTTCAGTATTTGATTTTGGTATTTTTCTTCAGGCAATTGGTGTTGATTGGCGTCAGAAGCTAGACTCGCAGCGTGGTGCTGTACTAGCAACAGAACTGAGAAACAACAGCTGTAAACTGGCTAAGTGGACTGTTAGTTCTATACTAGCTGGATCAGAGTACCTCAAACTTGGGTAAGACAGAATTTTTGTGAGGGAAGAGAATCGTTTTCACGATTGTGTATCTTAATTTTTTATTTCAACGAAATATGGTTTGTTTTCTTTGAGGTAGTTACTATTTTTTTTAAGTAATACTTAGCAGTAATACTTATTGTCAAGGGACAAATTAAACTAACTTGTAGAAAAGGAACAACATATACATGTAGTTCAGATCAAAAACTAACTACAACAGGGCAGGAAAAGTCCGAATGCCGGGGCAAGTAGATGTTGGCCTTGGGCAAGTGAACGTAGAAGTTCAGTTGGGCAAAGTGAGATTAGCGTCAGTAGTCTTGTGAGTCTGAATGGAAATGTCAACTTGATAAATGATAATTTCCAGTCAGAGACTATTTCAACTACAAGACAGCAAAATGAGTAAATATTTGAGTTGAAAACATGGATTAGTTAAGATTCCAAACACACCTTGTTTGCACTTGTCCTCTGACTGCCATACTGCCAGCCACTTCGGCAAGTAATATTTATGTGGGGGCAAGTGAAAACTGAAATTAACTGGTTCACTGGGCAAGTAGATTTCAATTTTTTTTCCTGCCCTGTATAATCTATCCAAAATATTGATTGTTTCAGTAAATCGATATTAGGGCTTGCTTGCCTCTACATTGTAACACATGTGATTGACAGGCTGTTGTTTCTGATTATTCCTTTCATTTACTGTACATTTACTGCCCTTAAGCCTTCATGTTCATGACATATATAATATGTCACTAAATTCAAGCTTCGAAATTAGCGATGTTACCTTCGACAGATCACTCGACTTGTAAAGAAACCCAGCCATCGATGTTCTCTTGTTGACTGCCCATGAAACATTTGTCCCCTTCTCAAAAGAAAGGCACTAAATCTGCCAGCGAAACAAGAAAAAAGCGCACAGAAAGAAGGCAACTCCAAGGACCATTTCCTCTCAGTTCTTGAATTTCAACTGACTCGAATCTGTAAGACTGGGAACTGTCAAAAGCCTTACTTTGCTTTCAGAAGTAAGCTCTAAGAGCTCTTTGATTACAACTTATTCACAATGGCTATTGTATCCCCAACAGGTACGTGTCTCGGGTAAACTACCTGGATTCATCAAAGCATGCAATCCTTGGCACACAGCAGTTCCGTCCAAAGGAGTTCGCTACTCAGATAGCTCTAAACATGGATAATGCCTGGGGAATCCTACGCTGTATCATAGATACCTGCATGAAATTACCAGATGGAAAGTATCTTATACTTAAAGACCCTTTAAAGGTGAGTTGTTAGTAATTGTCGCCAGAACTTGTTTTTGTTGGAATGCGTATTAACAATGCGTATTATTATTGTGTCCTCTGCAATAAAAATAAAATATTATACCAAGAGATTATCAAGGTAAGAGAGTGAATCATTGGTATAGGCGTTATACCCAAGGTAATCTCTCTTAAGTTATTTTTAGACATGGTACCCAGTTCTTCCGAGGATGTTACTCCCGCGATGCGTGGACAGCCCACGCGACTTTCTCGAAACTACCAGAGACGAAATGGCGGAACATTTTGGCGAAACGTCATTTTAATGGTTTGATTTTGAGAAGACGCAGAGATGTTTTCTACCCTCTCAGCCGTCGTTTTGTTCTCCTGGGCTTTCCTTTGAATTGGGCTCGTTCGGCTGTTCATTATTTTGCCGTTTATTTGGTTTTAGGGAGTTTTTAAATAAGCAACTGAACCTCAACGAGTACAATTAACGGCAACGAGTACAATGGAAGTGCGGCAAACATGCGTTATAGTTCTTTGTTCATTTCTTTGCCGTTCTTTACAAAACAACAACGTTAAATAGCCGCATTCTGCATATTCGAAAGAACGTGAGCTACAACGGCCAATTTTTAAAATTTCTTTGTCAAATTTTGACGCTGTCTTGCATATTCTGTTTGGGATATTTCTGACAGTGATAGACAAACTGAATGAATCTAAATTCTCGCGAGATTTGTAGGTTGAATATAATAAAGTCGCTTTCTAATCGACGTCATAAGCGTTGTTGTCATTGTTGCTTAAACTGATTTTTGCTGCTTCGGCGGCGAGAGTCTGTCTGCACTTTCGACCATCAGCCTTTTTGTTCAGTTGTGTTGTGTTTGGGCGTTTGTTATTTGCTTTGCACTCATTTGTCTACTCATTTCTCTGCTGTTCATTCAGTTGTTATTGCTTGTGCAGTGGACATCTGTCTCCAATTTTAACTTCTATTAAAGTTTCAAAATGTATCAAAACTTAGTGAGAGACAAGCTCCCGTGCTGGTAATTAAAGAAACCATCCCCACAGCGTTGGAGGCTTTCCTTTGCTTTGAAACGAAACGAAACGACACATAAACAAACCTCCACGAAAACATCCACGCAACGCGCGAGTAACATCCGCGAAGAACTGGGCACCATGTCTAAAAATATCTTAAGAGGGATTACCTTGGGTACAAGGCCTATACCAAGGATTCATTCTCTTACCTTGATAATCTCTTGATTATACAAAATATGAACGGTATTTGATAACACAGTGGAATCCAGATTACTTGAACTTCCAAGGGAACTGGTTTGAAAACTGGGGTAGTTGGAGAAACTGTTGTGGGGATCAAATTATAGTGCTGGACTGGGGGGACTGGGGGAAGGAAGCAACTTTTGGTTCTAGTTTATTAATACATGTAATTGGCTGGGAATTGGACTGTTCTTGTCATTTGTCAGCAAGTTTGGTTAAAATTTAAATAATTCAGCGAGTCGAACGCACGTAATCGGTGATTACCGGTAGGTTTTATTCAGTTTTATTGTTCTTTGCTAGTAATTATTCTAGTTGTGGTGCTTATCCTATTTTTGTTCATGTGTCATGGCATTTTTCCATCGTTTTGTGAGACTTCACGAGCAGTTCTGTTAGTTTTCAGAACATGGCTTTACTTTATAGTTTACGACAGTCATACAATCATGTAGTATTGAGTTGTTTTACCCATTTGGTAGAATTAATAAAATGCATTGTATTGTATTTTATTATCCAACTCTGCTTTGTAGAGTACAAATAACGCGAAACGAGTACAAACCAAAAACAAACTTGGCAAGTTAGAATTTTGGGAAAAGAAATCGTTGGATAATAAACCTCTTATTAGACGTTTTGATGTGTGGTATCGCTGAGTCTGTTTACTCGTTGTTTGTTTTTTCACTCACCCTACGGGTTCGTCAAAAAAAGGTACAACTCGTAAAAATACACAGTGATACTACACGCCAAAACGTCTAATAACATATATTTATTGTATTGCATTGCAATGCATTGCATTGCATTGCATTGCATTGCATTGCATTGCATTGCATTGCATTGCATTGCATTGCATTGCATTGCATTGCATTGCATTGCATTGCATTGCATTGCATTGCATTGCATTGCATTGCATTGCATTGCATTGCATTGCATTGCATTGCATTGCATTGCATTGCATTGCATTGCATTGCATTGCATTGCATTGCATTGCATTGCATTGCATTGCATTGCATTGCATTGCATTGCATTGCATTGCATTGCATTGCATTGCATTGCATTGCATTGCATTGCATTGCATTGCATTGCATTGCATTGCATTGCATTGCATTGCATTGCATTGCATTGCATTGCATTGCATTGCATTGCATTGCATTGCATTGCATTGCATTGCATTGCATTGCATTGCATTGCATTGCATTGCATTGCATTGCATTGCATTGCATTGCATTGCATTGCATTGCATTGCATTGCATTGCATTGCATTGCATTGCATTGCATTGCATTGCATTGCATTGCATTGCATTGCATTGCATTGCATTGCATTGCATTGCATTGCATTGCATTGCATTGCATTGCATTGCATTGCATTGCATTGCATTGCATTGCATTGCATTGCATTGCATTGCGGCAGCCATGTTGGTGTCCCCAAATAATCGGTGGCAATGTTGGTGTCCCAGGCCAACTGAATCTTGTGGGGGTTGAGCTCTTTTCATACGTAAACACTTTCTTTTGTTCCAGTAAATTTGCATGGATGCTGGCCACGTAATTGAAAACACTCTGAACATCTTTTTCTTTTCCTAGGGCATGGTTAGAATTTATGACATTCCTGACAACACTTTTGAATCAAGCGACGAAGATGAGGACGAAGAAGAGGAGGAGGAGGAAGATGAAAAGGGTTAGTTATTTCACTAACTCGCTTGCATCAAGAGTATCTGAACCTGTATCCTCTCTATAGAAAAGGTCGTATTTTTTGTATGAGATACCAGTGGTTTCCCACACTCTTCTCATCGAGTTGTAAGTCCGTTAATGTTAATGAGTTGCATAGTTTGCAATGCATTCTGGATCCATGCCCGAACCGCCGCCGCTGATCGATCATGGAAGCCGTATTCAGAACTTACATATGAGGTTACTCGCGGATTGTGGAGTGATCTATATTTATCTAACTAATTACAAGTGGAACGATATGACTTTTTTGTGGAACGATCTGACCCTGGAACTCTGAGACTAGTTATTTTGGTTACCTTCTTTGTGCTTTGGTTAGTAATTCTGGTGGCGTATATAGTGCTTTGGTGGGTAAAATGTCGCCGAAAATTGGTAAGATGCCTTTGTTTGATATTAGCTCTGAAGCAGACAGTGCAGTCTGGCAACTAGATACGCTCACTAAAACGTTTTACAGAGCTGGTAATAATTTTGGAAAGCGTTGGAGTATGCCGCTTATTTATGACTAGTTTTAACAACTGCACTATCAAAACCGACAATCAAAATAATCTGTTTATGTATGTGCAAATTTGCAATATTCGTGAAGTCAAGTTGCCAGTTTACTGTTAGTAATGTTCATTCACAGATGGGGCGATATGAGAAGGATATACTACCCTCATGGCATTGTTATTGTTCTGTTCGGATTGTTTCTTTTTCAAAAGATATCAAGGTTTTTTTTTTCTGTACCTGCAGTGTGAATAACAGTTTATTTGGTGCATTCATGCAGCCACCAGAATTTAGCATTGTTAAAAACATCCAAAATTTGCTGGTACAACAGAAGAAATCATCCTCAGTGTTACACAGTTATTTGTTGTTCTCGTGGAAGAACAAATTGTAAGATGCATTGAACTTGGTAATGCTTAGTGACACGCACAGACACTCGGAGCACCATGAGTAGGTTTTACTTTCTTAGCTATTGACATTGTATTTTGTTATAATTGTTATTGTTCTGTTGTTGTTGAAAACATGCAAAGGTTGTTCCGTTGCATTCATAACCAACTCGGATTGATAAACAAACAAAATGTATCTGCGGATACAATAGAATAACCTCTCCTAAATGTTGTACAGTTAGCATTTCATATTCTTGTACAGGAAAACGTTTATTAAATGCTTTGAACTTGGTCATGCTCACCGACATGCACAGACAGTTTGGGTATTACGAGAAGGTTTTGCTGACGTCATGGCATTATTGCTGTTCTTTTTGTTTTGTTTTGTTTTTTTGCAAATAAAGATACCTTGTGTCAATCACGCCTATTTAATCAAAAATATGGAGCTGGAAAGACTACAAATACCCCCAAAATCCCATGCTACTTTTCAAACGGGTTCAAGACAATGGAAACTAACGAGAGTACTCTTGAAAACATCATGATTCTGAAAGCAACTTGTTGTTATCTTGAGGCTTAATCTATCCGTCAACATTGTGTTACTGTCTTGGTAAACAGTTTTTAAATACCCGTAATATGTTAGCACAGAAAGGAAAATAACTCTAGGTATAGAGTGTGTGCGGGTGACGTCATCAAATTCTCAAATCCAAAACTAAAGAGCCACTAAATGTTTTATCCTCATCAGGCTTAAGAGGTTCCAAATTTAGCTCTGTTTACAACTTTCCAGCTCAATAGCATCCTTCGTTTGGAAACCATAACAAGTTATGGCGGTGCGTGACATAATGCGAAGCTCGCTTTCGTCGAAAAATATACCCTTATCTCGTGATTTTCGTCCATTTTAGGAGTTTAAGTATCAGGAAAAGTGTTTTTGTAAATATTTTTTGGTTCGGTTTAGATAATCAGTTGACTAGAGAGCCAAAGTAAGTTCCAGATGTTTACACTATTTACTGGCCGCCATGTTGGAGGAGTACAGAGGTCCTCCAACATGGCGGCTCCATACTACGCTCTGTAATTTTGTGCGGAACATTTCGACGAATATCTCAGCTTTGGGACAACGCACACAGCTTAAACTTGGAGAACTGTCTTCTTTATTTATCGTCTACAATATCACAATTTTTTGACTTTGTCCGTTGCATAATTTTTATTTTATTTTTTATTGCGTGACAGCCGCACACACTCTATAGGGGCCGTGTCTGGTATTATACAGCTCTTGCAGTGAATGATGTTTGATGTGATCCAACCTTTTGCGTAATATGAATTACTCTTTTCTTAAAGTTTTACCTGTAAAGAGGTAAAATTACAAAAAGCAATAAGCAAAGTTTTTTTAACTGAAAATAATGACAGTAAACGTTCACAGAGATCTTTTCTCCGGACTCCATACTCACAGCAAAAAGGATATTAATCGTTTGACATCTCCAGGACAACGTGTCACGTAACTTCTAGTTAATTTGTTGATCAGAGAAGATGTTAATGGCCGCTTGTTGTAATTTTGTGTTAAAATGTCCGACTTATTTGCGTTGTTCGGGAGTACGTGACGCAGATGGTGACGTAGATGCTGCGAATAAGACTAGATCACGAAAAGGTTGGTGTAATCTGTCAACATTTTCCTACAGTGTTGGTAAACATTTTTTAACTTGCGAATTGCGATAGCAAGTTACAAGTTGTTCGTGGTGTGCAGATTATGCGGTCACTCATCTGTTAATTTTTTTTGCTATTTCTGCTGACCAGTATATAAAACCTTAGAAATCAGTGCATAAGTATTTGGTTCATGCTGAGTGGTATTGGGTTCATGCTGAGTAGGTGTCATATCAAAGTTACACAACAGTCATGCAAATGTTTTCTTTTCTGGCCCTGAGAAAACCTTACGGTCACTATAGTTTGGGTAGTTAGTGTTTGTCACTTATTTTGTGGTAAAAATTGTTTTCAATCGTTTGGAGGACTCTCAAAAATTTTGAGCGTGTTTTGTTTTCGTATTGCGCTTATATCAAAATACTTAGAGACTTGTTTTAGTTGGTGTCGTATCGCAAAGGCACACAACTGTCAGACAAGCTTAGCTCGCAAAAGTGTAGTGTAGCTCTCGAGGATGAACAAGTTTGCAAGTATAGTGTGGTTCATTAATTTTGTGTTGTAAAATTGTTCTCAATCGTGTGAAAGTACGGAGCGCAACGTTGACTTAAGATGTTGTGATTCGCAAAGGATACTACAAAAGGGGTCAATACAAGTCGCGAAAAGGTTTGATCAGTGTAACTTATGTTACAACTGAAGAATAATGACATCGTTATTAATGATGAACATAAATTCTCAACCAGTAATGGTTGAAGCAAAGGGAAAAGAATTGTCTAAATTGCCATGCAAACTGATTGATGAAACAGAAAGCATTGACATCATATTTTGGGGTGATCAAAAAGACAAAGTAACACGCGATTTCACTTACAAATTGTCAAATACCCGATTTAATAAATGTCTTTCTCTCAACTCAGAATCAATGATAACAAGTGCCAAATTACCTCTTTGCTCACAGAGCACTTTTGATTAAATAACCCTTCTGCTGTGGGTGTGAAGTACGAGAAAAGATCTTTGTGAATGTTTACGGTCAGAATCATTCTTTTCATTTAAAGAAGCTTTGGTTGTTGCTTATTGTAATTTTTCCTCCTTAAAACATTACTGTAAGTCCATTTACGAAAAGGTTAGCTCATGTCAGTCACCATTCACTGGAAAATTCCCGGGTTTGCTCATCGAGTACGTTAATATGTATCTGGCAGGTGAACGGAGTGAAAAACCTTTCTTCTGGTAATGAATTGGGTGAATACTTGAGGTTCTCTTTCTCTGGTTTGGCTCTGTTGTTTCACTCAGCCGCTGTTAATATATGAGTTTTAAATTATTAATTAAACATTCAGTCGTAGTAACTGTACTCTATTGATTCTTAGTTTTCTTTTGCAGATGGAGAGGATAAAAACTGAAATGACAGCTTTGTGACCTAATTTTTCCCTACCATGAAGACCGGCAAAGAGGATCCCTTCTTATTTAACACAAATTATACGAAGCTTCGTAAGCTCTTGTTAGTAATTTTTGCAAACCGTTGCCACTGTTAGATCTATCTCAAAGTTTAGGACAAGAACTGTAAGTGGCCGGTTGTTACCGTACAAACTCTTGCAACACCATTGCTTCAATGATTGTCTACAGAGACCCCTGTTAAGGGTTCAAAACCCTGAAATCCCCCTTCACCTTCTGACTTGTTTCAACTTTGTCGGCAGTTTAGGCCACGTTGTCTTTTCATTAATATAACAATAACAAAACTTCAAAACTGCATTTGGTTTGGAGTTTTTTAAAACTGTGTTGTACCTCAAAAACAAAGTGATTATACTGCCAGATCGAATGTTAGTGCGCTTGTGCTGAAAAACTCGTAGCTGTTCATGCCACTCGACAAAGGAAGTACTATTTAGGAGAGGCAAAATAAAAGAAACTGTAGGTACCTGCAATGCAGCTGTAGAGACTTCGTTATATCGGCTTCCATTCCCAGACTTTACGCACGTTTTCTCTCCTGTGGCAGCCTTGGCCCTCTCATGGTTATGACGTCCCTTCACAAAACTCCTGTTGATTCCAGTGTGAGTATAAAACATCTTTGACGAGGCCCTCAGATTGTGGTAACTTACGAGCGGACATCACAGCTTTGGGTACTTGTGATTCGTATGGGTGTTAATCACTGAAAAGGCGCGATTGACCATTAAGGTTGTGACTTGTTCAAGCGAGCATTAGATTGCCGCGCAGCCCCTCTGCCTTCTTTTCGATTGCAGCAAGATTTGTTCTTTTGGCGCTGCCTTTCGAGGTGCGGTAAAGAAATGCCAGCAAGGGTACACCGTTTCCTGATGTAGCTACATACATGCTGTAAACTTCCCGAACATAAGCTCCGAATAAGCCTTCATTAAGAGTTTGATGACGCACTATAACATTTCAGTATCCTTTACTTTCGCCGTACCTCTCCTCCAATGCTCACTCGAGCTCCTTTATGACACCATGTGCATGATAACTCGTCAGTGAGGCGCAGAGTGCGTGTAAAACAGATTTTGCAGAGATATCTACTTCCCCACTTCAGCGATATGTTTGGGCCCAGAAAAGAGTCTCATAACAACGGCGTGATCGCAGGTTTTCTCGCAGACTGAGTCCCATACGGATTTATGAGGCTAGCAGAAGCTCGTTTATTGAATTGTTTGGTGAAGCCTTAATGCTTGGCTAATTAAGGCTATAACCACCAAGTTTAGAGAATTAATTGCGGTTTGATAGATTGATTTCTTTTGTTTCAATTACACCGTATACCCATTGGAGAGGGAAATGACAAAAGAATAGAACATTTTCAGAATCCCCGTTTAGTACGACATATACACCCAGGTAAAGTAAAGGTTTTGACAGAAAAAAAAACGAGAGTTTTCTAGTACGTTTACATCTTGTAACTTAGATACACCCATTCCATAAATGGTGGAACACTCGGATAACCTGGGCCGAATAGCGCGAGAACGAGGCTTGTCAGTCCTTTGTTGAGTTATTTTTTTGTAAAAAAAAATACCTCTTAGTCGGCGCGACGGGTCAATGGGTAAGTCAGTGAGTCAGTGAGAGATGTGTGTATGTCACACCAATGAGATTGAATCTACTATGAACAGATAATCAAATTTCTTGTTGTAAAGGTAAATGGTAAATGAGAAGATCTGATCCCGATATAGTTCAGAACGGCAATATTTATTCCTCCATAAGAGAGGAGGACGCATTCCTATATTGGGCTTATTGACGTCTTCTGTGGGTTACGCAGAGGATTTTGTGGGCGGGTTTGATAATCTAGTAAATGGTTTGATAATCATTCGCAATTGGATAATCAGAGAAAGATAGTGCCGTTTGGCATGTAACTACGAGCATGCGATGAAGGGTTTAGCTTTTCCCATTACGAAAGGTTCTGAATTAAATGAGTCTTAGCCGCTCAACTACTAGGTTTAAGATGAAAGAAATGAAAGAAAAAGTTGATCAGTGTGGCTTCTTTGACAGGAACAATCATATTTTAGGGGCGCGGAATGTGCTGCTGGGAATTTGAAGAGGTTGCGGCCAGGTTGAAATCGTTTGGGTGTTGTATTTAAACCTAAATGTTGCCGCAGAGTTCCGAGCGTGTCGTGAATTTCAGTACCCATTGATAAGTTTCAATGTGAAGGGCGAAGAGACTACAATTAATTTGGTCAACAGAACAAAAATGTATTATTCTGTGACAATTTTACAACTGGAATGGTTCTTGTTTACTACTGGAACGAGAAGATAGGTTTCAAATGAAACTAAATCATTTCTTTTCAATGTTATCAGGTTTTTCGCTTTTTCACATTAATAGTCAGCACGAATTGTAGTAGGAGAAAAAGGAAGTCATTTTTGTTCAAGATAAGTTGAGTGAGGTATGTGAAGTCTTGGGCGTTTATTTCAAATTTCATTTGGAAATTCATTTGTTCGTTTCCGAAAGATTCTGATTTTAAGTAATTGGTCATTGACGAAATTGCTGTTCGGAAGTTTTCTTCTCTCGGGAACTGGTGGGATGATTTTAAGGCTAGAATTCGTAAGCTTTCTATTAATTTTTCATCTCGAAAGCATAGAGATGCAAATGCCGAACGCTCTCACAAGTCGACTTATTCGTGCGAAAAATTCTCTTCACTCGGGTGACCAGTCCTTTGTTCCTATTGTTTCTAAACAAGCAGAGGGTGTCAAAATTAGATCAAGAGCGCAGTTCATTGAAGAGGGTGAATAACCTACCGGTTTTTTTTCTCTAGCAAACGCTTGCCGAGAAAAATTCCTTTGAATCTTTTATTGATAAGAACGGTATCGAAAAGTCTTCGCAAAAGGACTTAGAGTCCATTTTAACCAGTTTCTATGCTGATCTTTTTTCTAAGGATTCTCCTGATATGCAAATTCAAACTGAATCGATTGATGACCCCGAATTTTCCTCGAGCGATTTGGATCGTGATCAGGGTGAGGGTTTGTTTACTAAAGAGGAGGTTCTGTCCGCCCTGCTGGGTTTACAAACCGGTAAATCGCCAGGGTCGGATGGACTCCCCACCGAATTTTATCTCACATTTTGGGATCACCTTTCTGATCAACTCGTCCTTGTCTTTAATGAGCGCTTTCGCCTTTGTGTCCTGTCGGATAGCCAACGCCAGGGGCTTTTACGTTTGATCCACAAGAAAGATGAGAGAAATCTAGCTAAAAATTGGCGCCCTATTTCACTTCTTAACACCGACTACAAGTTAGCTTCTAAAGTTATCATTGAGCGTCTCAAATTAGTAATGCCTTCTATTGTGTATCAGGACCAAACTTGCAGTATTCCAGGGATAACTATCTTTTCCAATTTGCATTTAGCTCGAGATGTCCTAGATATGATTGATAAGACTGATGAAACTGGTATCCTCGTTACGCTTGATCAAGAAAAGGCCTTTGATCATGTCGATCATGAATTCCTGATGCGTGTTCTAAGCAAGTTTAGTAATGGTCCCTCTGTGGATGGGTTAGCCTTTTCTTTAACAATAATGTCTTTTCTCGGGTAATTTGTAATGGTAAGCTTACTGATCCTATTTTCCTAGGTAGAGGGGCGAGACAGGGTTGCCCTCTCTCGCCCCTCCTTTATATTCTTGTATCCGAATCCGAGGTACTCTCCACCCAGATTCGTAACTGTAGAGAAATTGAAGGTTTCCGTCTCCCAATTTAAGATCTCTCAGTACGCTGACGACGCTACGAAATTTTCTTAAAACAGAGGGGTCCCTCGTTAAATAAATTACTAATGATAAGTGTGCTACTTGCAGTCGAATTGAAACTATCGAACATGATTGTTGTTTGCAATGCCGCAGGGTTGTTAAGGTGTGGAGACACCTTTTCCCGATTTTGTCTAATCTCAGTGACACTCCATTTTTCATCATGTCTCGGTCTCTTCAATTTTCTATCCCTTATCGATTGTCAGTCCCCATCTTCTTCTCTTTTGCGCTTTCTAATAGTTACCAGTCTCTATTGGATTTGGTATGTTCGTAATTCAGCGACCTTCCGTAATTCTCGCCTTAAGTCTCAGGGTATTGTTGACTTAATATTTAAAGATATCAAGTCTCGTATTCGTTGTGCTTTTACCGACACCGTTTGGAAGTTTTGGTCAAAAGGCTCTGTCCTTTGCTCTCTTGATGAAAATGGTAACATTACTTTTTCCATTTAGTCGTAAGCATCTCTCGTTAATTTTAAGTTAATTACTTGTAGCCTCACTTACATGGCGGACACTTACTCCAGGCCCTTTGGTCTGTGCGCTGTTTGCGTCTCCCAGTAAGAAGAGGAATGGACATTGTACGTATCAGCGCGAAAGGACTTAGTATTATTTAGGTGTACCACTAGTATCATGACCAATAAACCGCCTGGGGTACCAGGCTTTTATATTTTGAAGAAAAACCTAATGAAAGCACGAATTAGTTGAATCAAACTTTTATTGCTAACCGCAAAGGTGGTAACAAATAAGAAAGTGGTATTCCGTGAGTATTTGGTAATTAATTATTTAGTTCACGTTTATGGGCGTAAAATACTTGCGTTTTATCCGTGAGATCGTAGGTGTCGATCGTTGAGTTCGACGGGCCGCCATCTTGGTCTCTTGATGCGAGCAAAACTGGGGAGGGTACAAAATACCCGTGGGTAGGAGTTGTGGGGTTTATAGTGTGGGGTGAAAAAATAGGGAGAATGTACCATCTTCCCTCCGTCTGTTAGCGGCGTTAGCTTCTCCAACAACGGCAACACCTGAGTGGTCGAAGGGACATTAGAGTTCATCAGAGCGTAGCAGCGCGTTGACAACTTGAGTGACAGAAAGTGACATTCATCACTCCGCGGCTCAGGCCAAAACGGCGTAGAAGAATTTCTGCAGTTATCGTAAAAATAGAAAAGAAGCCCATGCAAACATAGCTAGGTGCATGGATCGCGGGCGCGTGCGCCCAACGACGACGTCCAGCAACATGACGGCTACACTCCAGCTAAGTGGTTTACAGCGTAGATCTGTGATATCGACATCCATGACATCTGTCATGGTCAAAACAAGGTATGCGCTGACCAGTATCACGTGGCCATATCGCGGGTTCAAATTTAGATATCAAGGTCATTTGTTTTTAAAAGGTGACCGCTGCCCAAATACTAGTTTTCGATTGGCTCATGCCAGGTTAATTTATTGTAGTTTGGACGCCGGTTAACGCTAACCCAGGAATAAAAGTATAAATTTGTCTTCTATGCAAAAGGTTTTTACTGCTTTTGGGTCATGTGCTCCTGGCGCAGGCGTAGTTTGAGATTATTCCAAATGTAAACAGGAAATCCACCGCAAAGTTACAAAACTCAAATCAAAATTCTCGCTGGCTTTGAATAACCCGGTCCAGGAGCTCCGCATTTAGGCTTTGCTAAATCTATATATTATCAGGCTCACACTCGAGTGAAAAGTGGTAAATCACTTCCATGAGTTGTTAGAGAGTGATCTAAATACTGAAAACAAAGCAAGTGAAGTGAATGTATGAAAGAAAGAACCCACAAACTTAGTGATACAATGGAACTCGGTTATCGCCAAATATCGTGATTTGTCACGGTCTTGCAAATCAATTATTTCAGACTTCGGTAAATAATCGATCCCCCCGCCACTGACAAATCACGATATTTTTCTCAACCTTTTTGCCATCTTGCGTGAGCAGGTTGCGTGACTAGTAATCTTGCACCCAGATCTCTTTGGTCTCGTTCTGTTTGACGCTTCCACCTGGCCGTGGGAGATCTGAGTTCAAGATTACATGGAGATATTTGGCGGGAATCCTCTCCTGTACGTACTGAAAGAAAATGGCGACCGCTCTTTATGACTCTAGGGACGTTGAACTATGGAAAGAAACATTTGAGCTGTATGAAAAAATGTTACAACTTAAAGCCGAGAACGGAAAGAAAGAAAAAGTATCGAAACTTCTGGACCTAGATAAGTGGTAAGTTAAGACTTGCATGCATAATCGATTTTAGGGGGGTTATAATGGTAGGCCCAAACGTCGCGCTACTGCCGTGCCAAACTCAAATGAATTCGGCCCAGCACTGAGTAGTGTGATAAAAGAACGGCAGTGGTTTCAAACGTCGATTTAAATTAGTCGCGCCGTAGATCGGAAGAATTTCTTTGCTGAAGACCGTTTTAAATGCTAGAAAGCTACGGCAGCGGATGCAGAAATAATTCGCTGAGGAGTGAAATCCTTACACTTGATTTTTGGCAACACTTCTGTCAAAGGCTGTTGAAGCTATTGATGGATTGAATTATACACCCACCTTTGTTGTTTAAGAAATAGAAAGCATGTGCCGTGTGTCTATCGAGTTATAGAAACACGAGTGAAAGTTTGGGAGCACGAGAAATGCTGTGGGATAGCGTGGTTTGTTTTGTAGCACCAGAAATGCCAGTGGATAGCGTGGTTTGTTTTAACAGTTATCCACTGGATAGCAATTTATCCAATGGATAGCGTTATCCAGCCCTAGAGAAACTGGGGCCAGGGCTTTAAACCACAGCAAACGCAACATTGGAAATGTCGGCCAATTTGCAAGAATAACTGCTCCTGTTTGTAGCAAAACAGAGATGGCCATTCTAAAATCAGGATGAAATCTTCACACATATGATTCACCTTTACACATGTACAAGCTTCAATTTGATTGGTTGTTCATGCATAGTACATGTAGCCTCGATTTGATCGGTGTGACAGTCATACACCCCTCACGCATCCACTTAATCACTCATCCACTGATCTGCTCATAACATAACCCAGACCCATCAACTAAGAGGTATTTTTTTCACACAAAAAATAAGTCACAAACGCTAGTACAAAGTCTCGCAATTTGTTTGTTGCTGTTGTAACAATTGTATAGAGTTATCATTTAGGTTTACTACTCTCAAGAGAAAGAAAAGGCAGCATAGTCTAATTTGAAACACCCAATGCGTGAAGTGAAAAATTTCAGCTTAAACCACAGGCAGGCCAGGCTCACGATGCAAGGAGTTATTCTTTTTATCTTTTTTTTTTTTTACTTTCATGCAAACATTCAGCAAAATGTGACATATATGGCCGACATATACTATTACATAACGACCAAGTTTGAATAATTATGCTGCCTGGATCCACCATGGGCACATTTGAAGCCCGAGTGGAATGCCGGGTGAACAAATTGACCCTGACCAGGGTCATAGTTCTCAACATGCAATGTACTTTGCTCCACTGTATAAACTTGATTTGTCAGCACCCTCATACAGGAAACTTATTTGTAAGTTGTAACTTCTTTACTACTGAAAAGTGGACAGTTATAGGACCATTTTTGATAAAAAAATATATATAGCGTCAAGAACTGTGCACTCCCTTCCCCTGGTCAGGCTCAATTGTTCGCCCGGGATTCTGTTGGGCTTCGAAAGTGTCCATGGTGGGACTACCAGCAGCATCAACACAGAGGCATGATAGCTAGCTGTCTTTGATTCCGAGCTTTGCAGCCTACGCTGTAGAGATGAATTTGGCTTGGAATTTAACTGAAAGGGAGCACTTAACCCTCTTAGGGCAGCTTACATGCTTTCAATGTTTTTTATTTTGCTTCAAGCAGTAGGCAGTCTGGAATCAAGTGTTTAGCCTTTACTTCTTCTTAGTGGAAAACCAAAAAGTCCATAACTCGCTTAAAAGGCTTTGGATCAAGCTGAGAAGCAAGATGACAATAGCAAAGACAACAAGGCATTTACGCAAGTCAATTTTATTGCCAAAATATCACACTTTCAGCTATAACATTGATTGCCGTTTTTCCCCATAAAAACCTTTATAAACCCAAACCGTTGTAACACAACACCTCCATATACTGCAGGGCGACATTCGCAATTTGCATATTAAAACTCAGTCATTATGTAATAGTACATGTATATGTCAGCCGTATACATGTATGTCACGTTTCACTGAACATTCACATACATGTAAAAAAAAGATTAAAAAACAATAACTCCTCGCATCGTGAGCTTGGGCTGACTGTGCTTAACACTTAACACAGAATAAAAGCACAAATGTCATAATTTCATTTCAGCAACAATGTCACAATGTTTTGTTGCTCAGTGATTGTCTCTCGGATTTTCAGATCATTCAATTTTTAGGTATGGGTAAATTGATCTATTGTTGTGACTTTTCAGCAAATTCAGGAGCAATAAAACTTGGTTATTTTGTTCAGTGTCATAGGGATTATTCATTGGCATAATGTGATCACTCCTAGCTGTGCTGTCACTCATTAATTACCCATTGACAGAACAAATCAACACTGGAGCTAAATCGATGAGTGATGGATGTCTCATTGGCATATTATTTGCATAATCTAATTAAACACAGACTACAACTTGTAACTTACTGTACTAATTAAATCACAAGGAGCAGACTGTATTCCCAGTAAAATTCAAAGGAGCACAAATTGATCTGTTGTTGAGTTGATCAAATCACTGTACATGTATGATTTCAAACTGTATACATGCATTGTGTTATGCGTCTGTTGAAATCCTATCCGCTTAAATGATTCCAGAAAGCAAATTTATTTAAAATCCAGACGCATTCTAGATACAGGTCAATTATTTCCATCTTCTCATATATATCTTTGTAGAAAAAGTTTTAGAAGGTCAGAGGTTGTGTTTTTCAACAAAATTTGACTTTTGATCATTCATGTCTTCTAAAGATGAAATCAAGGAAGGTCATTCCAAATATAGCAAGGTAGATAATGATAATGATAACATAATTTAAATTTGCTTTGAAAAAGCAAATTTATTGATCAATGCAGTTAAAATTCGCTACCAATTCGTCAATTTAGTCACCAATTGTCATGTGACACATCACATGATCAAAATAATATGTAAAGGCATATGCTGACATTTATAATCAGAAAGTTTCATCTTGGTGAAACAAATAGAACAAGAGATATACAGTTGTAGCTGCCCAACCATATGTCTACTTTACATTCCTGACCGAGGCCTTAAAGTGCTTGAGTTTGCTAGGGATCTGGAGACACAATTATACACTGTAGATCTCAGGACACAATAGAGGGTCTGTAGACAGACTAAGTTTTTGCACATACAAAATACAATCATGCTTATAGTAATTATTTTGGTGGTACATGTAAATGTGAATACAATTTGATTTAACAATAATGTACATTTTTTTAAATATATTATTGTACTTTATTGGCTTCCTGCACTACTATTGATTACAAAATCAAGTTTTTGTAATAATGTACATGTAGGTTTCAGAATCAACTGCCTCAAGAAATAAACAAGAGACCAGAACAATTCTTAACACAGGAAGAACTGATCAAGCTCATGGACTGGAAGTTAACAGTAAGTTATCATCATCAAATAAATTGCTATTTTTGGAATTGAAAGATTGACCTGGACTATAATAAAATTTTATTGTGCATGGTTTTGTCATTTATTCAACTACCATGCATAAAGTGTTATACACATGTTCATACATGTAAAATACTACATGTAATTCCAACCAAATTTTGTTGAATCTTAATCTTTGTTCTCACCAAATTTCCATGAGACTTTGCAGCAAATTTCTCAAACTTATTAATAATTCATCAAGTTATATAAACAAAGAAAATAACAACTGTGAAGAACTTCCCATACAGTCTCCTAAATAAAATCTAAACGATGCCCGACAACTTTCAAAGCAATCATCAATGAGGTCGCAAGCATGTACTTCAAAGGTGCATGAGCCAATCCTCCCTTTCTGCACTTGCCAAGATATAGTTAATAGAGGGAAATGCTTAAGAAACTCGCCAAACATCGAAGAAGCAAACAAAGAGGGTACGATTTATGTTGGAAGGTCCTTGACTATGCACATCTTTTGTTTGACGTTCATACATGTAGACTATGAATTACAATGCTTCTACAAGTGTCCACAATAGGTTTGGCTTTTTCTCTAGGTGATATTCGGGAATTGAGCTGAAAAGTGGGGCGGGAAGCAGGAATTTCAGTTGCAAGTGGGAGCGGGATTTTGTGTTTTTATGGGGTTGGTATGCAAGATTGGCAAGGGAAACAGAGCAGGATACCGCATTTCAATTCCAATGTGACTTCATCATAAGTTAACTGCAAGCTAGCGGAAACAAACCTTTTGTGCCTGTAGCTGTGCCTGGTTTCAAGTATTAAATGAATAGCAGGACCTAGCAACGGCTCTGTACCCTGTCAGTTCCTGTCAAACGTATCCATTATTGCATACCCCACATTAGTATAAGATCAAATGAGGTCTTTGAGTCCTATTGTGATCTTTTGTGTTGGCCTCTGACTAACCTCGTTCCCAGGTTAGGTGTGTTTATGACCACACACCAAAAAATACTTTTTAGTATTACTATGATTACTTATAAATATAAGGCTAATTAAAGACGTGAAAATAACATCCTTAGAAAACATTCCTGGTATGGCAATTTTCATTGATTTTGAAAAGGCCTTTGATTCCGTAGACTGCAATTTCTTATCTAAAGTTCTAGAAACCTTTAACTTTCGTCCACAAATCTGAAAGTGAATTAAGACTTTCTATACCGATATCGGCAGCTGTGTCATTGACTGTGGGCACATAATGGGCATAACTGCAAAGAGGAGTCAGACAAGGCTGTTCCCTATCCGGTATTCTCTTTGTTCTATGTGCGGAATTTTAACACAGGCAATCAGAAATAATGACAATATCAAGGTCTCAATGTGCAGATGATACTACCACTTTACTACCGTGTCTGATGCATCTTCGGCAGGGAACCTTTTTGAAATGTTGCGCATGAGATGTTTCAGGCTTAAGTCCGAAACTGAAGGAATGTGGCTCAACACCTTTTGATATAAGTGGGCCTTCGGAACCGTTATATGCACCAGGAATCTATTTCACTTATAGCAAACGCATTTCTTTCAAAACAAATTTTGACGAAAAAATTATATTCAATGAAGAACCTTCTAAATCTTTGGCTGTCAAGAAACCTTACCTTGTAAGCCACACCCACAAAACAAGAGTGCCCTTGGAGTAGGACCCCATCCCCACTTTCAGTGAAGCAACGAGAAGTATTTCTACTCACCTAGATTTTAGATTACAGCTCAGTTTTAGCACTTCAGGCAATTCTAGACCTTCAACTTATATGCCATTTATTTACTCATGGGTGTAGCGTGGAAAGTTCAGGCCTCGTCTCACTCAACTCATACAGACAAACAGCAGTGAAACTGTAAAGGAGGTGACAAGCAAGGCATTCAAGTGTTTACCTGATGTGAAACTGGCAATTACTGAACTAACAAAGTTAAAGGCTGTTGGACCAGCAACGGCTTCAGGTAAAACATTTCCTCTACAAATAAGTAAGTTGAAAACAGATTATACGCAAAGAATTGCAAGTGAAGTTAAGGATTTTACTCATTATGGGTAAATTATCGTGAGTAGTGGAAATCCGTAATTGCATTTATTGTCTGAGCTTTCATCTATTTACTCAGATATCTAATATGTAACTGGGATAATTACAAAAGCATAATCACATTAATTTGGTCTTCAGTGTAGTTTATAAGAATTACCGTATTGGTACTTAATTTTGAGGGTCTTTAACCCCTTCACTACCAAGGGGTCTCCCTTTGATGAGTAAAATCGTCTGGCGTTAGACATAGTAAAATCTATAAGTGGGTCTTGGCAGTGAAAGGGTTAATTTCACGATTGTAAATAATTGCAAAATTGAAGAATTGCGAATAAAAATCCTCGCGAAATTTAAACACATGAAATTTAACACCTATGTATAAAATTCAAATCACAGAAAAAAATGATTAACATGTAATAACAACAACACATACAGGATATTTTTTTAGATACACAAACTATTAACTGGTTTGACTGGTAAGTTCCATTATTTTGTATCTTCTGTTGTGAAACAATGTTAATTGCTGCGCAGCGAGCGTAGCGAGCGAGCAGCAACATAAACAGGATTTAAAAAGAATATATAGAAAGGGATACAAATTCTCGAATTCATCACTTTTTACCAGAATGCATTCCATTTAACCAGAGTGCACTGCGTCACTTTTTACCAGAGTGCATCAAGAGTTCGTGACTGCGTCGCGGTAAGGGTGACATGTGATTGTGAAATGCTTGACTTTCACAACTCTTGTTTTTGGCCTTAATACAGTAAGTGAAAGTTTGTAAATCTGGATGATTGTGACAACTTAGTTTTAACTTCTTCATTTCTTAGCAGTCTCGCCTCCTTGGTCGAATTCGTGAATGAAGAGAAATCGTGGTTACTAAAGCTTGTAGAAAAATTAAAAAAAAACGAAAACCGTACAACAGGCTAATTTCACATATGCTGCGATCTATTCATCCAAACAGGAGTTAAAGCTGAAGCGTTATTAACATTTTTACACATCGCGATGGACGCGTCCTCGGCACATTCTGTCAACATTCTAGAGACACTTAATGCGTACCAGTACAGAATTTATAAGTTAGATTTCTGCTCCTACAATTTCCACATGTATCGATTTTCGCGATCTGGTAAAGGGGAGGTTGATGTGTATCGTTTTATGTCCAAACATAGTTCAGATCACTATGTGCTTTTTTGTTACACCTCGCCATCGATGCGTCATCTTGCATGAGGTGGATGCATACAAGGACAGATTTTAAGTTACACAGCTCAGTTTGACACTACTTTGAGAAATAAATGTTACTGCAAGTCTTGGAACGCGTAGATAGATCAATCACTGCGTAAAATATGTCACTATCAACAGAATGTGCCGCAGCATTACCATCTTTTAGATACATGGTGTACCCTAGTTTACAAAGATTGAGTATAGAATCCAGCTATCATCTTCATCTGAATCGCTAGATTCATACAAATCTCTTAGAGTATCTTTCTTGCAGTCATCAAAATTGCCATTAAATGAAGTTGAGAACACTTCAATCATGAAATTTAATGCCCTTTTTCATGTTTGCTTATTGAAATCGTGAAAATAAAACCCCAGTGCAATAGTGTCTTGCCAAATTCACAAAATTAAGTACCCGCAAAATTAAGTACCAACAGGGTGAAGGTTACTTGGCCTCCTTTCAGCCAATCACAATGAAGTAATTTTCCCAGTCATATAATAAAAGTATACTTATTCTTGTTCCTCTTATTATTACTCTCTGTTACAAATTATCACTCTGTAACATTATACTTGCATGAAACAATTCTTAACTCTTTCAAAATGCAGCACAATGAACAACACTGCGATGTGACTGATAACATTTTTGAATATCATTTGTTTTATGGCTGCAGCGATTTTGTGTGCTGGTAGTCACCAAGTACCATTCATGGCTGATGAGGCAATGCAGGCCATACCTGGGTTTGGAAAAGTTGATTACACAATGAAGTTTTACCTTGCATATCTTGACAAAATAAGAAGTTGTCTCAAGAATTTAATGAAAAAAGGTAGGTACATAAGTAGATAAATAATAGATAAATACATAAATAATTAGTCTAACACTTGCAAATAAAGGAGTTGTATTTTTGAGGATTGAAATCAAAATTGGGTGGTTATTTTACAGCTCTGGACCAATTCACCAGACTTAGCACAAGAGTATTTGGCTTAATTTGATAACCAAGCTGAATGCTCTGTGACTGAGTTAACCATCAATTTATTTGTATATATTTTGTAATATAATAATATTATATAGATTTAGCCAAGCCTAAAAGCGGAGCTCCTGGGTCGGGTTACATAGTCCGATTAAGCCAGAGCTCTCACTAGTTTTGATAGTTGAGGATCCTTAGGACCCCCAGTTCCAAAGAGTTGGGAGTTCTTTTTGCTTTTCAGGTGTCCTTTGTCTATTTACTAAAATTTTCGGTACTTTTTTACTGCCTCCCAAGGACTCACTTTGCCAAAAAACTGTGCGTATAAGATGCGCACCTGGGCGTTAATGGCAACTCTGTTAATCAGGTCAGCTAACCCAGGATAAGCGAGAATTTTGAGTTGAGTTTTGTAACTTTGTGGTGAGGTATTCTGTGTATTGTTAGGCCTTCTGTTTTGAGTTGGAATAATCACAACTAAAGCAGTGAAAAACATTTGTATACAAGAAAAATTTATCCTTTGGTTAACTTTTAATCCTTGATTAGCATCAACCGGCTTCTGAACAACCCAGCCCTGATTACAAAACACTTACTCAACATGATCACGCGATCCAATTGAAAACCAGCATTTTGGTCAGTTTAAAAAATACATACTGAGATCTAAACTTGAGCCCACGATATTATCATATGATACTGGTCAGCAGATACCTTGTTTTGACGGGTGTCAATTGACCATAACATGGATGTCCAATATCAAAGAAGGGCGCCATGAACCAAGACTTCATGTCTCTGTCAAGCTTAATAAGCTTGAGTATGGCCGCCATTTCGTGCGACTCCACTGTCCATACGTGCCCACAAGCAAAACTGCTAGCCATTCATGGGTTTCCGTTTCTTTCCTATAATTATGAGTATGGGGCTCTGCGTGGAGATTCTTCACGTGAGTCAGCGGGTGGACGCTTAAGGACATCTAAAGCTTTCTAAGGCGCTGTTTACAAGCAGCTAGGGTAACCCTAGCACTAGAGTTACCTTACCAAGAGGGTCAAAGATAGTTTGCATTTACAAGCAAAATGTTTCAAGTACGGTTTACCCTACTTTAACCCAAGACAACCCTGGCGGGTCACCCTTTAGTTAACCTGTTAAATAGCACACGCAACCGATAATAATTTTATTGAAAAAACAATATCTTCTTTTCACTTGAATTACTTGGTTTATCAGTTCCACTTAAATCGTTTCAATTTCTAAGCTCAATTTAAATTTCTGACAGATATCTTTCATTTCTTTTCTTCTGCAAACAATTCTGCAGTGGAATATTTTAGCGACAGAATATTTTAGCGACAGATGTTTCGTTTCGATGACACAATTTGTTTGTTTTGCTGGTATTTTATCATATTTTGTTTCTTGGAGCCTCGAATATAGTTATCCCGGGTAGGCGAATTGTCCCTAACAGAGCGTTGGTTACCCTGGCACTAGGGTAGCCCTAGTGCCAGGGTAACCCTAAAACCAGAGTAACCCCAACTGCCTTGTTAACACGTCCATGAAAAAGGAAGAAATGACTGAGTGCTAGGGTAACCCTCTTAGTAGGTAACCCCAGCACTAGGGTTGTATTGAAACTGGCGCATATACTATTTTTTTTCCTGAAGGACACCCCCAAAGGTATCCGAACACCGTATTAGCAGTAACTTAATCATTTACATGAATTTAAAATAAGTGTGTTGTTATTTAAGAAATGGTAAGCATGCAGCGTGCAACGATCGAGTTATCGGTGCACGCGGAGGTTGCTAAGAACCAAAGAAGCGTAAGAGTCGCACTCGGCTATCGCCTCGTGGGACTCTAGCTTCTTGCGTGCTTAGCAAACCTCCCAAATGCATTCATAACTCGATACTTGCACCTTACTATTTCTTTTATAACATCTTTCCTATCGATCCTGCTTACATGAAGTCAAAAGCACGACAAACCGCACGAAAATAATAATTCAAAAATCTGACAAAGCGACACACATTTTTCTTTGGTCATGGCCAGTTATGTTTCTCGATCTCGGACAAACAAACAACTTAAAACTGCTCAGTTAACCTAAATATCAATCTGACAACAAACGAAAATTGTAGTCAATGAAAGCGTTTCTCAAAACGTATTTAAATTTGGATCAGTTTCTGAAGAATTGAAGACAAGCAGCACATTTTCAATAGCACATGGTTGAAGCCTTTATTGTTGCCTTGATTGAGCCGTGTCTGTCCTTCACGGCCTCTTCAGCAAAAGAAAAGAACGATGTGGAACTAGACATTTCTTAAAAGCGAGAGTGGGGAAGAAAGCGAACAAACTACCCTGACTTTGAACTGATCGCGATGCTCTTTAACAATTAGACCCGTAGCCCGAGAGGGCTACGGGTCAATAGCCCATGAGGCGAAGCCGAATGGGATATTGACCCGTGGCCCCTGAGGGCGAAGGGTCTAATTGTTTTAGTATCACCCAACTAGTCGGACAGAAATGGCAATAAGAAAGTTAGCAAATGTAAGTTGAAGGAATATTTATTTGGGACTAAAACGAAAGAAAGCGTCACGCTCGATGGCGCTCGAGGACTATTGCTAATAGATACTTGAGCTCGAATCTCCAAGAAATGCTGACATCAGCATTTTTCTGAAAAAAGAAGGAAATGATATTTCTTCACAGGTTTCCTTAGAATTCGCCTATACATACAGAAAAAGCAAACACATTTATAAAGATCTTAAAACTTAATGGCAAATGGTCAGGTAAAAACTAGTTTCGGTATGTTTTTTATGACAAAGTCATTGCAACAGCACTTTTAACGTCTCTGACAGCCTTCCTCTGGTTCAGCTAAAATACAGTCCTAATAGCTTTTACTCGCAACCAGAAACTAATCTCGTTTTCAATAGGCTTGCCACTTTCATTTCGTAACTTTTTGGGTGCCAGTTACATTTTCTATAACCGGAAACGATTCATTTCTTGCTCTTTTCCGATATAAATTCCTTTAATATCGGAATTCTGTCTAACGGCGATAACCAGTGTTTGTCAGCTGTCATGAACGGATATGGAGACAGCTGGTCTCCCTGCCAAACTCCCCGCTCCAGTGTAACGAAATTTGAACTGAGTCATACCGTAGTTCAAGATACAACCTTGTATATTTTTTTAGAAAATAACCCAAAGCAAATACGCACGCTGATTGGTTTAAAACCGTGTTTCTATAACTCGATAGAAGCACAGAGCTTGCACGAGCTGTTGACGTAATGATGGCGCGAACAAAGAGAATTTACATTTTGATGATCGAAGTAAACAAAATAGATAGAAACGTTCTCTGGTAAAAAATATATAAGAATTATAAGCTTTCGGCAACCGTACTGTTGCCTTCGACGGATAAAAATGTGATAGAATGTAGGTGAATGAAATATAACGAGAAAATAAGAATAAATTAAAATAAGAAAAATGCGTGCAAAAAAGGTGAAAGAATGCTAAAAGGGGCTAAAAAGCGTAATTAAAAAAATCAATGTTTCTTTAAAAGAATGCTATATTGTTTCGGCAGCGGGCACGAATTATTGTCCGCCTCAGCAGTTTTTGCTGTGTGCCAAGATTCCAAAGTTTTTCTTGTTCTATTATTGGCGGTGTCAATTATCTTTGCGCCAGTGAAATCAATAGTGTGATCGAAATCCCACGCGTGTTTGGCAACATTAGAGTTTATAGCACACTGTTTTGTATTTCTGATATGTTCTTTTTTCCTGGTGCTGAAGGATCTTTTGGTTTCGCCAATATAACTCCACGGACAAGAAGCGCAAGGAATTTTGTAAATGACATTACATCGGTCTTCTTCAGAGGGTCGAAACTTTGGGACAGGGAAGTGCTGTTGTAATGTTCTAATCGGTTTGCTCGTAACTCGGATGTCGTGGTCTCTTAGTAAACAAGTTGTTTTTCTTTTTCTTCGTCGCGGTATTTTCTAAAGGCTGGTTTTCACTAGCGACGGAGTCGGAGTCGGAGTCGTAATCAGAAGCGTAGAGTGATACGATCAAGTGAAAATCAAACCGACGGAGTCGGAAGCAGATCACTGATTCCGCTTATGACTCCGTCGCTTACGATCAAGTGAAAACTGAATTGTCGGAGTCGGAAGCGGAAGCGGAAGAATAAACCAATCACAACGCTCGATTCC
>OZ026605.1:13057755-13072755 GCA_964020085.1 Micromussa lordhowensis
CCATTCAAACTGCGATTTTGCAGGGTGCCAGTGAAATAGGTAGACTGGATACCGCCTCCCTATAATGAACGGAAACGGACTCTCAGTTCGTTCTGTAGTGTACATGCATCTCAAGGGTAATTTTCATTATTAAAAACTGGATCATTGGATAATCCAATTCAAGAGTTTTCATTCTTTGTTTTCCAAGTGACGTCATCACAGTCCAACGGCAAAACACAACCTAGTTCCCAGTACCAGGGTGCACTTATTGTTTTATTTCGTGTGCATTTCACAAGTTTTGACAATGAAATGTCTCCACTCTGGACAGTGTCCTCAATGTGTACATTTCCATGACAACCATGAGCGTTTTCGATTGTATGGTGTGAACGATATGCATGCCAACGAGATGTATTCACGAGCCAAGGCGGTATTGAGTGTGTATGTCTCGGTTAACTCGAAACTGGACTGTTGCTTAAATTAATTACAGGCAATTCTTTGCCACTGCAGGAATAACAGATATTTTTGTACCGTATACGTGGTTGTTTAGGCCTGACTTGGAGTTATCGGTAAGTCTTGCAAATATCCAATCTGAAGGATACATGCCTGTCAATAATGACTGAATAAAAAATGCCCGTCAGAGAGGGCGTGACGACATTTACATTGGCAAGGCAAATCTTCAGTTTTACTAAATACCTTCCATGGTTGAAATGAACTCAATTCCCTTTGGATCTTTGCTGGTGGACACAATTCTGAAAAAATCCTTTAAAAGCTTGTTCTTGTGATACGTCTGCAACAAATAAATCATTATGTAAGAGAAGTCGCATGATAGGAGGAGCAAGCTTCCCTTTTGTTGGTCTGTCTGTACATGTCCGAGTCTTAGCTCGTGGTACTGCTGTCAAATCCACGCACATAATATTCAGTTCCGGCTGGAACGAAAACTGGCAAGGAAGTTTTCGGAACGACAAAAACGAATTCGCAGACCTCTTTAGCTTGGGCAGTTTGTTTTCCCATTTCAGACCATGTCATATTCTCCAGAGAATAGTTCTTTTATCCATCTAAAAGTTATTCATTCATATGCACATGACTATTTAAAATTTGAAGCAAGAATTCTCAAGAGTATCATCACATGGTATGAAATGGGAAAACAAACTGCCCAAGCTGAAGAGGTCTATTGACCCGCCAAACAGCCCCTTGAACAGGAATGCGCCCGTAAGTTGTTATGGTACTTACAACCTATAAATATCCTTGAAGACTCGGTTAGGCGGTTAGTGGGGGTAAGGGAAAGTCGAAACGGCGGAGAAAAAAACCAAGGAGGCATTATTGAAGTCCGCGCGTATAATAGTTAGCGTATAATTAGTGCTTACAGTATGAATATACAATGTGCATCTCGCGTTGACAAAAATGAGCGCGCACGTAGGTCATGGATAATTGATTTCATTGGTTAATGGAGGCAAAGAAGATTGACATATCGCCGTTGCAACGCTAGCATTTGGCAAAACGCTGCGAACGTTGAACTCATGAAAACCGAATAGAGTCGGGGGTAATTTACGGCATAATAGCCTATGGTTTCTTGAAGAATGAGAAGAAATCGAAAGCCGTGGAAAAACTGGCCACAATCACCTTCATCGAGTTAAAGACTTCGTTCACAACCAAGCTTTGGCAGCTCATCTCATAGTGTAAAACCGCGCAAGGATAGTGCAACCGAGTCAAGTTATCAGTCGCAACTCTTTAGTAAGGTTTGTATGTTTGAGCTTATCCTTTAAGCCAAATCATACGGCCTATTGTGTTTGCTTAGGCGGCTTAATATTGTCGATTACCAATTGATACCGTTTATATCGCGTAGAAAAAAGGAAAGTGAGTCACGGAGTTGCCTAGAAACGCTTCAAGAAATCGAAAAGGATTTCAAGACTTCGTTTGAATTACTCGTATGTTGCAAACGAGTCATTGAGTGGCCTACGTTGAATCTTTTCATAACTTTTAGTACTTTTTATAATTTCTCCCGAGATAAACTGTGGTGTCTCATAATTTTAGATAATACCTAACTAAATGTGGCTAGGGGAGCAAACTGTTTGAAGTATCGGAGAGTGATCCTTTTGACGTGCGCATGCGCAGGGAGTTTTTGTCACCTAGGAGATAAAATTTAAAACGCGAATGGTATGTTTAGGCCCGGTTCATACCTCGCATTTCTGCCGTGTTGAATTCAATGCAACGAATTAAATTCGGCAGAAATTCGACGTCTGCATCGGCCGCACGTTCGATTGCCTGATTCAAACGTCGAATTTTTGCCTTGTCGAATCTAATACTACATGTTAATGTATTGAGCATGCGTAAATGTGTTCCCGCCAAAGACAAAGAAGAAACTTGGCCATTCTCGTCCCAATGCAACCTGAACATATTGCAACACACACTGCTGCATTGTCAGCTTTCTCCATCTCGTTTCATTGGCGGACAATATTTCGCTCTCGTCGCTCAGTATCTTCGTCCGCCATATTGAATACTCTACGTTTAAAACATTTTCCGCTGATCGACATACCCGACAGTATTAATTCTTAATTAGTGCGACACAAGTGCGACGTCTGAATCGACAGTCGCATTTTTGCCGCACTTAATTGAATTGAATAATGCGACGTATGAACCAGGCCTTAGCTTTCCACCCATGTTTTAAATTTTCTCACTACTTAGTGACGAAATAACCATACTTGAGAAAGTTAAAAACAAATAAAACAAAGAAACCAATAACAAGTGAATCATACATGAAAAAATAAAGCAAACCGTAATCGTACAGTGGGGGCAGCTGTAGTGTCAACTATTAGTAGTATAATTACATAGTTAATGGCTTGAACGTTTATATCTTAAAATGCCTGTATACTCGCAACCATCTGTTAGTAGCTCGGGAGAAAAAGGAAAGTTCGCACACCAGGGTTCGAACCCGCGAGCTTCAGCAGTTTAACCATTCGCCAACCTTCAACTGATACTTCGCCCACCGCGGGCTCAAATGATTTGTACAGCGGGCTATGGATTTAAATTGTAGTTGTTTTCTCTTGGAAATCACTCAATCTGCTCAGCAAATGACTTGGATATCCCGAGTTGGTTTAAAAACACTTTTCATCACTTTAGTTAAGGTTGAAACTGATATTCAGTGTTGACTATAAAGGCAAGGACACACCTCCTTTGAAGCACTTTGTTGAATTTTTTTAGTTATTTTTTTGTAAAATAAATACCTCTTCGTCGGCGAGTCTGGACTATGTTATGGACGAGTGAATGGATAAGTGAGTGGATGAGTGAGTGAGAGATGAATGTATGTCACACCAATTAGAACAGAGCTACTATAAACAACCAATCAAATTGCCGCTTGTTAAGGTGAATCATGTGTGTTGAGATTTCATCGTAGAACAGCCATCTTTGTTTTTCTAGAAACAGAAACAGGTATTCTTGTATTGGCCTTATTATGACATGCCCAATGCTTTGTTTGCTATGGTTGAGCCCAGGACTTTGTAGAGGGGTTTCAAAAGAGTTCAGAATTCGATCATCAACCGAAGAATCATATAGTCTTTGGCATACACTAACATGTCATCAAGGCTTTGTCCCAGGGGCTTTGCTTTCGCATTACGTGAAATTTCGAATGAAATGAGTCTTAAGCCACTTGGTAACTTGGTACATTCTAGCATAGGAACGATTTTGTTTAGTGCAAAATGCAGCTTTGGGATGGTGAGGAGGCTTTTGTCTGTGATCATGGTATTTGCCAGGCTACCATCGATATCATTTGCACTACGTGCAGTTCACGAAAAAAGAATTCAGTCCCAACCATTTATCAGTTTGTCTGCGCGACATGTTTCAGTAAAAAACTATGATTATTGCTGGCAACAGAATAAGACCACGCCAAATTGGGTCTTCTTATAAAATGAGTTAAATTCAATACGTGACAATTTTACTTTTCACGCCAACATTTGTAACTTGATATTTTGGTTTTCCTCGTAAAGGTGGACGACGCCAAATTCTTGTTTAATTTCTCGAAAACATAAGGGCGATGTAGTTTTTATTCATTGCTGGAGATAATAGGTATTAAGTTAAATATCTTGTGAAAAATGGAAGAAGAACTATTTTTTTGTTCCAAATGCTAATTATCATTTCACGGATAAACAAAAACTAATCTAATTATCCGATAGTCACGTCTGACATGTCGAGTCACGAAATCACGTTTTTATTCTGTTGCCAGCTTTGCCGTTAACAATAAAATCACTTCAAATTAATACACAATGATCTCAATTAATACAACTAAGAAGCGTTTCAACGAGAACCTACAGTACAAACTTTTTTCAACGACTGACTTTGGAAAGCTGTTACACTAACTTGGAAAAAACGCCTCTTAAACAGATTTCAACTACCGGCACCTTCAAATGCCTTTATCCACGACGCAAACGAAACCGACAGACGGATCTCTAATAAATAGACTACCAATGGACGGGTTAAAACTGACCAATAACTGATGAACCAAATTCTAATATTTTGTGTGCTGTACATTGCAATCAAGCAAACGTGTTGGATTAACCTCATCATAACTGTTAAGAGTGGGTTCCGATACCTCCAGCGGCTTTGAATTCACAAAAAAACTCTTGCACGCTTTGCGTGCCTATGTTCTTGTCATGGTGGAAAGCCGAAATAACGGTCGCACAACAGTAGAAGTCGTGGAGAAATAGCGGTTTTTATTTCGTTAAAGCAACGGAGTCATTTACATAGAATAAAATAAGGTAAATAATAAAAATACCGTGAAAATAAAACTTCTGTTAACTTCTGGAAGATGCCTTTGGAAGAACAAAAACAATGAATTTTCTCAGTCCGTTCGGCAGTGAGTTCACGGAAACATTCAAATTTCGCCGCTAACTAAATTAGCAAAGCTGACGCCTGCGAAAAAAGACTCTTGTACGAGGTGATTTTGGTTAGCCTGCGAACACAGACGGATTTTGGTGGGATATTTCAAAATTATTCGGATTTATAAGCGTTACAATCGTGCAAACAAAATGAAAATTGAACATCGCTGAGTTACTCCCCAAACTGTTCTATATTCAGAGCAAAGAAATTGGAAACAAAAAGTACTACGAAGAAAACAAAGAGAACTTGAAAAATGGCAAAGTGAGATTTCTCCTGAATATTGACGTTAGAAAGGAGAAGGAAAACTCATGGCTGAATGCAATAAAAACAAAACTTGGGTTCGTTCGTTCGTTCGACTGAATTTGAGCAGGAAGAGTACAACAGCAGCCAATGCTCACCCTACTTATGGAATCTCGTTCAGATAACTGACTAAAAATATCCATATTACCGTAGATATAATAATATTTGTTTTGGAACCGGCTTGAATTACATTCAACTTCATTTCGATTATGTACAAATCCAGACACGGTTATAATTTACCGCCTCATCGTCGTTTCGCACATTATTACCTTCTCAGTCTGCGGTGTAACGATATCTGTTTTAGTTTTTCACTTCCGGTCTAGTTTCATAACTGACATTGCCATGGTAACAGTTCAGACCATGCTTTCCGGTTTTGACTTGTAAGCGGCAGTCAAGTGTGTAGATTAAACACAGCAGTTTATATCTCCAGTTCTGTTCTACATACGAACAACGATACATGCTGGTATCTGGAGTCTTTTAAGAGTTTTAGTTTCGAAACCTATTTCTCAACCGCGTTAATCCGCGAAGTAGCAAAGAGACTATTTTCTTTTCTGGCATCAAAAGTACTGGACACGACATTTTTTAAATTTGAGTAAACAGTCGAATTCAAACGATACGCTTTCGCAAGTGAAAAAACAAAATTATGTAGTCGAAATTCAAAAAAAGTCAATTATCTTTCAAAACTCTTCTCCTGAAGCTATCGTTCGTTTAGATATTGCTTACTTCTAAAACAAAACAGAAAATTACACCCGTCGCTCTCCAGAATTTTGTGGGAACTCAGTACCCGCTAAAATTAGACCTGAGTGAATAAACCAATCAAACGGGAGCAGTGGTCTCCCGTTGGGATTTATGATTGACAGGCTGAACACCTCAGCCTCGTTATATAGAGTGTGTGCATTGTCACGCAATAGAAAATAAAATCAAAAACCATGGATCGGATAAAGTCAAAAAAATGTGATATTGTAGACGATAAATAAAGAAGACAGTTCTCCAAGTTTAGGTGTGTGCGTTGTCCCAAAGTTGAGATATTCGTCGAAATGTTCCGCACAAAATTACAGAGCCTAGTTTGGAGCCGCCATGTTGGAGGACCTCTTTAGTCCTCCAACATGGCAGCCAGTAAATAGTCTAAACATCTGGAACTTACTTTGGCTATTTAGTCGACTGATTATCTGAACCGAACCAAAAAATATTTACAAAAACACTTTAACTGATACTTGAACTCCTAAAATGACGACCTTCGCGTTATGTCACGCACCTCCGTAACTTCGAAATTCAAAATGCGATAGTTTCCAAACGAAGGATGCTATTGAGCTAGAAAGTTGTAAACAGGTATAAATTTGGTACCTCTTATGCCTGATGAGGATAAAACCTTAGCTTTGGATTGAAAAATTTGATGACGTCACTTGCACACACTCTATAGATTTGCTCGGTGTTTAAGAATGTCGTCAATAAATATTTATTTGCAAAAGCAATGTTTATTTTTCAGATTAAAGGTGAAACATGTTTGAGTTATATTTGGGTCGGTCGGTAACACCAAACCAAATGGAAGGGGATGGCCTGAGCCGCTCGAATTACCGCCAAACCGTACCGTGGAGGTCATGATATAAATAGGGACCTTAAGGTGATTCCCGAGTTTTGCATTGCGCATTCCTACTGCGCACGAATTTTGCGTCATCAGCGCGCGCACATGAGCGCGCGCGCGTACAAAACATAAGAGATTTCTGTCAAACTAAGCTCGATAGCGAGATAAAAGCTAATTTCCTCTTAAACGAACACGGTGACCCCCACTTTTTATTTTATAAATTCAATGAGAACAATATCCGCAATAACTGAGAAAATATTTGGCAGAAATCTATGGCTACTTTTTTGGCAAATGAAATAAATGCTACAGATAGAGACGTAACGGGCACATTAGAGCAAGTCCAAATTATGTTTCCTTTAAAGGATAAAAATATCAGTTAATAATGCAGGGTATTTGAAGCCATTTCTTCTGGGACGTAGATGAATAAGCAATCAAAGACAGTCAAATTCTGTGTGATATAACACGCCGCATTGAAAAATAATCGAGCTTATTTGTTGCGCACCGAGATAACCAAAAGTCACCAAAATAACCATATTTGTCAGCATCGTGGCATGAAAACAAGCACGGTGACCCCCTCTTTTTATTACGTTTTTAACATCTCCTTGTACTGTAGTGACACCATACCAAGTTTCATCGGAAATCTATGGCGGGTTCTTTTACCCGGGAATCACCTTAAGCAAACCACGACGGCAACGGCAACGAGAACGCCACCAAACAAAAGGTTTAATGAGCAGAACAATAGCTGTGCACGTGCATTATAAATCTTTGTACATTTCTTAGCCGTCCTCTGCAAAGCAACAACGTGAAATGATCAAGTTCTGGGTATTTTAGAGAACGTGGACAACAGCGGCTTATTTTTCGTATTTTCATTTGGAATTGAACGCTGGCATTACATATTAAGCTTGGGCAAGCCCTGAGACCGATAGACGTACTGAACAGATCTAGTCATCTGCGAAATTCGACGGTAAAATATAAATTGATTTTTTTCTAGGCGTCGTCCTTGGCGTCGCCGTCGTCGTTGCTTAAGGTCCATTATTGCCTTGTCTAGTCGTTGGCATCACGGAATGCAAATCATGACTAACCTGTGGGGTGATGGCTTTTAAGTGGTTGTTGTATGCCGCTCTGTTGTTCTTCAAGAAGTTCACCACATGACTTGGAGCAGATTTCCACAGAGATGTCGTTTTGTAATCTGTGGAAAGAATCAATGTATACCATTTCCCTGTTTGTCGTTTGAGTTCGCGCTCTGCTGTATGCGCGAGCTCCTGTTCTGAGTCACATTGTTTGTGCTAGTCCCATTGAAGTGTAAAACAACGAAATTAGAGAGAATTGAGATTTCTGCAACTTGAAGTAATATATCAAACATGAGCGACAGTGTTTCATCGGGATATCCAAACACCGAGAAGAGAGTTGAAAATACGACGCGCAGCGGAGTATTTTTGACGAAATTCGAGGTGTTTGGATAGCCGATGAAACACTGTCTCGTGTGTTTGATACATCTTCTCAATCGAAGCAAAAACTAAGGAGAAAATCAAGAGGTAAAATCGTCAAAATCTATGCTAATTAAGACCGGGTATCAAAACCTCCTTCACGGTTGTGATTTTCTTTGTTTTAGCTTGATGAATTATTAATGAGTTTGAGAACAGTAAATGAAAACTTATTTCAATTTCAGTCATAATCTTCCACTTTTACATGAGGGAACTACATATATATGTACCGTCATTATTCTGAACAGCCAGCCCTAAAACAGCCTGAGAACCAATTTAGACAACACACTTAGCTTTTTAGTTTAAAGAAATTCCCGAACACTCTAAAAGCCAAAAACACGAGCATTCACAAAGGCAAGTTTCTTCCTTTGTGAATGCTCGTGTTTTTGGCTTTTAGAGTGTTCGGGAATTTCTTTAAACTAAAAAGCTAAGTGTGTTGTCTAAATTGGTTCTCTGTTTTAGGGCTTCGATATCAGTTTGGATTATCTTCGGAATATTTGGAGGAAGCCTTTGGTAGATGCTTCGTTTATGCAAAACGTTCTCCACAAAAAAAGTGATAAGGCAAATTAAGACAGTTGAAAAAAGTTTCGAGGATATTTTAGTTCCTCCACTTCGATGAATCAATACAACAATTTTTCAGCACTACATGGCATCAAACAAATGCCTAATCTTTAGTGAAAAAGGCATGATCATTTTCTTGACTGTCCAATTTTCCATGGCAACCCTGTTACCTGTTAAAAAATCGTTATTTTTTTAGCTTTGAGCGCTCATAACTTAAAACAGGTTCCGTTATCCCCATTTTTTACCATTATTTTGCATATTATGCAAAATAGGAGTATCGTTAGGGAATGAAATAGCACTCGGCCAGTCACTCTTTCATGTTATATATCAAACACGAGCGACAGTGTTTCATCGGGATATCCAAACACCGAGAAGAGAGTTGAAAATACGACGCGCAGCGGAGTATTTTTGACGAAATTCGAGGTGTTTGGATAGCCGATGAAACACTGTCTCGAGTTTTTAATATATCTTCTCAATCGAAAAAAAAACTAAGGAGAAAATCGAGAGGTAAAATCGTCAAAATCTATGCTAATTATGACCGGGTATCAAAACCTCCTTTCCGGTTGTGATTTTCTTTGTTTTAGCTTGATGAATTATTAATGAGTTTGAGAACTTAAACTCTTAAACGTTTAATATGGGCCTTTATTCGACATTTATTGCCTTTAAACGGCAAGATTCATTTTCATATTTGATTTATCTGACACAATCTGTCCAGGATTGGCGGAAAACAGTTAACATGTACTCGGATACAAGAAAGAATGCTCCCGTCTGCTGCAGTAAGTGACAGTGAATTGCAGTCTTCGGAAAATACTATCGCATCGCTTGTCGATTCATCCAATTATTGATGAAACTAAGTCCTTTCTCTGCTGCGGTTTATTTCTTGAGAAGAAAACCTTTCTTGCAAAAAGAGCAAACTGAAAACGTTTTAGTATCCGTACGTGACCGGTTAAAACACTGTAGGGATTCTAAATCGCGTTATGAAATCGTCAACGAAAAAAAGAAATAGCAGTATTCATTACTCTTATTCTACATCACAACTAAGCCTGACATTTGTCACCCTGGAGGAGGAACTCCCATGTGAAAAGGACTGGGGTGCTCGTCGGAAATTTTGAAAAGAACCCCTAAGAGATACCAAGGTCCCGTTTTGTGGGCGTGGCTTAACATTTTTTCTGCCCTAAGAGCGGGTACCAATTCTCACATAACACATTATCTCCTGTCACATATCTTTTCGGCTCAATGCCCTAAAAGATATCACAATAGCTCCCCTTTGGACCTTTTGAGGCTTAACACTCTAAGAGGTAAAGGTACGGCGAGTTCCCTCGTTATTTTTATATGGGAGCCTCCCTCCCCTCCGGGCCGGGTTGTTAACTCGCCACGCGAGGTCAGAATTTCAAAATACAACCGGTCGAAGCCAAATGGATCAAAAGCAAACATATTATATATGTTTTTAGCAGTAAATTAAATTGGGGGCCGTCAAATACCCCAAATCCTTTCGATTTTTCTGGCGCTTTCTTCAGGGACAGGATCAAAACAAAAACAAACGCTGGCAGAGCATTCCGGTCCACAGAGAGTCTTAAAATTTGGGCCTGCAGGCAATTTTAAAGCTTGTCTACGATTTGCATTCATGAAAATCTCGCTCGCCCAAAGTGAAATTCGCTTTGGTTCGCAAAATTTTAATAATTCAAGCCCAGCCTGTACCACTCGATACTACCGTCAAATACGATACCACCGTCAATATTAGAAGACACATACGGATTGCCTTCTGTTGATTTTTAACTTTGCTGCGGAACTCTTCAATATCAGCTTCCATCAATTTCACCTCTTTCCGGCTCAGTATTAATACGATACTACCGTCAATATTAGCAGACACATACGGATTACCTTCTGTTGATCATTAACTTTGCTGCGGAATTATTCATATCAGCTTCCATCAATTTCACCTCTGTCTCACTATATAGCACATATATTGAGCTCATGCTTTGTTCTGTTTGTTATTTCTAATTTACTGCCAATGAACTCTGACCAAAAAGCAACCAATAAAAGTTTCCAGTTTTAGTGCAAACGCACACTTACGTAATATATATAGAGGATATTACACGGTGGAGAGAAGATATGAATTTTATGTTCGAGTGGCAAGAGCAATATCTCACGAGTGAGCGCAGCGAACGAGTGAGATGTTGCTTTTGCCACGAGTAACATAAAATTCATATCTTCGAGCTAACGTGTAATGTTCTTTTTATTATATAAACGTACTGATAACGGCGTTTTTGATGATTTTCCGAAGATTTCCGACCACTTTCCGAAGATTTCCGAAGATTTTCCAAAATTGTCCCGAAGACCAGACGAACGTTTCCAAACATTTCCCGAGAATTTCCGAGAATTTCCGAAGATGTCCGAAGATTGCCGAAGATTGCCGAAGACTTTCGAGGAAGACCCGAAGATGTTTCGATGATACACCAACGAATTTAAGTACAATTTAAGAGACAAACCTGATGCCACTGAAATCATCGATATCTTCACATATGAGGATATGGTATCGTTTTTATGAATTTGTTACTACTCGCTATACACCGAATGCAAATATGGCGGTCCACTCGGTCGCCGCCCGGGACGAGTTGTATGAAAGCGAGGCTAGTGAGGCCTCTGTGTTTTGTTTTGTCAATGCTTCCCTATGCAGAAAAGTCTTGCTTCGTTGCCAATCCGGTCTTTTCTATTTCGCTATGCCTACGAGTTGTTGTGTTTCTGAATGCCACCAGAAGAGAGCGAAAATATTACACCGTTCGCTTGTAAGGGAAAATAGTGGATTCATGTGATTCGTTGAGACGAAGGAAGTGAGTTCACGATCGCTGCGGGAACGAAAGTTTCTTCGCTACATTTCAGGTTAGAAGATCCTAGAAAATCGTTTAAATGACGAGCTTATATGGTGTCTAGTTGTGTTCCACACGATTTGCATCGCCAGTACCTAACCAGAGGTAAAAAAAAAAGCTCCTCTTGAAATACATCCTCTGTCTCAAAAGAAGACAAATATTACGGTGGAATCACCAAGCGAACGAACCTCAACTGCCCTGTTCGCTGAAATCAGTGAAAGCAAATGTCAACGATTTGGAGCTAAATGCGATCTGTTACATATTTGCTTAGATCTTCCAGTCTGAAATGTAGCGAACAAACTTTTTCAGTTCCCTCTGCGATCGTGAACTCCTTATCTCCGTCTGTTTTCCCCTCAGAGGGACGGGCAAACTAAAAGAAAAAGGACACACTTTCTCTTCTGTGGAAGATTTTACTCCCTTCTAGTGACATTCAGAAACACAAAACTCGCAGCCAGGGCGAAATGAAACAGACCAGATCGACGACGAAGCAAGACTTTTCTGGGGAAGCATTGTCAAAAACAAAACACAGAGGCCTCACTAGCCTCGCTTTCATGGAACTCGTCCCGGGCGCCGACCGAGTGGTCCGCCATATTTGCATTCGGTGTATACCACTGACTTTTATATAATAAAAAACGATATCTGCGCCCGCACTATTAACTCATACACTGATTTCTAACGTTTTATTTACTGGTCAGCAGAAATAGCACAAAAACTTAGCAGATGAGTGACCGGCCCCTAATTTGCATATAATTTGCATAATCTGCACCATACCAACCGCTTGTAACTTGCTATCGCAATTCACAAGTTAAAAACTGGGGTCCCAGGACTCGTTTTTGAGTTTTGAACACTTTAAGCTAAAATGAGGCGTGTTTTAACAAGTTATACCATGGCTATGATTGTGACCTTTTGCGTCAAGAGAATGACGACGTGTTCACCAAAAATTGGCCATTTGTTTCATTTCATTATAAGGACATCAAGTAAAAGAAAATGCGTTTCATCAAAAAGATGAAAAATGCTGGAAACCGCTGTTAACCACCGTAATTGCCGGGGACGATTTTAAAAGCTATGGTTTGAGAAGTAAAAAGCTATTTACCTCTTGGCAGATTTAACTTCAGGCTGATGTTTTTCGCATCAACGTTAGCAAAAAATCCAGAGTCAAGTTGTCCAACTCGCAGATCTCTTCCAGCAACCAGCATTGAGACCAGCTCTAAGCCGAGACATTCTCCCCAGATTGGAAACACGTCGTTGTTATCATAAGCCTGTCAAGAGTTTAGATAAATGTATAAGTTGAAGTGAAGGCTATCGGCAATTCAAATCTTTCGTCTGCAAAATGCATGACACCACTGGTGCGAAAATCCCGTCCGGTTTTGCACAATTGAGTGATTGATTTAGCGCGTACTTTACGCCTAACAGTAACGAATTCAGAGGTTCTCAAAGCGTACATATGCAGAACATTTCCAAACAAAGGAGAGGGTTACAACAGAATAAAAGTGGCCCCGCTTCCGTTCCCTCCCCTGATCCTCCTTTAGACTGGCCTCTCCTGAAGTATGAACATATTGACTGAATAAGAAAATATTCCCGCCACCTACCT
This sequence comes from Micromussa lordhowensis, assembly GCA_964020085.1. Lineage (NCBI taxonomy): Eukaryota > Metazoa > Cnidaria > Anthozoa > Scleractinia > Lobophylliidae > Micromussa > Micromussa lordhowensis. The sequence continues at coordinate 13,070,989 of OZ026605.1, forward strand.
CAGTCAATAGGCATCAGGTTTTCATTTGACTTGAGGGTATTTCTAGAGTGTATTTATTTGCACTATCCCACAAAGTCTTTTCAAAAGTGTTCGACTCGAGGAGACGGCTGAAATTCAGGATGCAACACGCGTTTTGACTGGTCAATATTCGGTGACGGATTTTCAGGTATAATGCCTGCTTGTATTGTCGGCCAGCTGGCAAACAACGAATAGTAAAACATTGAGGTGGTTCGATACAGATTTTTTCTGGCATGGAGCATACCTAGCTTTTTGAATTGGTGTTTTACCAACCTTACCTTAATCTGATCGATGTGAAAATTACACCAGTTTTTAGAAAAATAATGAAGTTTGGTTGGATGTGTTTTTAACGTAATCGATCGCCCACTTCATCGACAAATTTTACATGTAAAGTGTTCTAGTGTATCAATGCTATTGGAACTTTGGAATAAAATTAATAATAATAATAACAAATTTTATTTCTATAGTGTCTACAACAATAGCTGTTCTAGGTGCTTCACAACATGAATTACAGATATAGGAAAAAAAGAAAAAAATGGTAGTAGTAGTGACTTTAAAAATAACAAAAACAACCGAAGCATATAAATATATCTGTTACTCAAAAAAATCTAAGAACTGCATAAGTATAAAAATCAGATACGAATCTCTTTACAATCAAGAAAAAGCTTGGCGAAGTAGATATGTCTTTAGGTGTTTTTAAAAGGAATTCAAGGAATCGGTATTTCTTAAGGATACTGTATTCTGTTCCATAATTTAGGTCCAGCAATAAAAAAATCTTCGATCACCATAAGACTTCAGCTTCGATCATGGGACTTGAAACAACTTATCTGAGCAAGAACGTAAAGAGTAGGAGCTGCCACAAAAACTGAGCAAATTGGATATATAACTTGGTGAAAGTCCATTGATAGCCTTTATACTAACAGTAAGATTTTGTAAATAATACGGTACTCAACAGGCAACCAATGTAGGTCAATTAAGCTAGGTGTTATATGTTCATACTTCTTGGTGAGTGTTACGATACGCGCTCCTCTATTCTGAACTAGCTGTAACGCATTACAGTAATCCAAGTTGGTAGTCACAAGAGCATGAATAATAGCTTCAGTAGATTCACGGTCCAAATATGTTCTTATCTTCCTAATATTAGTTAAATGAAAGTGACATGTCTTGCATATCTTTTTAATGTCGTTTTACATATCAGCGCTGGAATCGAGTATCCCTCCAAGATTACGAACAGAAGAGGACGGTTGAATAATTTCACTACCAACACGAACAAATTCCAATGAAGGACTGGGCCGATAACGTAAACTGAGTAATAACAGCTCAGTTTTTTCCTTATTAAGCTTTAGGCCATTAAGAATCATCTAGTTGTTGATTTCATTTACACATTTTTCGATGTTAGATTTTGCTGAGGAGAGAAGATCATCACGTCATATAGAGCTGAGTATCATCAGCATAAAGAGGTAAGTCCGCATTAGGTTTCTTGAGCAGAGGTGATAATACTGCAGATGTCAAACACATAGGTATGCATCCCTTACGAACAGAGAGGTTGACAATGTTAGTAACAGTAGGCAACAGCAAGTCTGTACATTGTTTGATAATAGAAGATTTTAATGGATCCAAGACACAGGACCTGATGTCATCAAGTTTCATGACAGTAAAAGTTGAAAGAGTTTCATCAGTAACACGTACGGCCGAATCAATAAGAGCCTTTTTTTTTTTAAAAGGAGATCATTATGTATCACTCTTAGT
>OZ026605.1:13077755-13102755 GCA_964020085.1 Micromussa lordhowensis
TACTAAATACAAAGGTTTATGCGCCAGATTAGGACCAGGCGGAAAAAGTAGATCTTTGCAAGGGCTATTGGAATCCAGAAAGAAAACTGGAGGTAGCCACGTATTTTTCCGAGATAATTAGCCTTGAATCTCAACAAAGCCGCTGACGTCAGTATTTTACTGAAAACGAAGGAAAGTATCATTATTGTATTGATCGCCAGTCAGCACTACAAACGTCACAGAAGGAGAATAATGATAGAATTCCATTTACCCTCACATTTCACCCTCACAACCACGCAGTAAAAGCCATCATTGTAAAAAAGTTTAAATTACTTCAAAATGATTCCGATGCTGGTGGAATTTTGACGTCATCTCTGATCTATTACTGAACAGACGAATGGAAACATGGAATCTATTTGTTAAATTTACGATCGGTTGTAATAGGTAGAAATCCTAGAAAGCTCTTATTAAAAATGCCTTATCTTGCTTCCACAGTGTATTGATTGTTGCCTGTTTGCTTTTTCTACTGATTTGAAGTGATCTTTAGCGAGTTTACGCTTTCTAGGTTTCTTATTCCTGGCAACAGGAAGTATTTCTGCCTCCCAAAACCTATCGTGCAATGTAATTATGCCATGACTGCCATTTCCTGGCCGCCATTACGCAAGATGATTGATCATCACTCACAGCTTGAGCTGACTCGACCCATCACGCACACAGTTTCGTGGTCTTGCTGATGGTGTAATCAGTAATGACGTTATACGAATTATTAAAAAGATCCTGAACAATATGTACACTAAAGCACAGCAGCTAATTGACAATGTTTCTGCAACATGCATCTACACTCTCTTTTTCTATAAGAATATTTTTTTTTGCGGCCGAGGCTGAATATTCTTATTTTCTGCCGAGTTTAGGCTAAAATAATTCTTGTAGCGTATAACACATCCGTTTTCGAATGTGTTTGGTGTGTGGATGGTGTTAAAGTAATTTTGGAGCCTGCCTGCGGGCATTAAAGCCTGATATGACACATATCTTATTAGCATCGGACATGCTGGACATGCATCAGACATGCATCGGACATGCATCAGACATGCATCAGACATGCATCGGACATGCGGCTAGTGCTGTTTTTGTTGCTTTTTGGCCACTTTTGACGTTTAGAGAAAGAAAGGATGTTATACGGTATAATCATTAAAAACATATAATTGTATCGTATTTACACGTTTTTAGCAAACAAACTTATATTCTTTTCAAAATTTCAGCCTTATTCTTAAAAATTTCACAAGTTTCAGCCTCGATATTCTTATAAAACATATTCTTATAAAAAAGAAAAAAGTGTAGTGTAAATCGGCATATAGTATCACCCTTCTACTTCCTATAACAATATATCGTCTATAACAATAAACTTCTTGAATCACTTGAATTCACCCGGCATAATTATTCAAACTCAATCGAACTGAATTTCAAACGAAATCACCCATGTGAGTTCGAATGAGTTTGGCAATCGAACGAAATCGAACTCGCGCAAAAACAATTGAACAATGGAACTCAATCGAGCGTTTGGTTTCCGCACTCTTGATTTTTGTAAAGGCCCGTTAACACAGGAGATTTTCATTAAAAGAGAAGTTCACTCAAATATTGGCATTTTTTCTTTTCGTCAACAAAAAGATAGCACAATGATCGGTCAATCGCCAAAATTTCAGCTTCCAAAGCGCTTCCAAACCCTAAGAAATCCATGTCTGAAGTAGCACGAAAATCGAAAAAGAACGCCGCCATCTTGGAGTAACTTAGCAGCCGGGCGATGTTTGCCTGACGTGAAAGAGCTCAGCGTGAAGTTTAACGGGAGGGTCGGTGCGAAGATTTGAATGCACTTGTGGTTATTTTGTTTCTCCTTGTGTTTTCCTGCCCTTGCTTTTTTGTGCAGCTCCATTTTGACCTCCCGCCAAACTTCTCGCTGAGCTCTTTAACATCACGCATACATCGCCTGGCTGTTACTCCAAGATGGCGGCGTTGTTTTTTCCCCCTCTTCACCAGACTCCTTCCCATGTTTCGTGGGTTGCATTCCAATCGCGGCGAGTCGCGGTAATAAATCGCCCAAAAATCGCACTAAAATCGCCATTGCGATTTTGAATTTGCAATTTTGGAGTGATAATAATTGCATTAAGTTGCCCGACAAAAAAATCGCCTGTGCAAACGGGCTTTAAAACTGATGTTGAGAATCAAGTTTTTTGGGGCTCGAGCTACTTTGGTACATGTATAACACATGTTTTTGAGACCACATCACATGATCTTTGTTCAAGCGAACACAATCGAGCGCAATTCATTGGTTTGTGTTCGATTTCGTTCAATCGACGGAACGCAATCGATTGACAATGCCGGGGTTTTATCACTCACCCATTTATAGAATTAAAAAGCCTTTCAACCTGTTGAGCAGTTGAGTTAATTCTGCAGTTAGTTTTAAGTTAAGAATAACAATGACAACGATTTGATGTTAAATTGTCGGCTGCATATTTGTGTGAGGTGTGTGTGGACTTACAGTATACTTTGTCACGTAGTGAATCTACTCTCTGAGCTGGATTAGCTTCTACAGTTATTCTATGAGGTCTTTTACCAGCTATAACGCCGGCAAAATGCCTTGGATGCTAAAACCTCGGAAATGATGTCAGCTTTCAACCTCCAGATACATGCGCATGCTTCGAATGCCGTCATCCCCCCTCCCCTCCAAATCATGTGAAAAAACCTTCAGAGTGGTAAAACGTACTGCGCAGCTTTCTTTGCATTCCTAGCCCTACTTGCAGACTCATGTTGGAAAGAGCGGCGGACTGTAATAAGGTACTTGAGGGATATCGCTCGGTTGATTTATTTATACTTGGGCAAGCATTAATTTTTTGGCATTTCACTGTTAAGGTGGGGGTACACCTGAAAACACATCATTTTTTAACACATCATTTTTAACATTTTTCATGGCTTAGATTTAATCATCGCAAAGTATACAGTTCTAGAAAGGTTAAAGACCAAAGATTATGAAAAAAATATTTTTACCCTAGAACTTTATTGTAACCTGACACCGGCTGACTAAATCTGCCACCTGCTGAGGAATGCCAGGGCTTGCTTGAAAAAGGATAACTCCCACAACAATTGATCAAAATGAATAATTTTAAAATTTTTAAAAGAACAAAAATAGCCAGTCAAGTCTGGTACAGACAATCCAGCATAGATCGGCATACGTTTCAATGTATAACTTCGACAAAGTGTACTGGATGGAAAAGTTATATCAACACAAAACTTACTTAGAACAACAAATCCTGAAAATTTCAGCTTAATTGGACAAATCCTTCTCAAAATATCTTTTCTCAAAGGCAAAAATAACTCGTTTTGAGAAAACGAGCTTTGAACTTACAGTAGCAGAAATGTTTCTCAAATAAAGCCTTAACACCTTAAGAATCAAACTCCGACGAGATCGCTAAAGAAGAAAACACAAAAAAACACCGCCAGTTTGTTTCACGGCCCAGTTTGATGACGAAGAGAATTGGTCCAGCAGCTATTGTGACGTCTACCAAGAAAGATTGAATGAGAGAGTACAGAAACGCCTTCCAGAAGCGCTATCAGCTGTTGCAGCAGTATCCCAGATTTAAAGAAAGAATACTGCATAATTTGCTGTTGCTGACAGGTCACAGTGTTCCAGTTGGTCTGGCGAGTCATTGATATACACAGTAAACGGCAGTGGACGGAGGATTGAACCTTGTGGTACTCCAATTGGTACGATTGCTTGATCCGATTTATGACATGACTCCAACCATTTCTAAGCTACAGAGTAATGCAATACATCAAGACCGCTCAACTTATATAATAGTATGAAGAGGAGATTGATCATCGCAGTTATATACACAACTTAAGCACCGGTGCAGCGCTCTACCTGTTGAATTCACTTCTTCTGTCATGATGGAATGGGATTTAAAAGATTTAAACGATCACACTCAGAACACACGAGTCAGTTACGTTAGACCCGAAGGAAGAAGATCCGGGGATTAATTATCACTATGTACAACATGTGTGAGGCCACATTCTGTAACACCCCCACTTGATCTCATATTGACTAGGACATAACCATATTTACATAATTATCTTATGAAATATGAAATATAACAGATGTCAATATGCTTCGATCGATCTCTACCGATTTACAGGGTTTTTAGATAGAGCAATTGCGCCCAGATTATCTTCAAAAATCACAACTGGTCTACACACCTCATCAATGTCTCTCAACAACTGAGTGAGGAACAAACCCTCCAGCACAGCTGCCGACAATGCAATGTACTCTGCCTCGCAAGATGACAGAGCCACAGTTGGTAGTTTCCTCGGTTTCCAAGGAATAAGAGGGCCAGCTTTGTTTAGACTGAAACAGTACCCACTGGTACTTCGCCTGTCATCTGTCGATGATGCCCAGTCAGAATCACTGTAACCAACCAAAGTTAGACCATCATTACATTTCCTGTAACATAGCTCATAGTGGAGAGTGACCTTCAAGCACCTTAAAACATGTTTCGCTGCAGTCCAGTGTTCCTGAAGCGGGCTAGACAGAAACTGTGACAACCTACTTACCACCCAACATATGTTTGGTCTGGTACATGCCATAGCATAAACCAAACTACCAACAGCCGCACGATACCTTCTGGGATCACAAGGTGTTTCACCACCAAACTCAAGCTTCTGCTTAGAAGGTGTGGCCCTTGGCTTGCAATCAGACATTTCAAATCTCTTAAGGACTTTGCTTAAATATCGTCTCTGATTCATTTTCACAAAGCCATAACCCTTTTCAAAATCAATACCTAAGAAGAAGGAAAGTCTACCCAGGTCCTTCATGCGGAGTCTCTCCTGCAGCATTTGTTTAGCTTCAGACATCAGAACCATGTCATTTGCTGCAATAATGATGTTTTCGACCCAAACAAGTATCACAACCATTTTGCTCCAAAACTGTTTAGTATTCATACAGTAGTCAACTGGACTCTGAACAAACTGGTTATCTAGTAGGAAAGAGTGTAACACATTGTTCCAATTTCTGCCTGATTGCTTCAATCCATACAGGGATTTGTTTAACTTCTACACAAGTCTCCCATTACAAATACTAGGGGCTTCAAAACCTTCAGCTCTCACAATCAATGGGAGCTTTTAGGTATGCTGTTAGAATTAAACCATGTTGTGTTGCTATTTGCAACAGAGCACCTACTGATGTGAGATTTGCTGTAGGGGCAAATGTTTCCTGATAATCTACACCTTTCACCCGACTATAGCCTTTAGCAACATACCTAGCTTTGTAGGTTTTAGCACCATCAGAACCTTCTCTGATAGTGTACACCCTTACTGAATTTCTACCCTCTGGTAGAGTGGTTAGAGTAAATGTATCATTCTCAATAAGAGAATCCATCTCTTCTCTCATTGCTGCCTTCCAATTTTCTGACTCAGGAGATTCAATTGCTTCTTGGTATGTCTGGGGAAAGCTGACACCTTCTAACAATGATCAACACTAGATAATATATGGTCGCTCTCAGCAACAACCTTATCCAGATCCATAACATCGTCATTAAGGTATGCTGGGCATCTCGTCTCTCTGGTGGGGTATCTCGCACCTTCAGTCACAGTTTGAGGATTCCCATCAGGTTTGTCTTCAGTCACAAGCTTCTCAGTCTGTTCACCTGAGATGTTCTCCGGCCTATTGACATCAGCTGCGCTACACATATCAGGGTTAGTGTTCTCAGCCTGTTCACCTAAGATTTTCTCAGACCTGTTAAAATCAGCTGCACTGCACATATCAGGGTTAGTGCTACGCCGTAACAACATGAAATCATCTTCATCACATAACAGACTTCCTGTTTGAGTGTGTTTCGTATTGACACTCTTCGAACGGAATTTGACCACCCTGTGCTTCATCACCTTACCAGTCTCTGGGAAATACACAAGGTAGCTTCGTTTTCTCCTGCTTGTAGGCATAACATTCAGAACCGAAAACTCTCATGTTAGACAAGTTAGGTCTCCGACCTGTGAGAGCAAAGTTGCTTTAAGCGATTGTTATGGCACCGATTGCGCGTGTATGCTGTTGCCATAACAGCATAATTAAGGCCATAACTCCTTAGCTAAACTGGCCTGTATAAGCAGGCATCTCTCCATTTCAAATAGGGTTCTCCAGTGCCTCTCGGCTGTGCCGTTCTGGTGCGGCGAGTATGGGGCAGAGGTATCATGCGTTATGCGATTCCTCCAGAGAAGTGCCTCAAAATTTCCAGAAGTAAACTCACCACCATTGTCAGATCTCATACATTTTACCTTACCATAAGGAGCTGAATCTGCAAAAACTATTTCTGTAGCCACTGGGTCACTCTTGTTCCTCAGAAAGCAGACAAAAACGGCACCTGAAAAATCATCTGTAAAGGCCAAACAATACTTAAAACCTTCCTTAGAGGCTGGGTCAACAGGTCCAGCAAGGTCAGTATGAACTAACTCTAGTGGAGCAGTTGCACGTGCATCAGGCTTTCTATTCCTATTCTGTGTGAGTTTTCCTAGTATAGAAACATTACAATCACTAGGTTTGAAGTAATCAATAATTACAGTGTCCTCGGATTTGGTGCCACTCATTCATAGAGCGTATACAGTTTACAGTATCAGAGTCAGTGATGTTATCATATGTGTTCAAATAATACAATCTGCCCGGATGCTTTCAATGATAAACTTTGTGCCATCCTTGTACGTCAGCTTGGCTGAATCTGGCTGGAAAGTCACACTGGCACCCCTCTCTGTTTCAGCTTGAACTGAGAATATGTCTTGAGGGTATGATGGTATGGACAGAGCATTCTGCAAAGTTGCCTTGACAGGTGTTCCAGTACAGTCAATAATAGTAATATCAACATCTCTTCTTTTTAGGGCAACATTATTTGCTCGAGTTCCATTTGCTAATTCAATGAAGTGCTTATCTGGTTTTAATTTGTTGTGAGCTTGGACATATCAGTAATGTGTGTAGTTGCACCGCAATCTACTGAGTGTGTTTGGTTTCCCAGATGTAGGTTTGCCAGAGATATTCTCATCAACACGGGCAGTGGTTTTAAAAACAAATGCGTATTCAATGTCTTGGTCTGTTTTCTCAGATACCTGATTAACCTAGTCACTTTTCTTTCTTTTATGACGACATGCTTGATCACTGTGCGACCTTGAGCGACACGTATTGCACCATTTCCCTCCTTTGGGCTTGTTGGGACAGAAACAGGCTATATGACCTTGTTGGGTGCAGTATTTCCTATTCCTCTCACTGGTGGTTTTGGCCGTTGAAATTGTTCTCTGCTTTCAAAATGGAATCGCTATTATGTGCTGTTCTTGCTTTCTTAGTGTCCTCGAAGCTTCTTAGAGAGGCGTTGAATTCGCTAAATGTTTGTTGCTTCTCGCGCTGTGTGACAACCAAAACAAATGGCTTGTAACTTTGAGGTAATCCTTTGAGTACCATTGCCATAAGAAGACTATCAGTTTCAATTTCTCCCATTTTTCAAAGCTGTTGCCGCCTTTCTACGCTCTGATTACATAGTCAGTGACAGACTCATTCGCCGATTTAACTAAGGATGTTAGTTGTAAAGCGAAATCACACGTGGTTTCCCAGTCCTAGCGTAATGGGCTCAGCGCCTTTCTTCCATCGTCAAATCTCTCATTACCAGCGCTAGGCTTTTATCATCTAGGAACTGGATTAGTTCAGCAAACGTCTCCTCGTTTTTGCTAGCATTAGCTAACTCATCCCAGCTCTCGGACACGTGAACGTCTTTCAACTTTTGCAATCTCATGTAGCCAAGAAATTTGACCTCCCATTGCTCGTATTTTCGCTCATCCCTATCGAAAATTAATCCTGCAAATCTTCCAGGAACATCTCGCTTGGCCCCATAACCTGTTGAATTCACTTCTTCTGTCATGATGGGATGGGATTTAAGTGATCACACCCACATGACACATGAGTCAGTTACGGCCCGAAGGAAGAAGATCCGGAGATTTTTTACACTATGTACTACATGTATGAGGTCACATTTTGTAACACTACCAACTGAGCTATCAAGCCAACTCAAGTTGGAGCTGATCAGGTTGTGAGTTATATACCCGTAGATGGTGAAGATACCAGTGAATATATGAAAGTTCATATATTTGAACTGCAGAGAAAGATATGAAGACATGATTGATCATCACAGTTATACACACAACTTAAGCAGCTGTGAAATTAAAGCCTGAAAAGAAAAATTCAGGCTTGAACGGGATTCGAACCCATGATCTCTGTGATATCGGTGCAGTGGTCTACCAACTGAGCTATCAAGCCAACTGGGAGCTGGTCACATTGTGAGTTCATTGTTACCCGTAGATGGTGAAGATACAAGTGAATATATGTACAGTCAAAAGCATTTGTTTTCTGCTCCGGAAGCATAATAAAAGTTAAAAAGTTTTACAAACTCGGAGCTAAAAGTTAAAACTTATGAATTGAAATATTTCGTCCGTTTTTTCGACCGGAATTGATCAGTCAATGATATGAATGTTAAAAAGATGGATTTTAAAAAAGGGTTTTTTAACGCCTCTTGGGGGTTAGAATTGTGTCATAGATAGCTGCTAATTCGTAACCATTGTCTCTGTTTAACGCCGGTTTCGTAAGTTTAATTTGAATAGCTTCTTTTATCCTGCGTTTGAAGGTCTTATTTGGGTCCACCGAGTGACCCTCCAGGCGACAATGCTCGTGAATAGCTGATGAACCTCTTGATTGGTGTTCTTTCACTCTGATTTCCAGAGAGCGGGCCGTTTCGCCAACGTACTCCTTGTTACACTTCTCACAATGGATCTGGTACACAGTACCGCATTTCTTGAGATTGACAGTTGTGTCCTTGACACGTACCAATTGTGATCTTAGAGAATTGACGGGTTTATGAATAAGTGTAACCTCGTGTGACTTGAAAGCTCTTTGCAGGCGTTCCGAGATTCCTTTGATGTATGGCGTTGATGCATAGATTTTCTTCTCGTTTTGAGGCTTTTCGGTATTGTGACGAATGCTCGTGCATATTATCAAATACCAACATAAGACTTTAACTATTCGTGGTATGTCTCAGCTCTGTGATAGAATAATTATGACTGTGTGTATATAGGTTAACGATCTTTTGCATTAAACGGAGTTCTTTGGTTTCTGCTTGATATAATGTAGTTGTCCGTTTGCCGTAGCGCTCGTTACAGGTATCTTCTGTTGTAGATTTGGATGTGGTATTGTTAGCATCCATTCTGGATAGTTATTCATTTTTAGAGCTTGCTTGACGTGGTGCTGTGTTTCTCTAGTTCTGTCATCGTTTTCCGTAACCAAGGTCTGAGCTCTCAACATCAGGGTGTTAATCACAGCTCTTTTGTGTTGTAAATGATGGTTTGATTGGAAGTTTAGGTGCTGGTCCGTGTGCGTAGGTTTGCGGTACACGGAGATCTTGGTAGAACCATCTTGGTTAATACTCACACAGGTATCAAGGAAAGGAATCCTGCCATCCTTTTCTTGTTCCGAAGTGAACTGGATATGTTGGTCAATGGAGTTTAGATGTTCTGAGAAGGAATCGACGGCGTTTTCGTGAACCTTGGCCATCGTGTCATCGACATATCGGTACCACATAGTTGGAGGGGTGGGGGCGGTGTCCAGAGCTCTGCTCTCGAACTGTTCCATGTAAAGATTGGCCACTACCGGGGAAATTGGAGACCCCATGGCGGCTCCTTTTCTTTTGTTTGTAGAATTCACCCTGGAATGTGAAGTATGTGCTCGAGCGGAAGTCATCTTCAGAGTCAAGTGAATAGTGTTTGTCAGTCGATGATGTTATAAGTTTGGTCCGTTAAAAGTGATTGGTCTCTTTAGCCATGATGGTATTGGCTGGAAGACATCATTCACTGATGAAGTCCGGTTGAAAAAACGGACGAAATATTTCATAAGTTTTAACTTTTAGCTTCGAGTTTGTAAAACTTTAATTTTAACTGAATATATGTAAGTTCATATATTTGACATCTGACAAGTATGAAAACCCCTTTCTTGCCTAAAGTTTATTCATGTATGGAGCTTTTCTACGGACAAAATATCGAACTTCCATACATCAGTGTTTTGTTAAATTAGATATTCAGTATGCGAAATATTACCAATTTTACAGTAACATAAATAAATTTCGTCTATGATACATGGATTTTAAATGCCATACATCGATGTTGTGCAGCAGACATCGCTTTCCTGAATCATTCGTGCGTGACAGTATACAACTAAAAGACGTTCGATTAGCCTGCCAGCAGGCGCTTCGCCTTTTTCCTTTCCTACTTTCTCTCTCCACCAACAGCCTGATAAGTCATGATTGCATTGCATTGTCCGCCTCTAAACAACATGGTGGATCGGAAAATCAACTCTAGATCTAACAAAGATTTTGTCCGGAGCATTCTACATGTACGCGCCGTTACTAATTTACAAACCCAGATAGAAATAGGGAAGGCAATAGCAGTGCTGAATTTTTGACGAATAAAACGCAAGGTGGCCAGAATGCTGAAAAAACTATTCGTACTAGAACGGTTGCTACTACGCAAGTGTCAAACTCTGCGAAGCGACTTGCATGCAGATAACAGCGGAAATTATACAGAACTATGACCTCAAAAAAACACAGTCCAACAGCTCCTCTCTGCTTAAACGTCCTACTAATAACACCTTCGGAATAACCGTGCCTTTCAGAAACACGTGTGAAGCAGAGAAAGATCGAGACCTAAAATCAAATTAAAAGTGAACGACCTATTCACAAGTGTCAAGAACCGTAGGAGTCGTTCGTTCATAATAACAAGTGCATTTAGTGAAGTGCATCTCTCCCACTTCATTTAGGAAGGTTTCCGGTCTTCTATTCTTTGAGCATTCTTTCGCTTTCTCGTAAACAGTGACTAAATAGTATCAGCCAAGTCGTAGGAGGCCGTGTTTCTTTGTCCTTGTGCACCTTTCAGGTCCTTCCAGTAGCCTACCAAAGGAATAATAAATCTTCCGATGCTGGGCAGCCAGATCTCTGCGCACCTTGCATTGTGCTTTGTTGGTCTCTTCTTTTAACCGACTTCCGATCACTTCTATTTCCACTTCCTTGTCTTTTAATTTTATCGAACTCTTTTGCTTTTACACGGTCACGCATGAATAATTCAGGAAAGCGATGTCTGCTGCACAACATTGATGTATGGCATTCAAAATTGATGTATCCCGGACGAAGTTGATTATTTTATTTTTCAATTTGTATTATTACGCATAACAAGAATTAATTTAACAAAACATTGATCCACGTTCGAAATTTTGTCTGTAAAAAAAAAACATACTCAAACTCGCAAAATTTTATTACTTTTCGGTCGCGATAGACTTTTTGAAGTTTTTAAAAGCTGCTATATCCAAATATATCCAGCTATGTTTTTACTAAGTTATGGGAAAATGGTTGATATGTGAAATTTAGAGTGGAGTAATGTGGAGTACTCGTAGAAGAAGAAGCGGAGCACAACTTGGTCATGATAGGCGGGACATACCTGCATTCGACACTGTCTTACTTTACTCAAATTTGAGCAGCTTATGACGAAAATACTATTCCAACAGACATTATAGTATTGAGTTGTTGGCTAAAAAAAAAAATCAAAGAAGCATTTTAAAATATGCCAGGAAACTTTATCTCCGGTTCGTCTTGAGGAGATTTTTGGTTGTCACTAATCGCACCGGAAGCGTGGAAGGAGCACTCGTGCAGTCCTTCTCCGCATCACACCAGCGCCCTGCTACTATGCACGATTTTCGCGTCATCAGCGGGTGCACATGTGCGCAAGTGCGTACAAAACATAAGATATTTCCCTGAAGCTAAGCTCGGAAGCGAAATAAATGCTCGTTTTCTCTTGAACGAGCGTGGTGAACCCCACTTTTTAATGCATGAATTTAAGTTACACAAGGTTATCTACAATATATCTCGATTTGAAGTAAAGATTAAAATTCTGCTGAAAAATATTTTGATTTTAACGCTGTAAAGAACATGTCTTTAGGTGTGTGGTCTGCTGGGTATGTTCCCAAGCAGAGAATTCTTAAGTTTGTTGTATAATCGTAACTCCTGTTTAACCAACATGTAAGTTCAGGGTCTATTTTGTTTAACTTCTCTAATAAATTAATCCAATAAGTACTTTTCTTGGAATTTCTAGTGCCCCTTTCTGCTAACTGAGTTGATTCCTATTTTTTTAATTGCATTTTTCTGATATATATACATAACATGATTACCAACTGGATGAAGTTTGAGAAATGTTTTAGTACTTCTTCTTTTTAAGCAATGACGACAGTGACCCCGAGGACAACGCCTGATAACCACTCTCGCAATTGTCTAGATCTGTTCAGTGCGCCTTTTGGTCTCAGAACTTGCTCAAGTCAAATATGTGAAGCTGTGTTAAATTCCAAATGAAAATACGAAAAATTAGCCATCGTCGTTTGCGTTCTCCAAAATACGCAAAGGACGTCAAAGATTTGACTTTGAGATTGCAAATCTTTCCAGCTGAGTTTGTGAAACAAGGAATCACCATCAGCGTCATAGCTCGATGAAGTTATTTCTCGTGCAGCACGGTTTTGTAGTTTTTGAGCTTGTTAGACAATGTTCTGGCAAAATTACCCCAGACTAGGCTACAGTAACCAAATTGAGGTTGAACGAGGGAGTTGTATATGTAGTTATTTACGAATATTACTTAAATTGAAAATGGTCAATTGTTGTTACTGTCAAATTAAACAAGCTTCAACCATTTATTAACATCAATCGACAGTGATCATTATGATATTAATGGTATGGTCTTTTGGAGGTACAATATTGTACTGGTAAATCTACACTACTTATACGATTTTTAACCTATGCAAAAAGTGATTTCTCCTGCTTGTTTTTTTCAATTGTTACATGAAGCAATAAACGCCAGGTAAAGGATACAAAATAGGAACCATTCTCCCTCCGGCAGACTCAATGAACTTCACGTAAGTTGCAGCAACTAATTGATTTCCAAATATCGTCACATTTCGATCTGTTTCTTGAGTGAGTACTCCTATGAAAAGATCGATCATTAAACTGTTACTGATTAATGATAAACGTAAATGTTTGTTTGATTAATCAAAATAAATAAATTAATTTATTAACCTTGCAACAAAGGGTTGGGGTGGGGTAAGGACCTCTGAGCATTGCGTAAAACGTGTTACACATACGTAACATTTTGTGATTATTTTTCTTTTCCAAAAACCCCTTACTCTCCTTCTGGTACTATTCTCTAGAGCAAAAGCAATTTGCTCTACAAAGTAGTATAGGAAATTAGCGGTGCCAGGCCAAATGCCCAAAAATGAACCCTCTCAAAGAGCCCCAAATCTCATTTTCCAAAAATCGATTTTTTATTTTTTCAGACGCCCTTCGTGGTCAAAAAATGGTCTACAACAGGCTCTAAAATACGAAAAACCTTCACTTAAAAAAAAACCAAACAGATTTAAGACTAAGACGACCTATTATATTTATAGATGAGTAAAAGCTACGAGAAAGAGTTTGGTGATGGAAAGCCAAAACAATAAAAAGTCGAAGACCAAATTAATTATCTACGCTAATAATATAGATATAGATATGAATAAAATTACGATGTTGAAACAGCTCTCAAAGGTTCAGTTCAAACCTATGAAATTAACATTGAATATAAAAATGATCCCTTAGCCAAATTGAATAGTACAGTTGAATTAATCGAAAATCATATGAAAAATATTGTGAAAAAAATGGGCATTAAATAGAATCAAGAATTGAAAGTAACTTTCCGAAAGTTGAAGGAAAATAAATTGGAGTATAAGACAGCTCATTTTAAAAATGAGCTGTAAAAATGAGCCTTTATCAACTCGAGAGTTACTGACCAGCAGCCATTGCAGGCTTCAGGAAGATTGGCGGGAAATGATGTGACTCGAGTAGTCATACCCTTCAAAGACCAAGGCTCCGCTAACATTGTTAAGACGCAGTTTAAAGACCTTAGCATTAAGCTCTAAACCACAATCCAGCCCGTATTTGTCAGTCGGAAAATTGGCCAAGACCTTAAAGAATGTGAGACCAAACCGCAGCTGGTTAATCAACAGTACGTAGTGTACCAGTTTAAATGTAACCTGTGTGATACAGGGAGCCATGTTGGCTACACGCGCGGGCATTTATATGCGCGTGGATGGCATAAAAGCACGTCATCTTCAGTACGCAAGCACTATGTCATCGACCACGCGGGTGCTGTCCCTGAGGACCTCCTTAGCTGTTTCAAAGTTCTCAAGAAATGCATGAACAAATTCGATTGTCTTGTCAACGAGATGCTTTACATCAAACAATTAACACCGAGTTTGAACGTGCAAACGGATTCTATCCGCGCTAAAGTATTTGTGTAGCCACCTCCGCTTGGTCAATATAATGAGTTCTTCAGATGGTGTCATATTACATATTAAACATTTAAATACGCAACAATTAAGTTCATCCAGTTAAGTCACAGTTAAATTATGATGGTATTGAGTTTCCAGTCACAGTCAAAGAGTATAATAAAATTGAAAAACAGAATAGTATCAATATCAATGTATTCGGATACGAAAATAAGCAAAAGTACCCAATATATGTGTCGAAAGAACGATTCGATAAGACCATGAAAAGCAACATGTTCTCATCAAAGATTTCAATAGGTTTATGTATAAATCAAACCAAACATGAGCACAGAAAACACTTTTGTATGCATTGCCTCCAATGCTTTTCAACAGAACCTGTCCTCAAGCATAAAACAAATTGTATTGTAATCAATGGTGAGCAAAGTATGAAAAATGCCGTTAGCAGGTGAAAAAATAATGTATAAGAACTACCAAACACAATTGCAGGCACCTTTTGTAATCTATGCTGACTTTGAAGCAATTACTGAAAAATTTAAAGGTGCAAGGATGCAAGCAAAGTGATGATAAATCCTATGCTGTCGCTTATAAAAAACATACAGATTGCAGTTATGCTTATGGAATCAAACAAACTGTTCTTAGTGCAGTTCAGTCTGAATAGTGACCATGAAGTCGAAGTCCTTCCTACGCACCTTGCGTTTATACAAACAAATTCTAAATTCAGAAGATAACTTGATTGAATACATTGAAAATATAATGTGCCATCTGTAATGTTCAATGTTAATTTTGAAATAGAGTTTTTCCTCTCTTTCAGAGACCCTGACGAACTTCAACACTTGTGAAAACTTGTGCCCATCTATGTCAGAGGAACAACTAGCTCCTTTTCATTATGGCAAATTATGGCAATGAAACCTAATGTCAATGTACTATGTAAAAAACAACCCCAGAGAGTGCAAATTAATGCTTCGTTTGTTATAGACTTAAGATATGTAACTTTCGAATATCTAGAGGCAGATGACAATGGGTCTTACATGAATAATGGATCACCTACGCATACTTTTGAACGTCACTTTACCGCTGAAAAATTGACGAACTGTAAAAGAATAGCTACCAAAAGAATAGAAGGTAGTAATTACTATTATTTAGTGAGAAAGTATCGTAAATGTGCTTCAGCTACGGATCTAACAAGAACCATTTCATATTGCTTAGCCCCTTTAGGGGAGATACTGAATCAGGTTGCTTTTGTGCAGTATAATTTTAAAGGAGTAGAACACAGATTTAAGCTTTTGGGAACACGGGCCAAACTCCAAGAAACCGAAAGCAAGCGTATAACATGAAACAATACAAACATGCTGGTTCTACGTCGCCAGGAGACCAGTCATCGGACGTTTTAGGAAGCCTATTATCAATTGCAAATGATGAGAAGCAGGGGGATTCAAATAATGTGTTCATTAGAAGCATCCAAACCCACCCCAGCCCCCTCTCCTTGGTGCTGGTGACAGCAACTCAGGCCCGGTTCAGACGCCGTACTTCACATGAGCCGAATCGAATTCAATAACGGAAAGAATCACGCCTTATATGTTCGTCTCACATACCAAGATGTCGATCATGAACGGGTCGGTCCACGAATTATATTGCATGAAAGCCTGCCAAATAAGCAAAGTTCTTGCTCGTTCTCACGAGATAACAAATAACAAAAAAACTATGGCTACTGAAAAATCATCTTAAGGCGGGGGTAAACATGAATAGGAGTGAAATTTGAAGTAATATTAAAAGGAAATTGTTAGGATTAAGACGGTTGGAAACACTACCAGACAGTTGACCCCCGCAAAAGAGACCCCACTGTTTGATATCCGTCTACTACTTCTTCACTTCAAATTTCAATTTTCCAAATCCATCAAATCTTCAGCATTTCAAATTTTCCTCAATTTAACCTATCCGTTGAGAAATATCTCATTCCCAAAAATCACCCAAAAATTTACACAAAACCGCCAAACAGTGGTTAATGAGATGAGCAGAGAGATTTAGTGTCGCTTGAAACGTGACCGAGATATTGGCAGAAAGGCCGTGTTAAGCGACGTCAAAACAGCCTTCACGTGTACCCCCGCCTTAAATCGATCATTAGCAGAAAATTCAAGCTGTAAACAATTTCAAGTTAGAGAATATCAAGAATAGCACGAGCTTAACACGCTTGCCGAATTTGGACACGAAAAATGTAAATTTACAACATCAGAGAACCGTAAACAACCTTGGCACCAAAACGAGGCTATGCCTCGTCAAAGTAGAAGAAATGCTCCCAAAAGGGAGCAAATGAGGCTTTTGCCTCAAATATAAAGAAATTGCCGTAAAAGCGCAATGGAGCTCCCTCGTGCGGGTGGACAGGTGAGGGTGGGACTCTGCAGAGACTCTACTCCCCATAACTCAGCCACATGAGGGGGGTTGGGGGGGGGGAGCAGAGACGGGGGAGCATTTTACTCAAATGATTTTTACATTTTTTCATTGTTTTCAACCTGTAGAAATAATAGTGGACTGTATCTGGCCCGGAAAATTGGATGTGGCCCGATTTCCGACGCTCTCTCAGCCCTGTCTTTGTTGAGTACGGGAGTGAAGCACGGGCTCCTTTCCAGAACAGCGGCTGGAAATGGAGCCTAGTCACACTCAGAAACTAGTGCTAAATTTCGACTGTTCCAAACTGTTTGATCTGGCATTGCTGTGGCCAACTAGTGATTGCTTCATGGCTGTCATGGTTGATCGCATTTGGTTTATCTGTAATTGACGGAGCCGTTTTACTGATGGGTTTGGGTTCTCTATTTGACCCTGTTTGTGCTATACTGATTTAAACGCGTGATCTATGTGGTGTAGATTATGTCGACTATTGGCGTCGCCACTATTAGACTTAATTAGACATTTTACATAGTTTTAATTATTTCTCAAATCTATACATCCATCTATCTGCACGAGCTGTGACCAGCGTATAGAGGAACAGAAAAGATCGGCTATTGGACGTCACGTAAAAGAACAACATGATGACATTGGCACTTCTTGCTTGACTTTGTTTTGAAGTGCTTTTTATTAGAATTCTGAAGCCGAAACTCAACAAACCGTGTCACTCGAGCAGTGAAAAATTCTTTGCTTAGGTTTATTTTAGCTATTTCAAATTTTTTCTCACTCTCTTTGCCTTTATTTAACTATAGTTTTAAATTATGTCTTTTCCAACAATGCATTCGTCCTACAGTTGTTTCATTAGCCCCTTTTATTATCTCACATTTGAGTCGGTAAATGTATAAAGAACGTTTTTATGGTAAATTTAGGCGAAGCTATTTTGACCATTCATGTAAGCAAACGGATTATTCTTCACTTTTGCTGTAGCTTATGATTGATTAAATAGTAAATGCGCGTGTATCGCGTATAGAAAGAAGTTCCTAGGTTTCTCAACCAATCAGTTAACGTGGAAAAAAATTACCAAATTGGTCGTTCTGTATCGAGGAAAACAATACCCTTGGTTTTGAAACAGCCCTCGACCTACAGCAATGGACCTTGCTCGAGATCCGTGTTTCTCAATACGGAGCTCCTGTGGCAAATAATATACATATGATTTCTGTCGAGCTGATATCAGCTTCATTTCCTTGATGGATTATGTTAACGTACCTATGATTGGACGTTCATTCTTGATCTTCTGGTCTCGTCCGTGAACAAAGGGCCCGGCGAATATGTCCATCTCTACTGCTAACGAAGTTTGTATTACAATAATTGTGAATACAAGTATCGCCGTCCTTTCTCCTTTCATTTTTTTCTTTCTTCTTCTTATTATCTTGTGGATGGTTTATCGTTTTTACTGGCACAGGCCTCTACATGAACAATTATACACTGATGAAAAAGTGATTCCAGATGCGGTTTTAGAATCGAAACACATGAAGTGGATTTTCATTCGACGGGTTGAACCTTGCAGGTTGCAGGTTTCGAGGCTCGGGAGGTTATTTATGTATGGAAGCTTAAGTTATAATTAAAAAATTTCTCCCCTTGAGCCGTTCATTGTAATCCCTATATAAGAAAGTAAAAAGTTTAAAACCACACCGAACAAATGTAGGCATTCATTTCTTTATTTATTTGTTGAATTACAACATTCATTGAGGAACAATCAGTAACAGTTGGTGCCAATTGGCAGGTAAATTCTTGGTGATTCATTTGTTTTTGTTTAGGCTCAGTGAGTGGCATTCATACCACGCAAAGAGCCTACTCACAGGCTATGTCATGAGAAGTCACGAGAGAATCTATTTACAAACGGTTTATGCGGGAAATTGAGCTTGGCCGGCGCGGAAAGTAAGAGTACCGGGACCGGTACCTATTTCTTTCGTGACTACAATAAGCGACAAAAGTGTTGACACACTAGTAGTGAGGGGCGGATGATTTGCACCCCGTTGAGGGCCACTATTTACATGAAGTGGGGATCCAGAACACGATGACATAACAAAGCATGTTAAGTTGGCGGTCTTTTGTTAATTTATTAAGGAATAAATTACGACGAGGCGCGCGAAGACAGTCAAAAATGACAATAATAGACCGATTTCGATATATCAAGATCTTGGCTCCGAGGCTTAGGCGAATAAAGCAAAAGAAATTGCATCGAGCATGAGGGATGAATAATCAATTTCTTTTGTTTTATTTTCTAAGCCTCGGAGCGAAGTTAAAATTTTAATATATCGAAACTGGACTGCTCAACACCAATGCTGATTGGCTGTCGTCAATCTATTGTATTTCAAAATAAATAGCCGCCTTTCGTTAAAAGCGCCATTTCGCATTTGATTTGATTTTGAGAGCTCTCGCGAGATTCTCGTAGACTTTTGCTGCGATATGGCTCTCAGTAACTGCAATGAAATCGAAACCGCTTTGAACGAGTGGGAACCGTTGGGAAGTGGAAACATTTTACAGCGGCCGAGTTGATTCCTTTCTATTACCAGAGATTTTTGGAGCTAGATAAGATATTGAATTTGAAGTAAATAAATGTTTTAATTCTACTAGATAGAATTTTTCCATACTGTCTGAAAAGTTAAAGAATTTAGGGAACTTTCCAACAAAGAGATAAAAATGGTAGGTCACCGAATTAGTTTCTCAGATAATTTACAAAAACTGAAATTTAGAGGACGCTTTTGTGGACCTCGTGCGTTGCCATGGTAACTGATATGACGTCACAAGTACCCTTAAAGTATAGCCCAATAATAGAGTTGCAAGGAGACATATAGTTTGCCCACACCATTAAACATCCTTCTTTGTAATCTTCCATCGTTTCACAAGCAATATAGCAACGAAAAACCCTTTCGAGCCTCCTTAAATAAAAGTGATGCCGAATAAGCCAATCAGAGCGCGCGCTTTGCTTTAGTTATGTTATAACACTTCTTCTTCTCAGTATATATTAAACATACCAATACAGTTAGTCCTGTTCTATTTGTCAAAAGGATTTTTCTAGAAAAGATAATTTGCAAAGACATATGACCAGGAAACACAGTAATTCCAATTTTGCTCCAGCGATATCAAGGGGATCCCGGAATCTCTGGAACATGAATCCTATTTAGATGTCAACATACGCAACCTGATTGTCAGTGACGACCAAATGATTGAGGCCGGAAAAGATAATCGGATCGCATCACCGAAATCTGAGCGTTATTTACATTGTGCAAAATCTGTTCCATCAAGGCAAAGGCAACCGAAGCATCAGCTTAAACAGTCATTACTTGGTCCTTTTCAAGAATCCTCGGGATAAACTGCAAATTTTGACCCTAGCCAAACAAATGTATCCAAGTGAAACTGCTTGGTTTATCAAAGAGTACGAAGAGGCGGTGGGAAGACCATATGGATATCTTTTTGTAGATCTCAGGCCAACGACTCCAGAGAGATGTAGATTGTGAACAAATGTTTTACCCGGCGAAGAAAGATTCGACAAAGGATTCGAAGAGAATAGAATTTCCCAAGAACTGCTCCAGTACCTCAAACAACAAAGTCTGATGGTACCCCCGCCAATTTCGGAGATGCAACGCATTCGGAATAATATGGATAATCTCCTGTATCGTACAAACCTTGGAGAGGACCAAAAAGCGAAGCAATACATGCAGTTGCAAAACAAGTTTGTAAACGATAAACACCAGCTCAAATCTTTAGTACCTGAAGCAACAATACCCACCCAACCCCAAGAGCCAAACCAAATTTCTACGAATGTACTGACCGGCGACCAACTGCGCCAAACCTCGTTCAAGAACCACCAGAAATCATACCAGCGACTCCAGTTCAAGTGCCAACCCAAGTGACAGCCCCACAAGCCTTATCTACCATGGCAACCTCATCTCCCTCCCTCCACTTTGACTCCCCCTCTCACAGTCGAAACGCTGTCACCAGTTAGAAAGCATAAACGCCTCCAGTCTGTCAAATTTGTAAATTACCTGGACTACGAACCAAAGAAAGCCTCTAGACGATCTCGACGTTTACACAGGACTTCGCCTTACAAGTACTCTCAATACGATGAAGACGATTGATTACATCCTAGTTTCCTGATACTTTACTCATAAACATTTTGTAGTTGTTGTAATTTTGGTGTATTCATTTCAAATCTCTGTGTATTATTGTTTTTGTATTCGCTACTAACAAGCAATAAGTCTCTTCAGAAAACGCGTTGTTCAAAAACTATTTATTGTCGCGTGTTGACAATTAATTAGCGCTCTGAACTTCTATTGTTGTAATTTCAATTGTAGAACTGTCCCATGGGCTTTTCCGTTGGAGTTTGTATGCAAATCTAGGGTTGAAAGTGGAGTTCAGAGCGTGGCTAACGGAGCGGAAAACAAGAAAAGTTAGCTAAGATTCACGGACTGATACGCAAGCGTTCAAAGCAGCTTGAAAATCATCGACGCTAGTGAAAAAAAGCCATCTTCA
Source organism: Micromussa lordhowensis (assembly GCA_964020085.1). Lineage (NCBI taxonomy): Eukaryota > Metazoa > Cnidaria > Anthozoa > Scleractinia > Lobophylliidae > Micromussa > Micromussa lordhowensis. Next base: position 13,099,063 of record OZ026605.1, read on the forward strand.
CGATTAACGTTTCGAAAATCGAACAAAGTTTTCAAATTTCCAGCGAGTTCAAGTTGAATAAAGGAATGACGCTTTCGAAATGTACCCGCTTTTATTTTAAATATGTTAAAGTGGTGAACTTGTTGAAAGCCATGACTGCTACTCAATCTCACAGTTTGTGAATGATGCATCCGGGAGTAAACGTGCTTTTATTTTGAAAAAATAATAGATCTCAAATAACCAATCAGTGTTGAAGGGTTTGTGAAAACAATGGGGCAAGTCTAGGCGAGTTCAATGTGACATTGTGCAGAAACCAGTTTTTGGGACTGGTTAGTCTGGATAAATCAGTTAATGAGAAACCACAGCAATAGCTGCTGGGCCTATTGCTGAGCCTATTGCTGAGCCTATTGCTCAACCTGTTGCTGAACCTATGACGTCATCGTTGATAATTTATTCCCTCGCTAATTAATGAGATTCCCCCGCAAAAAACGGAAACCGTGGTGCGCCCCATACTACTATCTGGATAACTATGCGATGCTATTTTGCTTTTTTAAGTATTGATATCTTTGTGTTCTTCACTCGATATTCTTTGAGATAGTTGTCTCTGAAGTTAGACATTTCATCCATCAAGTTGCTGTTATTGCACAAAGTGTATGACATTCGCTTTCGCTCAGAAATTATCTGCTCGTCCTAGCAAAGCGGATAAGGGGCATCGTTCTTTGAGCGAAGCCATTTGACTGTGAGAAACTAAATAAAATAGATTTTAAACTCTTTAGCTCATGTTTCCGACATATTTGTATTTCGCTTTGCTAAAATTTGGCACACCACCGAGATGTACTCTCCCCAGACCTTTTCAGTCACGGCAGAGGTAGTAGCACCAGCCGTGGTGATTTGCTTAAACTCCCTACTATTCCTGGATGACCCTCGTGTGCAAGATGCAGGACTTGATCGCATAAACTAGAAGGGATAATGATCCGTGTTCCTCGCAGTACTAATTTTCCTATAACGAAAAGTTCATTTCTGATGAGCAGGTATCGCTTGTACTCAAGTTTGCGCCACATTTCCGTTTTTACACATTTTCTTACGTTTGACAGTTCATTGTCTGCATTTGAGGCACGCTCGATCTCTCGGGTGGACAGGGCTTGTGGAGTTGAATTCTCTGCAACGAATCTGACATCATGACTCTTCTGCCTCAGAACTAACGTCTGCACTTGCTTTGCTTCTTGTAAGACGAGACAGAGAATCTGCAATGTTCTCTTTCCCAGGTATGTGTCTAACAGTAAAACGATAGGGAGTCTCGACACCCAACGACTGACCCTTGCACTGGGTTGTGACTTCTTTGAGTAGTGCAGGGGCTTGTGATCAGTTAGAATTTCAAAATCAGTTCCATACAAAGACATGTGTAGACTTTCACATTCCCACACGATCCCCAGAGCCTCTTTCTCGGTCTGTGAATAACGTTTCTCCACATCTGTCAAGCTCCTGCTGGCATAGCAAATCACTCGCTCTTCGCCGTTCTGTTCTTGTACTAGAATAGCACCAAGGCCAACTGGGCTGGCGTCAGTTATGACACGCGTTTTTGCAGCACTGTCAAAGTAACGCAAGGTATCTGTTTTGGCCAACCTCTTCTTTAGCTCATTGAATGCTACTTCTTGTTCTTTTCCCGAACAGCGACTGGAAATCGAGCCTAGTCGCACTCAGAAACTATGATGTCAGCTTCATTTCCTTGATGGATTACAGGCCCGTAGCCAGGATTTTTTACGGGTGGGTGCGATCAGTTGATTATACGGACCAACGAGCGCCGGAGGCGCTCTTTAATAGGGGGGTCCGGGGGCATGGCCCCCCGGGAAATTTTGAAAATTAAGTTGTCTGAGACTGCATTTCGTGCGTTTTGAAGGTCAGTATGATAGCAATATAGGTCGCTAAAAGCGAACCTAAAAACGTGGATATTTGTCAAATTTTGAACTTCAAAATTGATTTTTTTTGGCAAAGAGAATGCTTTACGTATGTATTTTACAATGTAGAGAATAACAATGCCAATGTCACTATTTAAAAATAACAAAAATAGAAATAAAGTTGTAAATCCGTATTGTTCACTCGGCTGGCTGCTGATCATCACGATCTTTCAGAAGTGTGCCAAGCTCAAGCCTCCTTGGGTGCATCTTGGAAAACAGAACAACACTATTATTTTTTTTTACTATTTATTTTTTTAACAAAAAAGTGGACCTCAGCAGTCTGCAGGGGGGTGCGGGCGCACCCATCGCACCCCCTCTCCCTACGGGCCTGGATTATGTTAACGTACCTATGATTGGACGTTCATTCTTGATCTTATGGTCACGTCGGTGAACAAAGGGCCCGGCAAATATGTCCATCTCTACTGCTAACGAAGTTTGTATTACAATAATTGTAAATACAAGTATCGCCGTACTTTCTCCTTTCATAACGGATCGTTTAACGGATCGTTACAATGCGGGTGTATTGGACAACCCAATACACCCGCATTGTAACGATCCGTAAAACGCATATTCAGTTTGTTCCATCCGTACAGATCGTAAAGTGCCCTTACGCTCCGTAGAGTACAGTTCACGGATCGTATATTGCATCTCATTAAGGATACTTTAAAAAAAACCTCATTTGATGTCACTGAGAGGGACAGAAGGCTTAACGATCCGTTCGATCCGTACCGATCGTAAAGTGGCCTAACGCTCCGTAGAATACAGGTCTCGGTTCGTACATTGCATCTCATTAGGGAAACTTAGAAAAAAAATTTCGTTTGATGATAGTGATTGGGGCAGAAGGCTTAACGATCCGTTCGATCCGTACGGATGGTCAAGTGCCTTCACGCTCCGTAGAATATAGTTTACCGATCGTATATGGGCTTATTGCATGTCATTAGGAGACTGATATGATATTGAGGGGGAAGAAGGCTTAACGATCCGTTTGATCCGTACGGATGGTCGAGTGCCCTTACAGTCCGTAGAGTACAGTTTACCGATCGTATATTGCATCTCATTAGGGGGCTGATGGTGAAGGGGGCAGAAGGCTTAACGTTTCGTTCGTTCTGTACGGATCGTTAGGGCCCGACGCACCGTAGAGTAATTTACCGATGGTACATTGCATGTCATTATAATTTGGGTGAGTTTTAATTCCGTAGAGTGGAGTTGACGAACGCATATTGTACCTTAGAAAAGTTATCTTTTTGAGTCCGCGGTTCGTTAAGTGATGTTACGGTTTGGAGAGTAGAGCAATCAGCCAGAGTAATTAGTTGTCTCCGGGATCGTTTGATTATATTCGTACAGATAGCTTCCTGAGGGAATAGCGAAGAGATCAATGACATCACGAGCACTGTTACGCAACATTTATTATTCGTAAAAGGCGATCAAAACAAAAGAATTGAATGAAATTTTGCGTATTTCAAACGACTGTCGCTTCACATATATGCTAGGTTTTATGTTGAAACCTGGCGGAAGGTTAGAATATGTGAATGTTTCACTGTTAAAGTTTAAAGGAACGTCGGCTATCGACACTTGTCGAAAATCGCTTTGGGAATTCGCATGTGAGTAGACGATTTGACCAGGTCGAAAGACTTTGCCAACCACACGCACCAGTGATTTTGCACGCTTGAGCGAAAATGACTTTAATGTTTGCAAGTGTTTATATATATTAGTGTTTGGTAACAAAAGTTTGGTTAATATGTTATTAAGAGTTTACGGT
>OZ026605.1:13110255-13142755 GCA_964020085.1 Micromussa lordhowensis
ATGGCTCAAGAAAAGAACAAGGAAAATGTACTGTCCCAGCAAACCTTAACATTCTATAACAGACTAAGCACATTGTAACAAAATCATATTAACACTGTCATTCCAACAAATGTAAGCTGGAAACTGTTACATAAATGTTCCTATCCCACGAAGTTCAGAGAGGCTTCCAAAGGATAAGGTGAAAAACATCAACCAAACATCAACAAAGTTATGAAGTCTGTAGAAATAATTTATATGTCACTCGATTAAGGTACTCAGCACACAAAAGTTCAGGTGTAAGGTACGCTACTTAGCCCAACACATTTTGCAATAAGAAAACATCAATAAGACGTTCATGGAATTCAATTTAAACTTGATAACATATAAAGACAGGAGATTCAGATGCAGGCAAATCCTGTAGGATTCTGTGAAGCTTCAAGAAACTTTTCCTTGAACTCCCTAAACTCTTTGTGAACTGTTGGTACTCGCAATACAAATGTACAGGTTTCTGCAAAAAAGGTTCTCTGGTTACCCTCTGTAAATTCCACAAAAAATTTTTGGGGAAGGCCCAGTGGTGGTATTTCATCAAGAGCTGTCATAAATTGTAGCAGGCTGCGAAGACCATTGGTCCCCTGGTCTGCAAGAAAGTCACACTAACAATGAAAGTTTATTTGAAGTGATGGTCCACAATGTATAGCACACAAGGAAGGAACAATGATAATAATACTGAGATCAATACATCGCAAAGTATAACCCCTTTCCTCCCAAAGAGTGACTCATAGATTTTACTCTCTAATGCCAGACAATTTTACTCATCAAAGGAAGACCCCTTATGGGTTAAAGGGATAAAATGATTATAATAATAATGTATTATTCATAAGCTAAGACATGGGGCTTCAGCCAATATTTTGCTTTATTCACTCTCCATCAGTAATATGCACTTTTTGCTGGGTATGTGCCGCTGGCCTCTCGGAACCCCTACCCAATTATAGTTAATACAGTCGGGAAAATGCAACCCCATCCAGCGGCTATCTAGGAAGTGCCCCCTCTTCCCCGGGGACACCATGACCGGCAGACACTCCTATTTTGTCAGGTAACAAACTTAAAGCTTTCTGAATGGAAACAGTTGGCAGAACAACTGCCATAGTGGTCGTACATGTATCTTGACAGTCATTCGTGCACTGGCCTTGTACATAATAATGATACTTATCACATGGACATTGCTAGTAACACAAACCTCTTTCTAACTCCTTTATTGATTTAATGAGGAAGTTGTAAGTATTCCCTGACTGGTGACTCTCTGGTATTTTCAAGTTGTTTAAGATGTCATCACTTGTTAGGCATGTATCATCACTGTGCACAAAGTGTGACTTCATCAGATCAGGGTGGGCCCTAATCAAATCCAGAATGCCCAGTGTTTTAAGCCCCTGACACAACTGATCCAGAGCCTCTTTCCTTTTTAGCAAAACCTCATGAATCATAATTGAAGGGGCGAGTGCAAAACCATGCTAAGTGACTATTTGTGTGAATAGATAGATAGATAGATAGATAGATAGATAGATAGATAGATAGATAGATAGATAGATAGATAGCAATTTTATTGGGAAGATATGCTTAGCTTTTATGAGACCAGCAAGCTAGACTCGACCAGCTAGTTTACAGGTATTTCACACTAAATAAATTAAGATAACTGATACAAATTATAAAACGTGTATGACGTACTAAGTAAAATTCAAAATTTCTAATACTGATTAATCATCATACGCAAAACAAAAGAATTACAATAGAGAAATAAAATGGATATAAAAAAAACTATAATAATTTGTATTGCGTAAAAAGCAGATAAACATTTATTGTCATAGTAGACCTGATAATATGGCCTCTTCCCATCATGATACGAATACTCGTCGTTTATGTGAAATATCTGATTTAGATGGGCTCCATTTAACAAATAGATTCCATGTTGCCGTGCGTCTGTTCAGTAATAGATCACAGATGACGTCAAAATGTGGTAAGAACAGAAAAGTGGCACACGAGGCGATAGCCGAGTGTGTCACTGATGTTCTTACCACATTTTGACGTCTTCTGTTATCTATTACTGAATTAGACGCACGGCAACATGGAATCTATTTGTTTTATATAATAGCGAAAAGCCTTTTTTGTTTCTAAATATTTCAAAATAACGCGAAAGCCGGCCTTTTGCCCCGCCTTTGCACGAAAAAGGCCATTTGACGTGATCTATGATATACAAAATGAAGCAATCTCATTGGTTGCTATGCGTAGCAAAGAATTGTGATTGGTCGAGAAAAATCACGCCACTGTCAAACTTGACTCGAGCGTCGCTTCTCGTGGAATGAAAACTTACAGCGAAAGCAGAATTGAACTGCGAAAATCTACAATATCTTGAAGAAAATGCTGGATACGTCTAGTCAGTTTTTCTCATCAGAGCAGCCCAGTGATCCGAAGAGCTTGGATGTTGCCTTGAATATTGCATATTACGCTCGGAAAACTTGCGATTGCGGTCAACCCGGAGGACATTCGTTCCAAGTTTTGAACGCAAAAGAGCGCCAGTGACGGTGGAAATCTGTGTCCTCTGCGAGTCGGTGATTCTCAAATCAGTTTGAAATAGTGTCGGAGACACCTTTTAGCTGCGATGCAGTTGGCCGTGAGCTGTAGTGAGCTGTTCTTTGCTCGCTGCTGTGCCCTGAAACGGACTGGTACATTCGCATCGGAAAACAAGGTTATGTGTTTATTTTGATGTTTGATGTTTCGCAATTCCCGACATCAATCAGTTTCTCAACAATTATTTTGAGACTGAGAAAAGTTGAATTTATTAAATTAATTAATGTCACAAACGTTTTGTTTATTGGGTTTGTTAAATTCGAGAAAAAGTAAAGGTTTTCGGCTTACCAATCTCGCTCGACTGCCGACTGCTCGAGTATTTTCTAAAAGAGAAACGGCTTTATCTTTCTTCTTCCTGCTAGACTATGCTTCTCGTACCTGTTTAATGACTCTACAATACTTTTTTTGTACATATCTTTTGCTCAATCATGTAAAATATTATCAAAATTCTCAAAACTTTCCGCCATTTTTAAACACAGAGGGAAGAGGTTTTTAATGATGACGTCAATCGTGCATCTGTCCTCTAATAGATCATAGGCTAGAACCAATCAAAATGCGAGAATAACTTGGGTTTTTATATAACAACTCATAACTGAACCAACCCGTATAACTGAATCATCATCATCACTGATTGATTTGATCTATACTAACTATGTTGACAGGGTAGTCTGTTCCGGAGTCTCTCATATTGGCATCAGCGATCATAGCCTTATTTATGTTTATCGTAAACTATCTCCCGATCTCCCTTTCAAGGGGCATTCTACCATATCTTACAGAAATTTTCGAAATTTTAATCGCGGAAAATTTCGCAACGATATCTGTCAACAAGACTGGAACTGTAATTCTGATGATCCAAATATTTTGTGGGCTGACTGGAAAGGAAAATTTCTGAGCATTTTCAACATTCATGCTCCATCCAGAACTAAACGTATAAGATCACATAAGGCACCCTGGATCAACTCAGAATTGAAAAAAGGTATGCGCTATCGTGATGCAGCCAAGAGAAAAGCTGCCAAGTCAAATGATCCTTGCGATTGGGCTAAGTATAAAAAGCTACGAAATCTAATAAATAATAGGATCAAAACTGCTAAGGCATCTTATTATTCAAAAGCTTTTATACAATTTGAGGGCAACTCTAGAAAAACTTGGCAAACGATTAATGAACTTACATCTCGCCGTAAAAACAACGTGACTGTGAAAGAACTAAAAGTAAATGACGTTGTAATCAATAATTCTATTGAACTTTCGGAAACTTTTAATGACCATTTTTCAACAATTGGGCCCAGACTTGCCAATGAAATACCACCAATAGGTCAAAATGATGATCTGAGCTACACTACCTACCTTTTTAACTTGCAATAACAGCTCATTCCAGTTCTGTCCAATTAGCAGTAATATTGTTTTTTCTCATCTAAACAAATTATCTAGATCTAAAGCAACAGGTCTTGATAATATTTCTGCTAGATTTATCCGTGAATGTGCTGATCTTATTTCGGTCCCTATATCTGACCTCTTTAACAAGTCTTTAACTTCTGGCATATTTCCTGACGATTGGAAAAGTGCTAGAGTTATCCCGTTGTTTAAGCAGGGTGAGCGATCTGATCTAAATAATTATCGACCAATTTCAGTCATCTCAGTAATTGCTAAGGTATTCGAGAGGATCGTGTATGACCAGCTTTATAGCTTTCTAGCTAAAGAAGACGTAATTTCTAAACAACAGTCGGGCTTTCGCTCATTGCATTCAACTGTTACTGCCCTATTAGAAGCTACCGATAGTTGGGCGTTTAATATCGATCGCGGTAATGTTAATGCTGTAGTTTTTCTCGATTTAAAAAAAGCATTTGACACGGTTGATCACGAAATTTTTTTAACTAAAATGAACCATTACGGAGTTCAAGGAGTAGCTCTTGACTGGTTCAACTCATATTTAACTAACCGCACACAACGATGTCTTGTTAATGGTTCTCTTTCTAAAACCTGTTCACTAAAATGTGGAGTACCTCAAGGAACAATCCTAGGTCCCCTATTGTTTCTTATTTACATTAACGACTTGCCTAACTGCTTATCATCATGTCAGCCTAGGATGTATGCTGATGACACTCACATCACATATGCGGGAGCTGATCTGAATTCTATTCAGTCTAATCTAAATCACGATCTGAGTAATTTGAACCAATGGCTTACTTCTAACAAACTTACCTTAAACGCGACTAAAACTGAATTTATGTTGATTGGTTCCAGGCAAAGATTAAGTACCCTTCCAGATACACTTGAGCTCTCGATTAATAATGAATCAATAAATCGTGTCTCCTCTGTCAAATCGCTCGGTGTATTCATTGATGAAAACCTAACTTGGCAAACCCATATTGATAAACTGTCCAAAAAGATCGCATCTGGGATTGGTGCCATAAAACGAATTAGGCCTTTTGTCCCACCAGATACACTGCTTTATATATACAGCGCTCTAATTCAACCTCATTTTGACTACTGTAATCTTGTCTGGGGTAATTGCGGTAAAACTTTGTCAGACAGGCTACAAAAACTTCAGAACCGTGCCGCTCGCTTGTTAACATCCTCAAGTTATGATGCTGATGCCAAAGGTCTAATACGACAACTCGGATGGAAAGATTTGTGTACTCAGCGTCAAATTCAGAAAGCCTTAATGGTATATAGATCTTTAAATGGTTTGGTTCCTGAATACCTATCGTCTAAATTTCTAAAACGCAATGGAACGCGTTATTCTTTAAGGGATTCCGAAAACAAACTGGTTGTACCTCTTCCACGAACTAACTATTTAAAAAACAGTTTTAGTTATAGTGGTGCAGCTCTCTGGAACAGCCTACCCTGCAATCTCAGGATGATAAAATCTCTTAATCAATTCAAAAAACAAATTTCTACTGTAATCACGACATCGTAAATTATAAAATGAGACACGGCATTCATGGAAAACAGGGTTAGGTTAATGATTAATTTAGGACTTACTTAATTAAAATTAATTAATTAATATTTAGGATAGTTTGTTTATTGGTAGATTATTAGTATTTTTTATTATAACTTTTAGTATATTGAGACCTGATGTTTTTAACCGTGTATAAATAAATAAATAAATAAAATAAAATAAATAAATAAATAAAAGATAGATCTAGTGTTCTGAAGCCTCGAAAGTTCGAACTGTTCTGCTTGAGTCAGGTAATGAATTCCAGAGTTTTGGTGCCGTAGACTTCCACGATTTAAGGCCGTAAGTTGTAGTGCTGGCCTTAGGCCGCTTTAAAATGTCATTTCCTCTTAGATTGTATTTATTGTTTCTAAATCCAATCAGTTCTTTTATGCTTTTTGGTGCATGTTCGTTATTAATAACATTAAAGACTGTGCAAACTATTTTTGCAAGGCGTTGATTCTCAAGTGATGGTAAATCTATTTTGTTGAGTAGTTCAGAGTAGGGCCTTTGTTTTTCGTTAAAGACAAAACGGAGGGCACGCTCGTTTACTTTTTCTAGCTTAGCAATGGCACTTTTATTGCAGAAATGCCATGTCTCTGAGCAGTAGTTAAAGTGAGGGATGATAAATGCGAGGTAAAGACACTTTCTTGTTTCGAATGGAAGGATCTTTTTCATTCGCTTAAGTACAGCAATCTGCAGGGAGACTTTTCTGCATATTTTAGCTATGTGCTTCTCGAATTTAATTTCATTTTGTCGTCCACTGTAACTCCGAGCATTTCAAGGTCTTCAGTAATTGGAATGGCAATGTTTTCGCAGCGGAACTGGGGCTTAACCTGGGTTTTTCCCATAACAATTGCTTGGTACTTTGAAGTGTTTTTCTTCTCATACCGTTTTGCTCATACCATTGATCGACATGGGCAAGATCTGCATTAATCACTTCTTCAACTTTCTCCGGTGTACTGTCAGCAAAAAATCTTACCGTGTCGTCAGCGTACGCAGATAATCTACTATGATCGTTCATGAATTATGTTGCATGATAGTGCGCCCAGGACACTGCCTTGTGGGACCCCCACAGAAGTTTCTTTCCAGTTTCAAAACTTACCTCCTAATCTGACCTGCTGACGTCGATTTGCAAGGTAGTCATGAAATAAATCGGTAGTTTTGCCGTCAGCTCCATAGGTCTTGAGCTTGGCCACTAACAGTTCGTGTGGCAAGGTATCGAATGCCTTGGAAAGACCCATCGACACGATTCCAATGATATTATGTTGGTCCAACTCCTGCCTCCACTGTTCTGTGAGGCTAAGTAAAGCAGTATCAGTTCCGTGATGTTTCCTGTATGCGAATACGTGTTCGTGAAAAATATCTTCAAAATAAGGGCTAATTCTTGTATGAACTAACGTTTCGAAAACTTTTGACAAGGAAGGCAAAATAGTTATCGGTGAAAAAAAAAAATTCGCGAAAGGGCCTGAATTTTGGCATGTGGGTTTCGTTTCACCTGAGAAACATTGCTCTGAAGGCACGCAGGTTGCCTTTAGGAGTTTATTTGTTTAGGAGTTCAGGTTGTCTTTCGGAGTTTATTTGTTGAACAGGAAACAGGCAGACTGTTTATAGTGTATGAAGTCAAAATCAAATCCTACAGCATTTAGAGCGAAAGTCTGGGAACAGGTTGTTTACATCGGTTATTGTGACGTGAAACACAACACGTGAATCGATCGAGCGTCAAACGAAATAAGAGATGTGATGCATTAGAGCTCTGTCAACTGATATCTTTAGCATTGTTTTAAAGTACCTTGTTTAGCTGCTGCCTGGTGGTTGAGAGGTTGAGAGGCATCATAAAGCCTTGATAAACCCGTAAGTCATCAGCACGTTTTAAAGAAGCACAATGTGTTCTGTAACTTCGAACGCAACTGCCGATAAAATAGAGTTATCGGCGTTTGAAGTCAGGTCGATCCAGGCAGCGAAGTCCAAGAGCAGTTCTTGCCAAAGAAAAAACCCTCTCGTGAGTTGTGGCCCATTTGGCAAGCGTTACTAGTGTCAAAGTTTGGAAAGCGAGGACTGGTTTTAGACTTATAAAATTGGTCTTGTATCCAAGCGCCATGTTTCCCGCGCACGAGGTGTAAAGACCCTTCCCGGCATGCATTGTGATCACGTTGTCCGGACATTTCTCGAACTGGAAAGTAGTTAGTTGATTTTCCTTTTCCATTTAAAGTGCCACTATGATCAAATTTTTACCCCTTGATTTTTTTAGTTAATCACATAGAATTGTACGAAAGATTAAAGGCGCCGTTTACCGTTTACAAATATCTTCATTGGTTCAGGAGATATTTAAGTTTGAAAAATGAGTAAAATATGCAAATGAGATTACTGATGACGTCATACACTCAACCATGAGGTATATCAATAGCGCTATCTCGGTCAATTTGCAGCAGAAACCGTTGAAACTTGGTAGGCCAACAGTTCTAAATGCAACACATCCACAGCTATAACAATTTCCGTTCCCATGGCAACCCACTCTTTTCCAGTCCCCTCTAGCCTGATATCAATATTTTAGTGATTTTAAGCTTGGAAAACATTAAACAAGGCTATGAACTCAACCTAATGTGTTTATATGCTTGCTGGAGTATGCAGATGAGGCACCATTGGCAAATATCAATATAGAACCCTAAAAGTGGTCAGAAAAGCCTTTAATATTGTGGAGGTCTGGAACCTAGTATGTTGCCATGGTAACAAAATTGTTCAGCTCATATTGCAGAGCACCTCTAGTAGAATCTTACTGTAAAAATTGAAACATTTATTATGCAAATTGACCGAGATATCCTTGTTTATCATATTTGATCAAAATGCAGTTGAGTGTATGGCGTCATCACTTGGCTAATTTGCATATTTTAAAAACTTGAATATCTCTAGAACGAAAAGAAATATTTGAAAACAGTAAACAGCATTTTTACTCTTGTATAGACTACTTGTTTACGCATTAAAATGGCTCGGATTTGAAGGATGCGATTTTCGTCATAGTAGCGATCGATCGATCGATTGTAACATAGATCTGGGATCCAGGTTGCGTTGATTTTATTTCAAATCAGCATGATTTGTGGTCTTTTGAACTTCTGGGATCAGCGGACATGCAGATGTATTAAGAGTACGTTGCGAAGAAGGGTTAATCTGTCAGCCTTATGCGTTACGTGAATTTAACATTTTGCTGTTCTCTAAGTGAAATCAACATCCTTGTCGTCGTCCGTTAACGTGAAATCAACATTTCACTGTTTTCTAAACAAATCAACATGCTTGCCGTCACGCGCCAACGTGAAATCAACATTTCAACTTATTTAGCCCTGAAATCAACATTTTTGAGCTTATACGTTGCGTTAAATTAACATTTTGCTGTTTTCTAAGTAAAATGTAACTCCTTGCAGGCCGGTCCTTTGTTATAATAAACCGAGGCAAGACTTCGACTTATAACAAAGGCTTGGCTTGGTTTCTTATAACAAAGGATCGGATTGGTTTATCAAAACAAAGGCCCCGGCGGCTTCGTTTATTTGAAGGGCTCGGCGGAAAAAGCGCATTAGCTATTTTAATCAAAAGCAAACTTTGTCGAAAACGCTCCAAATTTCGCATGCAGTTTGTTTAGGTATGTTTAAGATATGTCCTGTAGTTTTGGCGCTTAAGTTCGCTTCGTTTTCGGGATATTGCATATGCAAAGAACACTCGGTTTTTCAAACGATATTTCTCGAAAACCAAGAGCAACCCAGCGAAACAAACTTCAGAGCAATGTTTCTCAGGCGAAACGAAACCCACATGACAAAATTCAGGCCCTTTTGCTTAAATTTTTTTTTTTCACCCAAATAGTCACTTAGCATGGTTTTGAACTCACCCCTTCAACAGTCTCTGGCACAATAGGTCTGCAATGCGTACAGAGAGCTTTATTACAGAGACTAATAGTCTCTGGCACCTAAGGTCTACAATGCGTACAGAGATTTGGATTAAGGAGACTCTAGTCTCTGCCACCATAGGTCTGCAAAGCGTACAGAGAGCTTTATTACAGAGACTACTGGCACCATAGGTCTGCCATGCGTACAGAGATCTTTATTACAGACACTACTGGAACTATAGGTCTGCAATGCGTACAGAGAGCTTTATTACAGAGACTACTGACACCATAGGTCTACAATGCGTACAGCGAGCTTTATTACATAGACTACTGGCAGCATAGCTCTGCAATGCGTACAGAGAGTTTTATTACAGAGACTACTGGCACCGCAGCTCCGAAATGCGTACAGAGAGCTTTATTACATCGACTACTTGCACCATAGGTCTGCAATGCTTACAGAGGGCACCATAGCTCTGAATTTCGTACAGAGAGCTTTATTAGAGAGACTAAAGAAACATAGGTCTGCAACGCGTACAGAGAGCTTTATTGCAGAGGCTACTGGCACCATAGGTCTGCAATGCGTACAGAGAGCTATGCTACAGAGACCACTGACACCATAGGTCTGCAATGCGTACAGAGAGCTTTATTAAAGAGACCTCCTGCAGTATAGGTCTGCAATCCGTACAGAGATTTTTATTACAGAGACTACTGGCAGCATAGGTCTGCAACGCGTTCAGAGAGCTTTATTACAGAGACTACTTGCACCACAGGTCTGCAATGCGACAGAGAGCTTAATTACATAGACTAATTGCACCATAGGTCTGCAATGCGTACAGCGAGCTTTATTACAGACACTACTGGCACCACCGGTCTGCAATGCGTACAGAGAGCTTGATTACCGGGACTAATAGTCTCTGGCACCTTAGGTCTGCAATGCGTACATAGATTTTCATTAAAGAGACCATAGTCTCTCCTACCATAGGTCTGCAAAGCGTACAGAGAGATTTATTGCAGAGACTACTGGCACCATAGGTCTGCCATGCGTACAGAGAGCATTATTACAGAGACTACTGGCACCACAGGTTTGAAATGCGTACAGAGAGCTTTATTACATCGACTACTTGCACCATAGGTCTGCAATGCGTACGGAGGGCTTTAGTAGAGAGACTACAGGCATCATAGCTCTGCAATGCTTACAAAGAGCTTTGTTACAGAGACTAATGGTACCATAGGTCTGCAATGCGTACAGAGAGCTTTATTACAGAGACTACTGGCACCATAGCTCTGCAATGCGTACAGAGAGCTTTGTTACAAAGACTACTAACACCATAGGTCTGCAATGCGTACAGAAAGCTTTATTACAGAGACTACTTATAATGTAATTGTATTACTTATATTGTAATTGTATTATATTATATTAGTTTCTATTTTTACATTGTATTATACTAGTTTTTTTATTTTTATATTGTATTATACTAGTTTTTTATTTTTATATTGTAATTATTTCTGAGTGAGGGCCACGAGTTTATTAGCTGTGCTATTTAGTGTTACCCTCGTTAAATAAAGTCTTTATTATTATTATTATTAGACTACTGGCACCTTAGGTCCGCAATCCGTACAGAGAGCTTTATTACAGAGACTACTGGCACCATAGCTCTGCAATGCGTAAAGAGAGCTTTATTACATAGACTACTGGCAGCATAGGTCTGCAAGGCGTACAGAAAGGTTTATCACAGACACTACTGGCACCACAGGTCTGCAATGCGCACAGAGAGCTTTATTAGAGAGACTACTTGCACCATAGGTCTGGAATGTGTACGGAGAGCTTTATTAGAGAGACTACAGGCACCATAGGTCTGCAATGCGTACAAAGAGCATTGTTAACGCGACTACTGACACTGTAGGTGTGCAATGCATACAGAGAGCTTTATTACAGA
Source organism: Micromussa lordhowensis (assembly GCA_964020085.1). NCBI lineage: Eukaryota > Metazoa > Cnidaria > Anthozoa > Scleractinia > Lobophylliidae > Micromussa > Micromussa lordhowensis. Next base: position 13,121,600 of record OZ026605.1, read on the forward strand.
GACTACTGGCACCATAGCTCTGCAATGCGTACAGAGAGCTTTGCTAGAGAGACTACTGACACCATAGGTCTTCAATGCGTACAGAGAGCTTTATTACAGGGACTACTGGCACCATAGGTCTCCACTGCGTATAGAGAGCTTAATTACAGAGACTATTGGCACCATAGCTCTGCAATGCGTACAGAGAGCTTTGTTACAAGGGCTACTGACACCATAGGTCTGCAATGCGTAAAGAGAGGTTTATTAAAGAGACTACCTGCACCATAGCCCTGTAATGCGTACAGAGAGCTTTATTACAGCGACTACTGGCACCATAGGTCTGCAATGCGCACAGAAAGCTTAATTAAAAAGATTAATGGTACCATACGTCTGCAATTCGTACAGAGAGCTTTATTAGAGAGACAACCGGCACCATAGGTCTGCAAAGCGTACGGAAAGCTTTATTACAGAGACTACTCACACCGTAGGTCTAAAATGCGTGCAGAGAGCTTTATTAAAGGGACGTCATGCACCATAAGTCTGCAATCCGTAGAGAGATTTTTATTACAGAGACTACTGGCAGCATAGGTCTGCAATGCGTACAGAGAGCTTTATTACAGAGACTACTGGCACCACAGGTCTAGAATGCATCCACAGAGCTTTATTACATAGACTACTTGTACTTTAGGTCTGCAATGCGTACAGAGAGCTTTATTAGCGAGACTACCGGCACCATAGGTGTGCAAAGCGTACAGAGAGCTTTATTACAGAGACTAATGGCACCATAGGTCTGCAATGCGTACAGAGCTTTATTACAGAGACTACAGGCACCATAGGTCTGCAAAGCGTACAGAGAGCTTTACTACAGAGGCTACTGACACAATAGGTCTGCAATGCGTACAGAGAGCTTTATTAGAGAGACAACCGGCACCATACGTCTGCAAAGCGTACGAAAAGCTTTATTACAGAGACTACTGACACTATAGGTCTGCAATGCGTACAGAGAGCTTTGTTGCAGAGACTACTGACACCATAGGTCTGCAATGCGTACAGAGAGCTTCATTAAAGAGACGTCCTGCAGCATAGGTCTGAAATCCGTAGAGAGATTTTAATTACAGAGACTACTGGCAGCATAGGTCTGCACTGCGTACAGAGAGCTTTATTACAGAGACTACTGGTACCACAGGTCTGGAATGCGTCCACAGAGCTTTAATATATAGAGTATTTGTACTTTAGGTCTGCAATGCGTACAGAGAGCTTTATTAGCGAGACTACCTGCACCATAGGTGTGCAAAGCGTACAGAGAGCTTTATTACAGAGACTACTGACATCATAGGTCTGCAATGCGTACAGAGAGCTTTGCTACAGAGACTACAGGCACCATAGGTCTGCAATGCGTACAGAGAGCTTTATTAAGGAGACGTCCTGCAGCATTGGTCTGCAATCCGTACAGAGATTTTTAATACAGAGGCTACTGGCAGCATAGGTCTGGAATGCGTACAGAGAGCTTTATTACAGAGACTATTTTCACCATATGTCTGCAATGCGTACAGAGAGCTTAATTACATAGACTATTTGCACCGTGAGTCTGCAATGCGTACAGAGAGCTTTATTAGCGAGACTACTGGCAGCGTAGGTCTGCAAAGCGTACAGAGAGCTTTATTACAGAGACTACTGGCACCATAGGTCTGCAATGCGTACAGAGCTTTTTTACAGAGACTACAGGCACCATAGGTCTGCAAAGCGTACAGAGAGCTTTACTACAGAGGCTACTGACACCATAGGTCTGCAATGCGTACAGAGAGCTTTGGTACAGAGACTACTGACACCATTGGTCTGCAATCCGTACAGAGATTTTTATTACAGAGGCTACTGGCAGCATAGGTCTGCAATGCGTACAGAGAGCTTTATTACAGAGACTATTTGCACCACATGTCTGCAATGCGTACAGAGAGCTTAATTACATAGACTATTTGCACCATAGGTCTGCAATGCGTACAGCGACCTTTATTACAGAGACTACTGGCACCACAGGTCTGCAATGCGTCCACAGAGCTTTATTACATAGACTATATGAACCCTAGGTCTGCAATGCGTAAAGAGAGCTTTATTAGCGAGACTACCGGCAGCATAGGTCTGCAAAGCGTACAGAGACCTTTATTACAGAGGGTACTGGCACCATAGGTCTGCAATGCGTACAGAGAGCTTTATTACAGACACTACAGGCACCATAGGTCTGCAATGCGTACAGAGAGCTTTATTAAAGAGACTACCTTCCCTATGGTTCTCCAATCCGTACAGAGATTTTTATTACAGAGACTACAGGCACCATAGGTCTGCAATGCGTACAGAGCGTTATTACAGAGACTACTGGCACCATAGGTCTGGAATGCGTACAGAGCGCTTTATTACAGAGACTACTGGCACCATAATTAAAATAATAGTAATAATAATAATAATAGTAATAATAATAATAAAACATATTTATACAGGATAACTACATCAGTTTAAAGAAAAACTGGTATCAATGCAGGTCCTGTGTAAAAAATAAAAAGTAAAAAGTATAATAAAAATAATTATAGAAAACAGATAAGAAGCTACAGTAATGTTAAGTTTCAATAATGAGAGTAATTAAAAATAGTTGCACCTTTGTAAAAAAGAGCTCGCTTGGTGCATTCTAAGTTAACCTTTTCTAAAATAAGGCCATTACTACTCCTAGTTTTATAACGGTTAATGTCATGGTTTCTTACATTAAAACAGTGAGAAAGATATCTTGGAACTCTATTTGGAATACATTCGTTAACAAATCTTAAGATGTTGTCCTGTCTTCTAGAATAGAGAGGTTTCCAGCCCAATTTGGTGATAATTTGATCGGTTGATAGATTTGAGGCAGCTTTGAAGTAGACGATTCTAGCTGCTCGTCTTTGTAGTCGTTTTATCTTGGCACTGTTTCCTTGTCCGCATTCATGCCACACTGCATCACAATAATCGGGAGTACCATGGCTTAGAGCCGATTTGCAGCTTCTAGCGTAATTAAAGGTCTTATTCTGGTAAACATTCTGAGTAGCTTGGATACCTTCATCCTCACATAGTCTACATGGTCATTGAAAGAAAGAGTGTCATCCAGTACAACACCGAGGTACTTAAACGTGTCCGTGTGTTTAACGGACTGCCCATTTAAGCTCATATCAGTTCCATCACACTTTTGTCGCGCGAGTCGTTGGCGGGTGCCAAACATCATGAATTCCGTCTTCTTCATGTTGAGAACAAGTTTATTGTAGTGTAGCCACTGCGATAAATTAGCTAGATCAAGGTTCAACTTAAGTTCAATCTCCGAGGTGGTGAGGACGACAGATGGAACACTGTGTCATCCGCGTACATTTTTTTAAATAATTTTTTTTAAACAAGGACTAGTGAGCAGCACACAGCAACTGTAGATTTTGCTAACTTCTTTATTATCTCCTACCGGTTTCGTCTGAACATACAGACTTCGTCAGGGAGTTTGAGCAAGATAGTGTTGGAACTTATTTTATAGCTAATGGTTATAGTACAAATCACGTTCCAACGAGGGTGCGAACTGCAAAAACACCCACAAAAACATAACGTACAGGATATGATTAAAATCCTGTGTAACGTCGAAAACGTGCAATGTTTAATTTTGGGGCTCACAGATTTAACGTTAAATCCGTGAGCCCCAAAATTAAACATTGCACAGCAGCGCTATCTTACAGCAAGCGTGCAGGGATTCTATCCAAACCCGTAGCTTTCTTCATTTTTAAGCCTTTCAATTGTTTAAGTACAAAACTCTCCATTACTGGTAGTAGGAAAAAATTTTGATCTGTAAATTTGTCACCGGAAAACACGCGAGTACTCACGGGCTGCTGAACGGTGTCCAAAAGCTTAGAGACGGCGTTTGTAAAGACATGGTTAAATTTCTCGGCAATAGACAACTTATCGGTGATAATTTGTCCCTCCTCAGTCTTGATAGATCCTGGACACGCTGACATGCTTTTCTTGCTTGGAAAAACTTTCTTAATTGCTTGCCAAAAGGCTTTGGGGCTATCGAGATTTTCCTGAATTTCATTCCTTTGATAGCGACGTTTGTCATTCCTGAATTTATTTGACACTTGATTTCGAAGTCGCCGATAAGCATTCCAGTCCACCTCAGCTCGAGACCATTTTGCTTTTCGCAGAAGAAAGTCCCGTTGATTCATGAGCTGTTTAGTTTCACCGGTGAGCCATGGACACTTTACACCACGCACTATCTTTCGCTTATAAGGTGCGTGTCGATTACACACATTCAGAAACAGCTCTTTCCACTTTCTCAAGGCAGTGTTTACATTTCTTTCTTTCAGTACAACGTCCCACGGGATATCTCTTAGATCATCACAGAAAGCCGAAGGATTGTACTTTGCATAATTCCTGCATTCAATTGTTCTTGGTGGCTGTTTACATGCATTAATTTTCCTCACTGCGACCAACATGTCGTGATCACTTAGGCTAGATGCAACAGCATTGGTGAAAGTTATATTTCTAGGAGAGTTGGAAGCAAACAAATCTAACAAGGTGGAACTTTCTTTGGCAGTTCGTGTGGCTCTATTAATCAGTTGTGTTAGACCAAAGTTCCTGAAAATTTCCTTTAGTTTCCTTCGAACATGATTTGGCTAAAAATGAGTTCCTTGTTTTCTGCACTGGCTAACTCGAGAACATCGCTAAATGGATTCATAAAATCTGTCTCAGAGGGAGGTCGATAGAAGGTTCCAAACAATATTCCTTTGGCCTTGGGCAGAAGAATCTCGAGCAAGCTACATTCTCCCGGAAAATGTTTCTCCAGATCAGCCCTCCGAATTACGGAGAGAGATTCTTTGATGTACACTGCAATCCCACCACCTCTACCGTTTGGTCGATCGCTTCTGAAAATTTTATATCCAGGGATAGATATTTCACCATCTGCAATGTCGTTATTAAGCCATATCTCAGTGAAGGCAAGAATATGTAAATTTGGACACTGCGATACTAGAATATTTAATTCGTCGAGTTTTCCACGAATACTGCGTATATTCTGATGGATAAACTTCAGACCTCGTAGTTTGGTAGCCTCACGTAATTCAGCGGTGATATTAAAGTCTATGCAATCATCTCCACTTTCGTTTCCAGTGTTCACCTCTCTGACGGAACACACTTCTTGCTCGTTTCAAAATCTGCACCCAAACACTTGAGGTGATATGACTGAAGGCAATCCGAGCAATCTGCTCTTCCTTGACTTTTCCTAATAGTCTTGTGGCAGTATAAGCATTGGATACGTTTAGGACCAGGATTCTGTAAAACAACTCCGCAGAGAAGTAATAGATTTACAAAAAGCACGTCTCGTGTAAGACGGAAAATCTGAACACTTTGAACGGTAATTGCTTTCCATTGCCATAACCGGTCTCTTGCTCCGAATCGAAGTTAAAACTTGTTTAGCTTCAGTGCGCAATTAAGGATTTAGCTACGAATAGCTCCGAAACATCAGATAGAACATACCCATCACGTTTATCCACATTCTTCAGGGTAAAGCTGCCCGTGATAACAAATAGGAACAGATAGATAGCAAAATTTTGACCGATCTTAAAAAAGCCCGCCATGACACTTCACACCTCCACAGACAGTAGTGTAGCAGCTGTCCAAAGCTGCTTTTGTTTTATCATTGTACCAGCTGCTATTGTGTTAGGGATAGGGGCATTGTTTCTGTTGTTTGTTCTATTGTACTCTCAAAGGGTAGCAAGCCAATCATGTGAGACCTTAGGAGAGCTGCTACATCACCCTCCACAGACCACAGCTCTGCAATGCGTAAAAAGAGCTTTATTACAGAGACTACTCACACCATAGGCCTGCAATACGTACAGTGAGCTTTATTACATAGACTACTTGCACCATAGGTCTGCAATACGTACAGAGAGCTTTATTAGAGAGACGACAGGCATCATAGGTCTGCAAAGGGTGCAGAGAGCTTTATTACAGAGACTTCTGGCCCCATACGTCTGCAATGCGTACAGAGAGCTTTGTTACAGAGACTACTGACAGCATAGATCTGCAATGCATACAGAGAGCTTTATTAAAGAGACTACCTGCATCATAGGTCTAAAATCCGTACAGAGATTTTTATTACAGAGACTACTGGCACCATAGGTCTGCAATGCGTACAGACAGCTTTATTACAGCGACTACTGGCACCATAGCTCTGGAATGCGTACAGAGAGCTTTGTTAAAAAGACTAATGGCACAATAGGTCTGCAATGCGTACAGAGAGCTTTATTAGAGAGACTACTGACACCATAGGTCTGCAATGCGTACAGGGATATTTATTACAGAGACTACTGGAAAAATAGGTCTGCAATGCGTACAGAGAGCTTTATTACATAGACTACTGGCACCAGAGGTCTGCAATGCGCATGCAGAGCTTTATTACAAAACTAATGGCACCATAGGTCTGCAATTCATACAGAGATATTTATTACAGAGACTTCTGGCAACATAGGTATGCAATTCGTACAGAGAGCTTTATTAGGGAGACTACTGACACCATAGGTCTGCAATCCGTACATGAGATTTTTATTACAGAGACAACTGGCACCATAGGTCTGCAATGCGTACAGAGAGCTTGATTACATAGACTACTTGCACCATACGTCTACAATGCGTAAAGAGGGCTTTAATAGAGAGACTACAAGCACCGTAGGTCTACAAAGCGTGCAGAGAGCTTTATTACATAGACTACTGGCAACTTAGGTCTGCAATGCGCACATAGAGTTTTATTAGAGAGACAACTAACACCTTAGGTCTGCAATGCGTACAGAGAGCTTTATTAAAGGGACTACCTGTACAATAGGTCTGCAATCCGTACAAAGATTTTTATAACAGAGACTACTGGCACCATAGGTCTGCAATGCGTACAGAGAGCTTTATTACAGCGACTACTGACACCATAGCTCTGCAATGCGTACAGAGAGCTTTATTAAAAAGACTAATGGCACCATAGGTCTGCAATTCGTACAGAGAGCTTTGTTAGAGAGACTACTGACACCATAAGTCTGTAATGCGTACAGAGAGCTTTATTAAAGAGACTACCTGCACCATAGGTCTGCAGTTCGTACAGAGAGCTTTACTACAGCGATTACTGGCACCATATGTCTGCAATGCGTACAGAGAGCTTTATTACAGAAACTAATGGCTTCATAGGTCTCCAATTCGTATAGAGAGCTTTATTAGAGAGACTACTGGCACCATAGGTCTGCAAGCCGTCCATGAGATTTTTTTTACAGAGGAAACTGGCCTCATAGGTATGCAATGCGTACAGAGAGCTTTAGTACAGAGACTACTGGCACCACAGGTTTGAAATGCGTACAGAGAGCTTGATTACAAAGATTACTTGCTCCATAGGTGTGCAATGCGTAAAGAGGGCTTTATTAGAGAGACTACAGGCACCGTAGGTCTGCAAAGCGCACAGAGAGGTTTATTACAGAGAGTACTGGCACAATAGGTCTGCAATTCGTACAGAGAGCTTTATTAGATAGACTAATGGCAGCATAGGTTTGCAATGCGTACAGAGAGCTTTATTACAGAGACTCCTGGCACCACAGGTCTGCAATGCGTACAGAGAGCTTTATTACATAGACTACTTCCACCATAGGTCTGCAATGGGTAAAGATAGCTTCCTTAGAGAGACTACAGGCACCGTTGGTCTGCAAAGCGTAGAGAGAGCTTTATTACAGAGACTATTGGCAACATAAATCTGCAATGCGTACCAAGAGCTTTAATAAAGAGAGATACTACACCAAAGGTCTGCCATCCGTACACAGATTTTTATTACAGAGACTACTGGCAGCATAGGTCTGGAATGCGTTCAGAGAGCTTTATTACAGGGACTACTGGCACTATAGGTCTGCAATGCGTCCAGAGAGCTTTATTAAAAAGACTAATGGCACTATAGGTCTCTAATTCGTAGAGAGAGCTTTATTAGAGAGACTACTGGCAGCATAGGTCGGCAAAGCGTACAAAGAGCTTTATTACAGAGACTTTTGTTACCATAGGTCTGCAATGCGTACAGAGAGCTTTATTAGAGAGATTACTGGCACCATAGGTCTGCAATTCGTACATAGAGCTTTATTACAGAGACTACTGACACCATAGGTCTGCAATCCGTCTCCAATCCGTACCTGAGATTTTTATTACAAAAAAAAATGGCACCACAGGTCTACAATACGTACAGAGAGCTTGATTACATAGATTACTTGCACCATAGGTCTGCAATGCGTAAAGAGGGCTTTATTAGAGAGACTAGAGACACTGTAGGTCTGCAAAGCGCACAGAGAGCTTTATTACAGAGACTACTGGCAACATAGGTCTGGAATGCGTACAGAGAGCTTTGTTACAAAGACTACTGACACCATAGGTCTGCAATGCGTACAGAGAGCTTTATTAAAGAGACTACATCCACCATATAATTTGGTTTTATCAACTGGGTTCATAATGTGAATTGTCCACCGTAAAGAGATTCGGAAGCTGACGTTTCGAGCGTTAGCCCTTCGTCGGAGCGAATCCAAATTATCTTGTAATACTCCCACCGACGCAGCACCACAGTTTCTTTGGAAACTTGCCCCCTACATCCACCATAGGTCTGTAATCGGTACATAGATTTTAATTACAGAGACTACTGGCAGCATAGGTCTGCAATGCGTACAGAGAGCTTTATAAGAGCGACTACTGGCACCATAGGTCTGCAATGCATACAGAGAGCTTTATTAAAAAACTAATGGCACCATAGGTCTGCAATTCGTAGAGAGAGCTTTATTAGAGAGACTACAGGCAGCATAGGGCTGCAAAGCGTACACAGAGCTTTATTAGAGAGACCAATGGCACCACAGGTCTGCAATGCGTAAAGCGAGCTTTACTGCACTATAGGTCTGCAATCCGTAAAGAGATTTTTATTACAGAGACTACTGGCAGCATAGGTCTGCAATGCGTACAGAGAGCTTTATTGCAGAGACTACTGGCACCAGAGGTCTGCAAAGCGTACAGAGAGCTTTATTACAGAGATTTCTGTCACCATAGGTCTGCAATGCGTACAGAGAGCTTTATTAGAGAGACAACTGACACCATAGGTCTGCAATGCGTACAGAGAGCTTTATTAGAAAGACTACTGGCGGCATAATTCTGGAATGCGTACAGAGAGCTTGATTAAAAAGACTAATGGCATCATAGGTCTGCAATGCGCACAGAGAGCTTTATTACAGAGTTTACTGGCACCATAGGTCTTCAATGCGTACAGAGAGCTTTATTAAATAGACTACCTGCACCATAGGTCTGCAATGCGTACAGAGAGCTTTGGTAAAGAGACTACCTGCACCATAGGTCTGGAATCAGTAGAGAGATTTTTATTATAGCGACTACTGGCCCCTCAGGTCTCCAAGGGGTACACAAAGCTTTATTAAAAAGATAATGGCACCATAGGTCTGCAAATTGTGGGCTGCTTAAGGTGGGGGTTTACCTGAATTAAAGTGAAATTTGAGGAAGTTTAAAGAGAGATTGAAAGGGGGAGAAAAGGTTATGGAACACCACCAGACAGTTGCCCGACCCCACAATGGCACTCGGGTTGTTAGGCAACTGTTTGGTGTGTATCTATCAATTTTTAACTTCAAACTCTAATTTTAAAACAACACCAAATCTTCAAAATTTCCTATTTCCATAAATTTTACTAATCCTTTGAGAAAAACTATCTGTCTCCAAATAAACCTAAAAATCACCAAAAAATTTACAAAACGGCGCAAAACATAGATGTGTGTAATGAGTGAACAGATTCTTGATTGCTTGAAACGTAAACGACATATTTGCATTAAGAACATAATACCAAGCCAAAATACGGCTTTCAGGTGGACCCCCGCCTTAATTACAGCGATTACTTGCACCATATGTCTGCAATGCGTACAGAGAGCTTTATTTAAGAAACTAATAGTACCATAGGTCTGCAATTCGTACAGAGCGCTTTATTCGAGAGGTTACTGACACCATAGGTCTGCAATCCATACATGAGATTTTTAATACAGAAAAAACTGGCACCATAGGTCTGCAATGCGTACAGAGAGCTTTTTTAAAGAGACTACCTGCACCATAGGTCTGCAATCCGTACAGAGATTTTTACTACAGCGACTACTGGCACCATAGGTCTGCAATGGGTACAAAAAGCTTTATTAAAAAGACTAATGGCACCATATTTCTGCAATTCTTGGTTTTTACGTGACGTCATCAATATTCTAAAATGTAAAATCACCGAGCCCCTGAGTTTTTAGTTTTCTTTGGTCATTAAACATGCTAACTATATTTACTTTTAAAGGTTTTCAGTTCAATAGCAATCTTCGTTTTTATAGTAGGCCATTTTGAAATTCGGTGTTTTTACGCCACAGGATATCAAAGATGGCCTAGAGAATGTGTGACGTATGCCTGAAAAAATGCATCTCATTAAGTCAACAGCAAACAACTTTGGAGTGCGAGTGCGCTGGCAGAAACAGACAAGATATGTGTATATTCTTCGTTCTAGATGTGGAAAACAGCAGAAATGCTTTCTATAAAACGCGTGCGGTTCATGATTCTTGCTCCATAGAGAAAATCGATCGTAGCTAGAGTGCGCTGGCAGAAACAGAGAAGATATGTGTATATTCTTCGTTCTAAATGTAGAAAACACCAGAAATGCTTTCTATAAAACGCGTGCGGTTCATAATTCTTGCTCGATATGGAATATCGATCGTTGCTAGAGTGCGCTGGCAGAAAGAACAGACAAGATATGTGTATATTCTTCGTTCTAAACGTGGAAAAACACCAGAGATGCTTTCTATAAAACGCGCACGGTTCGTAATTCTTGCTCGATATGGAATATCGATCGTTGCTAGAGTGCGCTGGCAGAAAGAACAGACAAGATTTAAGCAATAGACCACAAGTTTCTATGGGTTATAGGCTGATAAACCACGCGGGATGTTGGTAGAACACGAGAATTTGTAAATCACGAGCCGCAGGCGAGTGGTTTACGAATTCTTCGAGTGTTCTACCAACATCCCAAGTGGTTTATCAGCCTAAAACCCATAGAAACTTGTGGTCTATTGCTTTTATATAATAATTCAGAAGACGCGCGATTTTCCCATGGGTTTACCGGCACAATAACCCATAGCTGATTGACCAATCAGAGCGCGCACATTGACTTGGTTACTATATAATTGTTAAATATTTTTCGTTCTAAATCTGAAAAAATATCAGAAATACTTTCTATAAAACGGGTGTGGTTCGTAATTCTTGTTCCAAAGGAAATATCGATCGTAGCTAGAGTGCGCTGGCAGAAACAGACAAGATATGTGTATATCTGTTCTTCGTTCTAAACGTGGAAAACACCAGAAATGCTTTCTATAAAACGCGTGCGGTTCATAATTCTTGCTCGATAGGGAATATCGATCGTAGCTAAAGTGCGCTGGCAGAAACAGACATTCGTTCTAAGTTCAGTTCAGTTCAGTTCAGTTCATTTTATTTGCTTTTATAAATTATAGTACTAAATTATATATAGTTATCATACATTTGGCAGGCAGTCCAGGAAGCTATTTTGCTTATTTAAAGACTGCCTTAAGAAAAGGAGTAAAAAACTAGAATGTAAACTATCAATGGCAGAACAAAAATATTGAGACCGAAACTAAATAAATAAATAAAGAATTTATAATTGAACCATGCGTTTAAGATAAAAAGCAGCGCAGCAACAACAGAAGCAAGAGCAAGCGCTAAATGTGGAAGAACACCAGAAATGCTCTTTATAAAACGCGTGCGGTTCATAATTCTTGCTCGATAGGGAATATCGATCGTTGTTAGAGTGCGCTGGCAGAAAGAACAGACAAGATATGTGTATATTCTTCGTTCTAAATGTGAAAAAACATCAGAAACACTTTCTATAAAACGCGTGCGGTTCGTAATTCTTGTTCCAAAGGAAATATCGATCGTAGCTAGAGTGCGCTGGTAGAAACAAACAAGGTATGTGTATATTTTTCGTTCTAAATGTGGAACAACTCCAGAAATGCTTTCTTGTAAGGCATGCAGTTCGTAATTCTTGCTCAAAAGAGAATATCGATCGAAGCCAGGGAGTGCTGGCAGAAACAGACATGATATAAGCGTACATTTTCGTTCTAAATGTGGGAGAACATCAGAAATGCTCTCAATAAAATGCGTTTCACGACTCACCCTCAACAGCGTTGATGAATCACTATCATAAAAAGCTACTGGACATAATTAACTGCTAAAAATCTGTTTCTGTAAAACAGCGAGTCTAGGTTAGGAGTGATTTGAGGAGTTTACTCTAGTATAGAGTACCAAAATCCAGCTGAACTAGCTCTACTATAAGCTAAGGGTTCCAGAGACCCGGGGCACATCCCCACTCAGAAATTCCTAGTTCTACATTTTGAATACCTTGCAAAATCAAGCACTATTAATCCAGGTCAATGGATTCTAAATAAAATTTCATCTAATTACAATGAAAAACTAATATACAGATCTACATACCTCACAATATCGTTACCCACTGTATTTAACTCCAGTACAATTCGACCATAACCACGCAAACAGATCAATCGCGTATCCACAAATATGACTCGTTCAATAAATTACCGTAAACTCTTAATAAGACATTAACCAAACTTTAGTTACCAAACACTAATATATATAAACATCGACTATAGCGAAAATATCTGTTTACAAACATTGAAGTAATTTTCCCTCAAGCGTGCAAAATCACTGGTGCGTGTGGTTGGCAACTCTTTGGACCTGGTTAAATCGTCTACTCACAGGACAATTCCAAAAGCGATTTTCGGCAAGTATCGGTACCCGACTTTCCTTTAAACTTTAACATCCACACATTCTAACCGTCCGCCAGGTTTCAACATAAAATCTGGCATATATGTGAAACGACAGTCGTTTGAAATACGCGAAATTTCATTCATTTCTTTTGTTTTGATCGCCTTTTGCCAATAATAAATGTGGTCGTGATGTCACCGGTCTGTACGAATATAATCAAACGATCTAGGAGGCAACTACTTACTCTGGCAGATTGCTCTACTCTCCAAACCGTAACATCACTTTACGAACCGCGGACTCAAAAAGATAACTTTTCTAAGGTACAATATGCGTTCGTCAACTCCACTCTACGGAATTAAAACTCACCCTAATTATAATGACAAATGTACCGTCGGTAAAGTTTACCCACGGTGCGTGGGGCCCTAACGATCCGTACAGAACGAACGGAACGTTAAGCCTTCTGCCCCCTTCACCATCAGCCCCCTAATGAGATGCAATATACGATCGGTAAACTGTACTCTACAGACTGTAAGGGCACTCAACCATCCGTACGGATCGAACAGATCGTCAAGCCTTCTGCACCCTCACTATCAGTCTCTTAATGAGATGCAATATACAATCGGTAAACTGTACTCTACGGACCGTAAGGGCACTCAACCATCCGTACGGATCGAACAGATCGTCAAGCCTTCTGCACCCTCACTATCAGTCTCCTAATGAGATGCAATATACGATCGGTAAACTGTACTCTACGGACCGTAAGGGCACTCAACCATCCGTACGGATCGAACAGATCGTCAAGCCTTCTGCACCCTCACTATCAGTCTCCTAATGAGATGCAATATACAATCGGTAAACTGTACTCTACGGACCGTAAGGGCACTCAACCATCCCTACGGATCGAACGGATCGTTAAGCCTTCTGCCCCACTCACTAACATCACACGAATTTTTTTTCTAAGTTTCCCTAATGAGATGCAATATACGAACCGAGACCTCTGTTCTACGGAGCGTAAGGGCACTTTACGATCAGTACGGATCGAACGGATCGTTAAGCCTTCTGCCCCTCTCACTAACATCAAATGAGGTTTTTTTTCTGAGTATCCTTAATGAGATGCAATATACGATCCGTGAACTGTATTCCACGGAGCGTAAGGGCACTTAACGATCTGTACGGATGGAGCAAACTGACTACGCGTTTAACGGATCGTTACAATGCGGGAGTATTGGACAACCCTCCGATTTTTATAGCAGAATTCAATTCCAGATGTTTTCATTGATTTTCGGCCGCCATTAGTGTGTCCCTCTCCAGGACACAACTATGGCGTTTCCATACTGAGCTCTATAAATTTGAGTAAAACATTTTGACAGCTAACTCAAGCACGAAGCATCGCAAAGATCTGAGACTCGACAAAGTAGATAAACTATTAATCTCCTATAATATCACCAATTCCTGACTGTTTTTATGCAATAGTTTTGATTTTATTTTTTCGTTGCGTGACAGTGAAAACCAGCAATTTAAACAGAGAGCTTTATTACAGCGATTACAGGCACCATAGCTCTGCAATGCGTACAGAGAGCTTTATTACAGAAACTAATGGCACCATAGGTCTGGAATTCGTACAGAGAGCTTTATTAGAGAGACTACTGGCACCATAGGTCTGCAATCCGTACATGAGATTTTTCTTACAGAGAGAACCGGCACCATAGGTCTGCAATGCGTACAGAGAGCTTTATTACAGAGTCTACTGGCACCAGAGGTCTGCAATGAGGACAGAGAGCTTGATTACATAGACTACTTGCACCATAGGTCTGAAATGCGTAAAGAGGCTTTTATTAGAGAGACTACAGGCACGGTAGGTCTGCAAAGCGTACAGAGAGTTTTATTTAAGAGACTACCTGCACCATAGGTCTGCAATCCGTACAGAGATTTTTATTACAGAGACTACTGGCACCATAGGTCTGCAATGCGTAGAGAGAGAGCTTTATTAAAAAGACTAATGGCACCATAGGTCTGCAATACGCGCAGAGAGGAAACACTGGCACCATAGGTCTGCAATGCGTACAGAGAGCTTTATTACAGAGACTACTGGCACCATAGGTCTACAATTCGTACAGAGAGCTTAATTACGGAGACTACTTGCACCATAGGTCTGCAATGCAGAAAGAGAGCTTTATTAAATAGACTACCTGCACCATAGGTCTGCAATGCGTACAGAGAGCTTTATTACAGCGACTACTGGCACCGTAGGTCTGCAATGCGTACAGAGAGCTTTTTTAAAAGGCTAATGGCACCATAGGTCTGCAATTCGTACAGAGAGCTTTATTAGAGAGACTACAGGCACCATAGGTCTGCAAAGCGTACAGAGAGCTTTATAACAGAGACTACTGGCACCATAGGTCTGCAATGCGTACAGAGAGCTTTGTTACAGAGACTACTGACACCATAGGTCTGCAATGCATACAGAGAGCTTTATTAAAGAGACTTCCTGCACCATAGGTCTGCAATTTATTTGCATACAAACTCCAATGGAAAAGCCCATGGGACAGCTCTACCATTGAAATTACAACAATAGAAGTTCAGAGCGCTAATTAATTGTCAACACGCGACAATAAATATTTTTTGGACAACGCGTTTTCTTAAGAAACTTTATTGCTTGTTATTAGCGAATGCAAAAAAATAATAATACAGAGATACATGTTTATGAGTAAAGTATCAGGAAATCATTCGCAATCGCCACGCTAAAACAATGGTAGAGCTGTCCCATGGGTTTGTTAAACATTTTGTAGTTGTTGTAATTTTGGTGTATTCATTTCAAATATCTCTGTATTTTTTTTGTTTGCATTCGCTAAAAACAAGCAATAACGTTTCTTAAGAAAACTCGTTGTCCAAAACATATTTATTGTCGCGTGTTGACAATTAATTAGCGCTCTGAACTTCTATTGTTGTAATTTCAATGGTAGAGCTGTCCCATGGGCTTTTCCGTTGGAGTTTGTATGCAAATCTAGGGTTGAAAGTGGAGTTCAGTGCGTGACTAACGGAGCGGAAAACTCGAGCAGTTAGCTAAGCCGAATAATATATTCACTCTGTCTCTCTCTCGTCAGCAAAGCTGAGAGTTCAGATAAAACTTAACAGATATTTTCATGAACCAATCGGGGTTAAAAGAGCCCAAATTACATGACATAAGTTTGAAACCATAACCAAAACGCGTGACACTCAGTCATGGGACAATGGTGTATGTTATCATTTAAGTGAAAACCACAACTCGCTAACGGTTCTACAATCGTTTGTTTTAACTGTTCGTATTTGGGGCAACCCCAAGTTTCTAAATCGAGACAAGGAATGTTCAGTTTGTTTAACAAGTCTTTTTCAACATGACCGCCTTTGTAGGCTACCACAATACTTTTCTCCGTCTTGAATTGGCTGTACAATCTCAGTAAGACAATATCTGCTTGATCTTGCTCATAAGCTCTCTCTTGGTAACGGGGTTGATAAGTAAGCCTGTGTATGTTATGTTTTGCAAAGTTCACTGTCTTTTCTGGTTGGAAGAAGTCATGGCGACCAAAGTGTTCATTCCAAGAGTAATAACCCATTTCACGCACTTGAAATTTCGTTTGCACAAAGAAACCCTCTAAGTCTATGACGAGACATACGCTGTTCTTGATTCTCAAATCCACCGCAGCATCAGTTTCTTCAAACGCACTAATTGTGTCCTCATTAGCTTCATTCACGGTGAACATAGGTTTAGATGTGGATCCGACTTGCATGTTTGGAAGCTATACGTTCAAAAATATTATTTGCGCATGCTGGAGTTTGTGACAAGAATAAAATGCTAAACGGAGAACGCGCTTTTATTTTGAACACATAAAGATTCTACATGAGCCAATCAGGGTTAATTATTAACGGGCAAGCCCAGGCAGCCTTATTGTTTGTATTGTACTAGAGTGACGCTTATTAGTAAACCTATACCGAATTAGTATGCAGGAAATCCACATTAGTATGCAGGAACGCATAAATGTTCGAAAATTTAAGGTGGCTCTGAACCCCATGTACAGAATTTTTTTAAACTTTGCCAAAAGTTGCGTCTTATCATGCTTATCAAAAGTTGATAATATAAAAAAAAATTCACCATGCCGTTTTTGAATTATAAGCCCCTAAAGCTGTAATTAAGGGTGTTTTTCAGATGTCATACTGTTGCTATGGTAACCTATTGTGTCAAGAAAATGATGAATACGTGTTCACCAATGATTGGGCAGTTTTTTGATACCATGATTGTAGCATCAAATGATAAACAGTGGTTATAACGACCTATCCAAATATAAGTGTTGGAAACTGTTTTGAGCCACCTTAAATATGGCAAGCGTTCGCGTTATTGTTGGGGCGTTTCTTTTTTTATTTTATTTTTCTATATTGGGGGGGGGGGGGGGGGTTAATAAAACAATTGTTCCACTCGCGCTTTAAGATACGAGATGATTATAGCCAAATCGGCGCTGGGCGTGTCGTATCTAGCATCGTGTCACTCGCACTCGTGCAATAATAGGGCATTTCCGAGTAGCCTTTGCTCTGTCTCAAAACGAGTCTTCGTGCGAAACCATTTATGTGAAATGACGTCCGCCTACAGGTTCATTTTCATGCAAATCAATGTTATTAAATGTTTCTAACCAGAATCCTTTGCATTACAGTGCCGCATAAAAAGATGCAGTACTATTGTACTGCGATAGAACTACGTTGTTCAGTTTATTGCCAACATATGTGTAGTAGAAACTGCCGCTATAGAAAGTACACTATACGGTTATTCAGTTCATATTCACACACATGCCTACTCCTGTTTCGTATTTATTTCTGTTACCTTTGGAAAATCTCTTCAGGTTTTGGAATACAGCGCAAAAACTACAGGGCTCAAGCGACCACAATCACAGATCAGTCTTGCATGCTGTTTTCTCACTGGGGATTAACTACACTGCGGAAATAAAACTTGCTTGTCCTGCTTGACACCGGAAATACGAAAAATGCTAACTACAGTTGATCTAACTAACTAACTAACTAACTACAGCTGCAATTTGCTTGTAACGTTATTTACTGTGAAGTATGGCTTTCTTGCCAACGTGAACGATCCTCAAACTCCTTTTTTTAGTCGTGGATACGCGAAGCGTTGAAACGACTATTGGTGTGGGGCAGAATATGCAAATGTATCACTCACTCAGATGTAAACAAATCGATAGGTCGACGGGAACCCAATTGAAATCGATTCAATGACGGCGCGGTCCGTTTCTTCGAGAGAGTTTAATACTCGTCGCAGCAGCACATGCACGTGTAACTGAAGGCTGTGCTCTAACGGCGCCCGGTCGCCTCAGGCAACTAACATTTGGTCTCGGGCGACTGAAAAAGAAAAGCGGTCGCCCGTCCAGGCGCCTAGTTTTCGGCTTGTGCGAAAACCCGAAACACTTCGAAACGAAACCAGCGAACGCATTGAAACGGAACGGAACGATTAAGTCATGGGTCTTGTTTCGCTTCGGTGGTTTCTCTTCCGGTTTTTTATGGCCCAACTTTCTTGTCCATTGAACGACGCGGTAAAGCGAGCAACTGATTGTAGCTAACATTTTATAATTTTACTCGCTAATTTGATGATATTTGCAGAACTAAAAAATATTCGGCAGGACAACAAGGATTGTTCACGCTCAAAGTTGTCACGTCTGTGTTATGTAATAATATTGTTCCACATGATTTAGCACGAAATATTATTTTGTCCTTGCCCGTGAGAACTGAGAAACTGCACGATTTTTGCACAAGCATGTGCTGAAGATCTATTTTTTCTATTGAAGTGGTTGATGCTTATGTTTCATTTGTGTGTTTCAACAGTTTGAACAGTGGAGCGCGTGATAAATAAAACGAAACCGTCCTTTATGCAAATTTTTGTTAATTAGCTTCGTCCAGCCGTGACACAGCACCACATTTGGCGAAAATTTGGCGAAAACAAAAGTTTAAAATAAGAACCCTTTTGTTCCGAAACCTATTTCAGTGGTCTTGAAAGAAATTTCTAAGCGGTTTTAACACGTATGTGGTTAATTTATAACAGGATTTCATGATATCACAAGTTCGCTAAACTTGTGTACGTGACCGCTAAATTTAGTAACTCGCTTCGCCGCCCAATCAATCAAATCAATCAATAAACTTTATTCAAAGTCAAAAGACCGCCTAGCCAGGGAGAACTCTCCCTTACTAATATGGGGACATTCTGAAAATTAAATTAAAATAAATAAATAATTACTAATTACCCGTGCCAGGTGAAGTGAATATTGAACGAGGGAGATTTAAGATGAAACTGTTTGCCAATTATGCGGATTCCCTGGAACTGTAAAAAGTATACTCTTTCAAAACGTCACGGATTAGTAAAGATTGTCATTCAGTAATACATGGTTCCCTCGGCCGGATGTCGCACAAACTTATTGCTGGTTTTCAGTGTCACGCCATTTAAAATAGACCAAAATAAAAAATCAAAACCGTTTAATAGATTAAGTCCAGAGTCCGGAAATACATACATACATACATACATACATTTTATTTTTACTTTCAAATTTAAATTACAAATTAGACATGCCCGCGGATAGCATAAGCTAGTCTAGGCGGGTCATGTTAACAAAAATAATTAATAAACTACTAGGTATAGCTAAATACAACTAAAAGCAACAGGAGGACTAAAGAGAAAAGAATTGACAACAATAACTAAGGACCACTAATGAACTAACGAAATTAGAAATAATAATTAAGAACAATTGTAACAAGACCACTAATAAACTAACGGAATTACAAATAGTAATTTACAACAGTTACGATCAGAGACTAGCACGAAAATAATACATACTAAGAGGAAAATAAATTCAGCTTTACTTTTTGAATGATAACTGGTAGATCAATGTAACAGTCTTCAGAAGCTAGAATTTCAAAAAGTATTTGATTTATTTTCCTCTTAAAAACAGTTTTTGGAAGTTTTCTTAAAGATATAGGCATTTCATTCCAGATTTTTGTTCCCATTCTAGAGAATGAGTTAACTTGAATTGAAATAGAAAGAAGGTACATATGCAAAGACTCTCGCCAAGATTCAGATCACAGCAATTTTTCTCATGGAAGATATGCGAAGAAACGTTTTCCCCAAATTTATAGAGATTTGTATGGAGACGCCATGCTGGTGCCCATGTACATGGGCACCAACATGGCGGCCGGAAACCAGCAGAAACATCTGTCACTGAGTTTTGCTACGAAAGAGTGAATTTATCTCTCGAATAACTCAAAAACGTAACAACAGTACTTTATTCTAATACAAGAACTGTTCAGATAACAGAATTCCCCGAAATAAGTCACCTTTTAAACGAACATAACAGCTCTCTCGCCCGTCATGTAAATGTCACGTCACGCAGAAGCTTAGAAATTCAAGGATAGTCTATCACTAAACCAAGAACCCATTCGGAGTGAAAATATGTATGAATAGTAGTTTTTAGCTGCTCTCATACAGCATGAAAGTAAAATTTCAGGAGGATCAATATTTCTGAAGTTTAAAATTTGGTGACGTCATGTGAAAACCAGCAATACAATGGTTTCGTCTACTTTCTGACAATTTTAACTTTCTTGCAAAAAATAAGTTGCAATACTGCGTATGCCGTAAAACAACAGTAAAATGCTAAATTCTATGATTATTATTTTCATGATTAATTACTAACTGATTAAACCATGAAATGGAATATTTAACTAATTAATTATTAATTACTTATTTAATAAATTTGGGCGGAAGGCGGGGCGAACTACTTGACCATGTTAGGCGCCCGAAGGGCGCCCTGAAATTTTCCTAGAGCGCAGCCTTGAATTTAATTTATTGTTCACTCAGTTGATTGAAAGACGAAAGGTGTGACTATGAAGCGTAATGTATCCACGACTTATTCATAGCAGCCTTTGATTTAAAAACGCTTGTGTACCGGTCGAAGTGATCGAAATAATACCGTTCCTTGTAACTATTACAATGAAACATAAGCATGGAATTCATGACATTTAGTTGTTCCTTACATATAATTCAAGCTTTAAACTCTCTTTCCGCTTTAAGACACGTACTATACCGCGAAACAAAACCAACGCAAGCGAACTTAGCCTTTAGAAAAACGTACTGCACAGCTTTCTGTGCATACGTTTCCCTACTTTCGGGCTCAGGTATTAATGCAAGCTGCAATGGTTGGAAAGAGCGGCGAACTGTAATAAGGTACGCGAGGATGTCACTCGGTTGATTTATTTATACTTGGGCAAGCATTCACTTCGGCGTTTTACTGTTAAGAAAAC
>OZ026605.1:13147755-13170255 GCA_964020085.1 Micromussa lordhowensis
TGACTTTCAATATTTTTAATTTCATCATTCACTGGTGAGGGATGCAGTAATTCACCGATTTTACAATTTAGGGTACATTCTAGCCTGAAATATCAGTCATCATCTCCTGCCCTCTGCCTAATCCCCGGGCGAGAGACGGGAGATGACTGACATTTCAGGCTAGGTGCATTCAACATTTAAAATTTTTGATAATCAGTTTTGCTCCCAAACCATTTTTAACATGTAAGCTGTTGTGAGGTCACAGTAACCAATTATACCTAGGGCATAAATTACGTGAAGCAACAGATGACATCAGATATTTTTCTTATTCTTCTCAATTTGATTTGTCACACCATTTTTTCGGTCATATATAATGTAAAGGGTAACCTATTAGCATCTACACGTAGTAATGTCACATGAAGGGCATTATGTTTCTTATTCTATTCCTGAGATAGCACCACTGAATACTCTCTTTAGTCCTTTGCTTTAAAAAATCCTTCAAATATCCAGCTCCAGCAGTCTCTATTCATTTAAAACCTACTACAAGAAACACAATAGCGTCTGTATGGACGCTTGTAATCTTTTTCACCAGAGCAAATTTTACAGATTTTAGATTTTACTAAATGCAGTTAAACAAATGATCGAAAAAGAAAGCAATAAACGATTTCCCCATTAGGCCAATTAACACAGAACACTAAAGTTTCTTGTTAAAAAAAAACTTCCTGGAAGAATGTCTAAATTATGCTAACCAAAAATTACTATGTATAAAGACATAATATCCATCAGTATTGATTTCAGACTTATAATCATCAAGAGCTTTTATCAAGCAAATGCTTCTCTATACTCCTGTAGCATGCCTAATGAGGAAGCAAGAATCAGAAGGGAAATAGTATATTCCCTGACTTAAATTCATTCCCTGACTTGGTTTCGGCTTAAATTGTGAATAGGGGGTGAACAATAAATTTGTCTCGGCGCAGCCCGCAAACCTACTGGGCTCACTGATAAAGACACAACAAGACAAAATAACACAAGAAACGATTTAGTTTAATTTAATAAAATATTAGAGCTGTTTGTCTGCAAGACAGCGAAAAACAGAAAAACATTCCAAGTTTGCATTAAGCTTAGTTAATACGATATGTATCATTCGATGTAAACGTGTGCTTTCACGATCACGCTGCCAAAACAAAAGATTAGCTTTTCCTAACTCTGCTGGTTTCCTTCCCGCAAGAAAAGCTTCAGAATCATCGTTTTCCTTTAGTAAAACTGGAGCTATGGAGGTTTCCGCTTCCCTTATCAGAGATTCTATCCTTGATCGCCTCGTTTTCATGCTCCCGTACCGAGGCTTCCCCGAGCACTCCGCCATTATGAATTCAGTGTATGTTGCTTACTTGCACTCCATAGTCGTGGTTTTTATGTGACGGCATCATTTTCCAAAATAAAAAATTATCAATCACTCTGAAAATTTTCATCAGAGGTAAGACCCTCTAATAACTTGACGTTTTACAACGTTTAAGCCCGACAGGGTTCCTCATTATGTAATATAGCACGTTTCAATTTCCAAGTTTGCGTTGCGTGACTTCGAAATGGCAGCTTGATAAGGCTCTCGAGTAGGTCAAAAGATGAGTTATTGCTCAAGTTTTTGGTAACTAAACAGTTCTTGCTCTAGAAGAAGTATTAATTTCAATGTGTCGTCGCTCTAGAGTAATAAGTTTGCGTTTCGATGGCAAAACTCAGGTGTTTCTGTTAGGCCATCTTCATAAAATGTTTCGTTTCCCATCGCCCTCCCTCTCGTAAAGGTGGGTCGGTCGGCCGGGCAAAAAAAATGGAATGAATACAAGAAGAGGTCTGGGTGCCAGTGAGGGCCGGGCTGCCAAGTGCGAAAGCTTGGTTACGCGGTCCTTTCCAACAAACATTCATTTTGTGTTCCAGTTTACTTTTGCATATAAAATCTCACGTTTAGTCTGCAAGATATAATCAGATGTAAAACATGTACATTAACAGGACTATCAAATGTCTAAAAGGCTAAAAAAACGAAGTATCGATGATAATTTAAGGCAATTGGTGTTAATGACACAAGATCGTGTGCTTTCAAATTAAAGTACTTGCTTCTTTACAAGTGATTCCGCAATTTTTTTTTTTTTACTTTTCCAAAAAAATGGGTCGGCCGGGCGATGGGGAAACGAAACATTTTATGGGGATGGCCTTACTTTACGGCCGCCATGTTGGTGCCCCTCCGAAGGGCACCAACATGGCGTCTCCGTACAAAGCTCTTTCAATTTGGGTGAAACACTTTTTCGAATAACGCGCGAATGAATAACCGCACAGATCTAAACCTTGGCGAGGTTGTTTATATATTAATCATCTTTCATATCCCAGTTTCTTAACTTTATTTATTGAATGGTTACGATTTTATTTTTAATGACGTGACACTGCAAACCAGCCATTATGACGCCGGGTCCGGTTGTTTGATTAGAACTTCTTGCAAGTATAGAAAATGTAGCTTCGTGACAGGTCTAATTACCTCATCGACTGATTTGTTACAGGCTAATCACTAAGGGCGGATAGGCACATCAAAAACAAAGTCTACAGGCTCCCCCGCCTCAGACGAATCGACTCAGTTTGGGTGTATTGGACATGGATGCCCAATCGCTTCTAATTCTTCGTTTCGTGGCGTCCTCGCCGGGAGCCTGCTCATAGGCTAGTCACCTTCCGCTCCAAGCCTAATGAGGCTTAGGGCGGGAGATAACTCATGATCACATTCCACCCAACACCCATCATGAATACCAGCCCAGGTCAAATAATATTTCTTTACAAGGCATGGACCCCAATTTCCTTTCTCACTAGGGCTAACTTCAAGATAGAAATAACTGGGTTGATTTCTGGCCCTCAAAATTACTTTGCAGTCAATTTTCTACTTCTAGCACACAATTTCAATATTTGAACAAATTTTTTTTTCTTTCTACTGGCCACAGAAAGGGGAGAAAACTGAATTCAAATTGTGTTATTATCACAGTCAAATTTCGCTTTTCGTTAAGACAATGATCATTTTCTCTAGGCCAACTGTATTCCTTTCCAGTTTCGGGTTTCCTCATTTAATATTTATGGGTTAGAGACTGTTGTGAGTGTTTTGTTTTCAAATACACGCACGCGCTTACTGTACAATGAATGACAAATTTTCAATACTGCACGAAGCAAAGCTGAGTGCAGTATTGAAAATTTCGAGTTTATTGTACAGTAAGCAAGTGCGTGTATTTGAAAACAAAACACGAACTAACATTCTCTAACCCTTTTAATATTTAATTTGAGTTCACTGCTGGCAATAGACTTACAATGGCTTCCCGTCCGACCTGTTTGAATGAGAAAACAATGAACTAAAAGAAAAAAAAAATGAAAACAAGAACATTCAATGGCAAAGAATCTTCAATTTACTGAATATGAATATTAATTATTTCGTAAAAATATTGAAGGGCCGCAGCCAGGATGAGACATAATTAAAATCTAAAAACGATCTCTGGCTAAAATGCTTAAAAACTACGAGCTTTCGACTGCCCGACCTGCAGTCTTCGACGGGTAAAATGAATGAGGAGAAAGCGATGAGAAAATTTGAATAAAAAGCGCGAGTTACGAAATAATGAGAATGGAAATAAACAATGTAAGCAAACAAGATGCCACTCTTTCTTCAAGGACAAATTTGGACATCGATGATATCACCACACTTCTTCAATAGACCTTTTTACCGATACGGCGGCCATCTTGAATTCTATTGTTTTGACTGAGAAATTATGGGCTGCCGAGGGGGCAATCGCTGGGAAATTTATCGTATACACAGCTTTCCGGATAAATTTTTACTGCTTGTCTCTCATATTCCATAACAAATATTACAAGCGTTACATCTTTCCGTCACGATATTTGGCAGTTGTTCCTATGGTTATCGAAAAATTATTGTTAAAAGTTATCACGCCACAGTATTCTTTTTAATTATTTCTCATCTGCCCCCTGGGCATCCCATAATTTCCTCGGAATTCAAGATGGCCGCCGTATCGGTAAAAAGGTCTATTCACGTTGTCCAACAACTATTTTGTGTTCAATGACATCATTTACAAACAAGTCCATGGCTGCGCGATGGGCAGTCCTGTCAGCCCAATTGTGGCCAACCTTTGTATGGAGGAGATCGAAGAGTCCGCAATCAGTAATTCATCCGTTCCCCAAAAAAATTGGAAAAGATACGTAGACGATAGTTTTTGCATCATTGGAAAGGACGATGTCTCATCCTTCCATGACACATTATTTGATAAATTCAATTGACACAAATATCTCGTTTACCATCAAGACCGAATGCAACAGAAAGATCGCCTTTCTCGACACTCTGGTCTCACGTAGGAATGGAGCCATCGTCGTTGATGTTTACAGAAAGCCCACCCATACAGACAGATACTTAGATTTTAACTCCCATCACGACAACCGACACAAGGCCAGCACAGCATCAACTCTTTTGCACAGGGCCCTAAGTCTACCCAATTCCGCGGAAGGAAAAAAGCGGGAACTTAATTATGTTCATGCTGCTTTGGAGTCCAACGGTTATCCATCCAAGTTTATCAAAAACATACACGTTAAAAGATCTCGAAAAAAGGAACATTTGAGAAACACCAAAACTGCAGCCAAAGGTTCTAGAATCGCTAATCATGCCTGGTCCAACAACCACGCCATTGATTTTGAAAACGCGTCAATTATTGACAAAGGCACTTTTAGAACCCGAAAAACATTAGAAGCGTGGCATACCAAAGTGACACCTAACGCAGATAACAATTCTTGTCCGTTACCCGCGCAGTACAACATTCTTTTTAACAAACATCCATAATTATTTACATTCTCATTATTTCGTAACTCGCGCTTTTTATTCAAATTTTCTCATCGCTTTCTCCTCATTCATTTTACCCGTCGGAGACTGCAGGTCGGGCAGTCGAAAGCTCGTAGTTTTTAAGCATTTTAGCCAGAGATCGTTTTTAGATTTTAATTAATTATTTCAGTAATTTTTTCCTCCTCAACCTCGGAAAATCCTGAACTTGAAGCCATGTACGTTTGAAGTTGAAGAACACTGCACCTTTTTTATGCGTTATTGTAATAAAGCACTCTGTCACTTTGATGTCGCTAGGTAACGGGAACTCACGTGATCAATTTTAACCAATGACGCGTGCGGATTTTAGACAGTGAACGAAGATTGAATATTAACGTTAGTTACAACACAATTTCTCGTGAATGAGAATATGATAAAAGCGTTTCTCCAGATTAACTAGTGAATCAAAATAACAACCTGACTGGTTAGCACCTTCAATAAGACAAATTGTTACACCTGTTTACAGGAAAATACAAAGCAGGTAATTTATTTAACACAGCTGGAAAATCGAGTTAACAAAGGAACCGCGAAGAAACACAGGTAGTTTGTCAGAAAAGGGACTGTTTGGTGTTTCTGGTGCAGTAATTTTCTGAAACAACTTGCTTATCTTGAAGTTGTGCGTTTGATCTGTGACGATAACATAAACTATTCTACGAGTGCCGCTGGAAAGTTGTTGGAAATTTCAGAAAGACTCAACAACGGTTTTACTTCCAGAAAATGCCTATTCCTTGTGAACAAGTTTCTTTGAAGTTAACAATGACTTCTGGAATCTTAATGGCAATTGCTTTTCAATGTGTTGTAACGTTTGAACATCGTGAAGCAAAGCAGCGTTATTTGGTCCCTGATAGCGTGGTAAAAACGAATCGTCCAATCATAGGTCAGTATAGAGTAGTTATTTACCGAACTTTGTTCAGTTAGGTTCTCTACATTTTCTAACAAAATAATTTCAAAGCTAACGATAATAGATCGATCTATATTTTATCAAGTTCTTCCACTGAATTCGAGGAATGTTTAATAGTTTTGAATTTGAACTACTTACCCTAGGCAGTGTTTATAGCACAAAGGCTAGTGGGGCCGAGCAAACAATTGAAAGAAATGATTCAAATTGAACATAACAATGTTAAGAATCCCAACTGGCCAGAGGTAAACCAGTTGGCTATTTACAAGCGTGGCCGAGGATTTGAACTCGGGGCTACCGTGAAACAAATCCAGATAGTGGTCAGAGCGGGACTTGAACCCGCGACCTCCGGATTTGAAGTCCAGCGCGCTAACCACTCGGCCACGCTACCTCCTTCACGCTAGCTCCAGAAACAGTTCTTAGTCGTCGGCCTTTCAAAAATATTGATAGCGTATAATAATATTCCAAATATTCCATAACATACCAAGGCAGAGGTCGCCAGTTGCAAGTTTGACTGAGTTTCAACGGATCGTCGATAGACAGCCTTTCATTTTAAGTGCTGTGGTCATGTGACAATCTCAAAAAGAGGAAATTAGACACAGTCTAGAGGTAATTAAACAGTCACTGCAAAACTTATGTCAGTGTAAATGGAAAAAGCTTGATTTACTTCGTATACTGTTAGCCCAGGTAATAACTCCTGGGCAAATACAACTTAGTAAGGAATTCTGCGTGAGCGTAGCGATGGGGAAACTCGGAGGGATAACAGGAAGATGACTGATAGGTCTATCTAGGGGAAGGATGTAGGAAGGAAGGGAAGAAGGGGCTTCTAGCCAGGATTATACAGTCCATGAAAGTGTTAAGCCAATAGCTCAGGTTGCTATAAAACTGCAGAATATCTTATTCTTGAACAGTACATTGATTGTGTCAACCTTTTCGAAATAAGGTATCGTGACTCAAGAGACCAATGGAGCTCTTTCGCAGTTCGGTGACCAATACCTTGTTGCTGTCTACGTCAAGTTTGTGGAGTCTGCTGGAGCCCGAGCCGCACCTATTTTGTATCCTTTAAATGTGACGTTTGTTTTAATGTGTGGCAGAGCTAGAAGGTAGTAGTCATGGTATACTTCAAAAGAAGGCATGAAATGGTCGATTTATATTAGTATGTTTTTGGCTGACACCGGTGATATATGCACCCATTCACAAATTTACCGCTCTTAGATCCGTCGCTTTGCGGCGGCAGAGCAAAATCGACCGACCTATTAATCAGAAGCTTCGGTATATATTTGTTCACGATCAAAACTTGCAATTGCTTTCATAATCTGAAGTATTTCGTCTTCTCTATGATAATTAGGCGGCCACAGTTGTCATCAAAGATTTCTCCGTAGTACTCCGAATTTCTCGGTCTCCAAAATGGGCGATGACGCAACACCATTCTAAATCTTTAAGCTAAAAAACGAATCGAGAAAAACCAAAACGTCGTGAATTGTAAACAATGTAAAATTAAACTTAGTAATCAGGATGTCCCTCTATGCAAATTGAAAATCCTGAAATACGTCTCGGGTTTGCATAACTGTCTCGAATTCTCCCTCCCTCCACGTGTTTAGATGAGGCCATGTAACACGGAAAAAGTGCTCCATTGCTTAAATAGAGGGACTTTTTTGTTGTTGTTGTTATGCATACTATGCGTGTGTTGTTTCGCGACTGCCAGAGTTGATTCCCAATTCTTAAGGGATAAGTTACCGCTTTGTAGCTAGGAATATTCCTGTTATATAGTTTCGTGGGTGCTAGAGGCTTCCGCTTTGTACGCGAGGAGTTACTACTCTGTAGCGAGTGATAGACGGATTCGACTGACGTGTTTACATCCTTGTTGCCGCGCAATTCAGACCACGTAATGATTCATTTGGAAGGT
The DNA here is from genome assembly GCA_964020085.1 of Micromussa lordhowensis. Lineage (NCBI taxonomy): Eukaryota > Metazoa > Cnidaria > Anthozoa > Scleractinia > Lobophylliidae > Micromussa > Micromussa lordhowensis. Next base: position 13,155,433 of record OZ026605.1, read on the forward strand.
TAAAATTATACAATTTGTCACGCACAACTGAGTGCATGGGGTATGTACAAACAGAACAATTGTAACATCACATGATATGAATTGGTTGGCAACAAAGAGGTAAACACGTTCGAGTCTAAATCAACACAAACGTAAAAATATCAAAACCGCTGCGGAGAGCTGATCAATAGCTTTCTAAATCCCTACATCGACCTAAATGGACTAAACAAGAGCTTCCTGAATCGAGAATCGTTTCCCTTTAATTTATTGAGTTATTTTTTTGTAAAAAAATATCTCTTGGTCGGCGCGTCGGGTGTGTTATGGACGGGTGGTTCAGAGAGAGATGTATGTATGTCACACCAATCATATTGGATCTACTATTAAACACCAATAAGTTGTAAAGGTAAATAGTATGTGAGAAGACCTGACCGCGATACAGTTCAGAAAAGCCGTATTCATATATTGGACTTACTTCTTCATTTTCTCTGGGTTATGCTAAGGATTTTAGCTATGAACTAGACGAGTCTTGAGTTTTGAGGCAGTTCGTGAGTTACTAGTATGCAAAAGGCACCAGATATTTTTATTTTTAGTTACAAAGGTAACTTGATACTTTTGTTTTTCACAAAGAGTAAATTCAATCAGAGGTCACGAATCGTCGCTTCTAGTTCTTAGGACATGTTTTAGAAGAGACGAGACTATTTAAATTTGAGACAGTTCTAACGTTTACAATAGTAAGTGTAGGTAACGATTGTTTTGTTCTTGATGCTTGCAAATATAACGAGATATTTTTATTTTTTAGTTACAAAGGGTAATTTGACACTTGTTTTTCACAAGGGAGTAAATTCAATTAGAGCTAAAGAATCGTCATCACATGTTCCCACGAGATGCTTGCTATTTTTAGTTACAAATGGCATCTTGACACTTTTGTTTTTCATATGGATGTAAATTCAATTAGGGACGCGTTCGTTTGGGATATTCCGGAATATATTCTGGAATATATTTCGGCTATTCTGCTCCTGGGAGCAGAATAGCCGGAATGAAAATCCAGGTATTCCAGAATGAGAATAGCTCCCAAACAAACGCTTACTTGCATTATTCCAATTATTCTTATTCCGGATTGATCCCAAACGAACGCGCCCTAGAGCTTACAAGTTGTCGGCTATTGTTTCCAGTATAAAAACAAAAAACAAGCTTTCATTTCGAAACTGTTTTTGCGTCTCTGCAGTAGCAGTTTATAGTTTATTTGATGACATTTATTTCAGGCCGATATTTTAAAGGTAAAAAGTACGAGAACTGTTCAAATGTCCTTTGAAGACTGACTGGCGTCAAATTAAAATGCAATTTAATTAAATCAGACTTTCAACGAATCAGAGAGGTTTTTTTCCCTCTTACTTTCTATTTTCGGTCAAGTAGTGTCGTTGTGTACAAAAGGGTAAACTTACGACTCGTATAAAATGCGAAAAGCTCTCTTAACTTGAGTATTTTTGAGCCAAAATTCCTCTTGGGAATTTTGAAAGAGCTATGAGATCGGTGAGTGGCGGGGAGTTATGCATGTGCGCGTGTCACACCAATCACAGTGTGGATTGTATCAAAGAACGATTCAAATTGCCTGTTAGAAAATGAGATGGTATCTACATTATTCTGGAGACGCGTCAGATCACTGTAGCTTGTTCAGTCAAACATTTTATGGCTTACTAATTAGTTATCTTACCATGTATATCAGAAATTCCCAGTTCCTCTCTTGTTGTACATCGCAACCATAACGAGTTGTCAAATTAACCAAATCATTACTGTAAAAAGCTCCATGAACACTCCTGTCTCCGAGACTTCATAAAAAATAGCTCTTGCACGCCTTGCGTGCCTATGTTTACAGTAGGGGACTTCACCTCTGGAATAACCGTTTTTTTTAGTTCACGTTCATTTATTTCAAAAGGAAAAGTAAACAAACAGCGGATACAAATAGACAACGTATGGTCTAAAAACTTGACTTAACTGTATTGACTTTACGTTTCGTATGTTATAACATACATCTTCAGAAGTGTCGGTTACTACTCTTCCCAGAAGACCGAGACACCCACGAATTTTTTTTGCTGCCTTCAGAGTAACGTTTTTGATGCCGCGAGTTTGTTTCAAACCAATCCTGTGGTACATCGTTAAAATGCACCATGTGAGGACGTTTCTTCTGTGTGGTATCATGACTTTTTCGTATTACGTGATGTTTATTCACAACGTGTTTATCTTCAAGAGGAAAGCTTACCGCGCTTTTCGTCTGCCGTATTTTATCATATTTTTACCACATTTGATCATATTTTATCTTCAGCTGATAAACAGCGGCCATGCTGACAGTTCTATGGCAGACAAAAAGCGCGGTAAGCTTTTCTCTTGAAAATAAACAGGTCGTGAATGAACATCACGTAACACTAATAAGTCATAACGCAACACAGAAAAAATTACAGGCAGCCCAAGCTCTGTCTATGAGCCACGCAAGCAACACAATATAGCATCGAATTATAAGAGAATGCGAATTTGTGATTAAAAAGTTTAATAGCACTACTGCGTTTGGGAATGTTGCTTAAGTGCACGCTAAAGCCCTATTAAAAACCAGTCTTGCTATATGATTTCCCCCCTAAGAATATTATAATAAACAACCACTTGAATTGAATGATAGAATCTAAAATATAATGTAACTTTAGGATAATACTAGGGTATCTAAAAGATAGTAATACTGCGGCACATTCTATTGGTGGTTTTCACGTCACGCAAGTAAGCTAAATTATCTCGCAAGTGAAAAATAAAATCGCTTGCCATTCAATAAATTGAGTCAAGAAGTTGAAATATCGTAGAAGGGTAATAAATAAACAATAAATAAACAACGTGTCAAAGTTTCGAACTCGAGTTATTCGGCAAAAGGTATCACTGAAAATTACAGGGTTTAGTGTGGAGACGCCATGTTGGAGCCCGTCTGAGGGACTCCAACATGGCGGCCGGAAACCAGTGTAAACATCTGGAGTCTACTTTGGCTCTCCCACAACGTTTATTCTCTCTGTTAAACTAGAAAACATTCGCATAGGCACTTCTCTCAACATATTGGTTACTCAGAACTCGAAAACGTAAGGCGAATCGATATTTTGGTGCACGTAACATGTTACCCAGAAACAATGCCGATGTCACGCATTGTGAAAAAACCGTGTTCTATTTTCAAAACAAAGCAGTCTACCGAGCTGAAGACAGGCCAGCAGATGTTCGTTTAAAAATGCCTTTTACCCCATAAAGGTAAAAACTTAAAATTTTTAATTTTAGTTTAATTTTAGTTTTTTTCTGACGTCACGTGAAAACCAAGAATTGATAGTGACATATTTTAAGCAGTGATTTATCTATCTGCGCCTTCCAAGACTTACAGCTGTAACCTTTATTTCTCAAAGTAGTGTCAAATTGTGCTCTGTAACTTAAAATCTGTCCTTGTACGTGTCAACTTCATGCATGATGACGCATCGATGGCGAGGTGTGAAAAGGGATCGTGACAAAAAAGCACATAGGGATCTGAACTATGTTTGGACATAAAACGATACACATCAACCTCCCCTTCATCAGATCGCGAAAATCGATGGATGTGGAAATTGTAGGAGCAGAAATCTAGCTTATAAATTCTGTACTGGTACGCATGTCTTTAGGATGTTGACAGACTGTGCCGAGCACGCGTCCATCGTGATGTGTGAAAATGCTAACGCTTTAGCTTAAATTCATGTTTGGATGAAAAGGAATAGAACGCAGCATGCATGAAATTAGTACGGTTTTCGTTTTTTTAAATTATTCTACAAGCTTAAGTAACGACAATTTCTCTTCATTTACAAATTCGACCAAGGAGGCGAGACTGCTAAGAAATGGCATACTAAGTTAAGATTAAGAGGTCACAATTAATCGTCCAGATTTACAAGCTTTCACATACTGCAACAAAAGCAAGAGTTGTGAAAGTCAAGCATGATCTCCTCCACATCGTTTCACAGGTAAATCAGAGCAAAACAGACCACTAACCTTTCTCAATGGAATCTACGCGAAATAAGGCTTAATGTGAGAGCTCTAAGGTGTGTCTACAACAAACGGGTGCCCCTTCATGGTGATAATGACTACGGCTTAACTTTGTCCAATCGTCGTCTACAGGACATTGCCATATTAATTTTTAAAGCTGTAAATGGTATGTTACCGGGATATATAAGTGATTTGTTCGTCGTACGTAATAATGTGAAGTGCCTGAGAGGTACCAACAAGTTAGTCGTCCCACGTAAAAAAACTTCAAACTTTGGCCTAAAATCTACAACTTTTATAGGTGCCAAAGTGTGGAATTCTTTACCGGATAAATTGCGTTCAACGAAAAATCCTTAAGGAATTTAAGAAGGCTGTGAGAGAACTACATTTATAACGTATAGATTTATATGATTTATTGTAATAATTTTAAGATTTAGGATTGTATAATTATCGTTATATTTAGATTGTTAGTTACTAATTGATCAAGTATGCATGCATTTATTATTTTTTTTTTATTACTTATTTTACTTTTCTCGGCATATTAGCATGTATTTGCTAGGGGCCTAATCAGCCTCATCAACCCGACTTGAAATAAAGTTACTTATTACTTACTTAAGGCCACGGCTAGATGGTGTGACAGTTTCGTGTTCTTCGTGCCGCAGTGCACTCTGGTAAAAAGTGGCGCAGTGCACTCTGGTTAAACGCAATGCATTCTGGTAAAAAGTGATGAATTCGAGAATTCGTATCCCCTTCTATACATTCTACTTAAATCCTGATTATGTGGCTGCTCGCTCGCTACGCTCGCTGCGCAGGAATTACACAGACTGGGCGATTTTCCAAAATCAAAAAGGCCCCAACACTGAGCCCTGACTACTCCAGATAGAACTTGCTCAGGGCCTGATTCTATATGTCCTAGTGAGATAAACTGACTCCTATTAGACAAATAGGAAGATAACCATTCATGTGCGATACCCCTAACACCATAATATTCCAGTTTATCATGGTCCACAGTGTCAAAGGCCTTACATAAAACTATAAATTCGACATGAATACAGTCGAACCTCCGGTAGCGACCATCTCGTAAGCGACCACCTCTCCTCAGCGATCGGTATTCCAAAACATTAAAAGTTAGATCTCTATATTTGGAACCTCTTGTAACCTTTCGTAAGCGACTGCGACCACTTTTAGAGCTAAAAGTTTGAAATTTTGTTTTGCTTTTAACCTCCCGTAAGTGCCGGACCACTAGACAGGTAATACAGCGGAAATTGAATTAATAATATGGTGGAGTAACATTATCGCATTTTTGAGTAGCACAAGAGACGGATTTTATCACTGGGAAGTACCGTGTTTTTTTCTCGAAATTGACTTTTCATATGAATAAAACATTTAAGATAAGTTAGTCTCTGCAGTTACCATATGCTAATGAGGCCAAATTTTGACCCAATATAGTCTCAACTCTCGTAAGCGACCACCTAGGCTTGAGATTTTGGGTGGTCACTTACTGGAGGTTCGACTGTACAGTAGTTTTTACTGTCAATAGTTTTTTTGAATTTTATCTACCATAAGGATAAGAGCATGAATTGTGAAGTGACTGGCGCAAAATCCAAATTGTTGGTCAAAAAAAGTAGATGAAAATTAGTTTGTTGTACATTAGTCTCTCAAGAATCTTATTAACTCTGGGCATTGATTCGATACCACAAGAGGCAGCTTGGCAGCTAAACACCCTGAAGAAGGCAGTAATGCCGAAACGTCGGTTTATTTATACCGCCATTTAGCGTCCTTTTAACAATAATCATTTACGTTTACTTAGAATAAAAGACGCTACGCAGTCTCTTCAATATTATTCACCACAAGAGGTGAGCCTAGTTTTATAAACTGGAATAACTTTTGCCACTTTGGAGTGATCAGGAACAACGCCTGATGTAATAGGAGCAATTAAAAAGGATTTCGAGAGGGTAAGAAATACAATTCTTTAGAATCTTCAAAAAGACAACTGGAATGCTAAACGGTCCATTGGCCTTGTTAGAGTTCAAGGTACTTATAATATCTATAATTTCAATGCTACGAGTAACTTGTGAAACTTGAACTACTGAGATTGTGTGTCTTCACAGGGAGGTGTTTATTCACAATTTCTGAGCACTTACATGACTTAGAGAATCATACTTCAAATAACTGATTAACTTTGGTATGTGTGTGTGGGTGTATGTGTGTATGTGAATTCTATCTTTTGAGTCAGGCAAAATAGTCTCCTATGCTGACCTTGGTCCTCGAGCTAATATTTCATCCCGGGTCGATTTTCGTGAGGTAATCGCAACAAGATTTCCGCTGACTGAAATTCGCCATGTAACCGCCCCCTTAGCCTTGTAGTAGGAATTGCTAGAGTTGGGTAAAAATTTGCATAAACATAACTATAAGTTTGCTTCGGTATAGAAAGAGTACTATAAGAAAATCGGATCAAATTCCTTGACTGAACACAGCGTGAACTCTAGCATGGAACAAGTGGAAAAGATGTTTCATTCTCTAAACGGGTAAGTAAAACTCAATTTGCGATCAAGAAACTCCAGCGACGTAAGTTTACTTTTCACCAGTTTCCATCTAGCGCGTGCAGATTCATCATCATCATCATCAATCTTTATTTATAAACGAAATCGTATCATTTTACATGGTCTTTCTAGGAATCGTGTTTAAAACTAGACTAAAATACTCTAAGAAACTATTGACTATAATGTTAAAAATACAAAAACTTACATTATGAATAATAAGAGTTGCAATGGGTCATGGTGTATTACAGAAATCTTTCCCATGAAATGAAGTTTTAAAAACCTTTAAACTAGGCAGTTTTTTAATCTCTGAAGGAATCTTGTTCCACAGAACAGATCCTCTGTAGTGTAGGCTCCTTTTTGCAGGCTCAGTTCTGGGTCTGGGGGCATAATAATTTAACTCAGAATTTCTAAGATTATATTTGGCAATGCCTAATGCCAATAACTGCTTATTTGAACTGACGAATTGGACAGAATTCCCTCTTGGTGAACCTCTCAATCACCTGTGGCATGTTCTAACTATCCCCAGTACACAATATGCAAACTATTTACGCTGGCCCATTTAAAGCTTCGAAGTTGCGACACCGTTGTGTCTCTGCAGTAGCAGTTTATAGTTTTATTTGATGACATTCATTTCAGTCCGATATTTTAAAGGTAAAAAGGTACGAGAACTGTTCAAATGTTCTTTGAAGACTGCGTGGCGTCAAATTAAAGTGCAATTTAATTAAATCTGACTTTCAACGAATCAGGGAGTTTTTTTCTCGCTTACTTTCTATTTTCGGTGAAGTAGTGTTGTTGTGTACAAAAGGGTAAACTTACGACTCGTATAAAATGCGAAAAGCTCTCTTAACTTGAGTATTTTTGAGCAAAAATTCCTCTTGGGGGTTGAAAGGGCTATGAGATCGGTGAATGGCGGGGAGTTATGCATGTGCGCGTGTCACACCAATCACAGTGTGGTTTGTATCAAAGAACGATTCAAATTGCCTGTTAGAAAATGAGATGGTATCTACATTATTCTGGAGACGCGTCAGATCATTGTAGCTTGTTCAGTCAAACATTTTATGGCTTACTAACAACAAACAACAACACACCTTTATTCGCCTAGTACACACGCTGACGCTGATAAAGTTAAAAAAAATAAATAAATAACTTTTCTGTTAGTACTCAATTAAGCCTGGAGCTGAAATAATCCTGGGATTTTCTAGCCAGTTCTCCAGATTTTTAAGTTTGAAAATAATTGAGATAGGAACTATTTTTACTAAGAAGCAGTTTTAAGTGTACAATATATAATAAGAAAGAAAGAGTATATGATTAGGTTGCGTTTAATTATGCTGTTCTGACAGTAAATAAGGTTTTAGTTGTTTCGAGAATTGGTGTATGTTTAGTTCCTTAAGATTTGAGGGAACTTTATCCCAGATGATACACGCAGCATATCCGATTGTTTGCTTTCCCTTATTGGTTCGCACTTTTTTTACGTAAAGGTTTTGTTTCGATGCATACCTGGTATTGTATTTGTGTACATTACTAGCATATTGAAAATAGTTTGAAAACAGCTTTGGCAGAAGGCCTTTATGCCAAAGGTACGTGAATTTTAGAATCTGAAATCTATAAACATTATGTACCGTGAGAACATCTAATAGGTTTAGCAGGGGAAGTGCTAAATTAGTTACTAATAGTACTTACTAGTACTAATTAGTTATCTTAACATGTATATCATAAATTCCCAGTTTCTTTCTTGTTGTACATCGCAACCAAAAAGACTTGTTAAATTAGCCAAATCATTACTGTAAACAGCTCCATGAATGCTCCGAGACTCTTGCACGCCTTACGTGCCTATGTTTTATATTCGGAAATATTCGAATTAGAATTAAAATTTGTGCTTGACACTGACTCTTGTTAACGTTAGAAACAACGTTGATAAAACTTCAAAGACGTTTCGACCAAACGATTTCGGCCTTCATCGGTTTCTTTAAAAAGCCAGCTGAGTGACGGCTTTCTAACGGTTCACAATTCTGCGCCTGCTACACCAGCAAAAAACATAACGAACGACCGCTGCGCGTGATTACGCGAGGGAGTTGTAAACATCCGGGATGTCAATATGTTCGTTTCCCGCGTTGTTGTCTCTTTGCGAGTACCAGGCCTCGAGAAAAAGTCTCTCGAGAAAATTACGAGCCTTGTCTACAATTGTCGCATGGTTGAAGTCTATACTATGACCAAATTGGTTCGCGTGTTGCGCAACTTTGGAATTGTTGTCTTTAACCCGAACCCGCCGCTCTTTTATGTTCTTTTAACCTTGTTTCCAAGGCTCTGTCCGTTTTTCCATAGTACACGAGTTGCAATCAACGCAACCGACCTTGTAAGCAACACCTCTGCACTGCAAGGGAGAAGGTTTTTCGTTTGGCCTCGGGAAACACGTGCGCAAAACATTGAAAGGTTTGTAACCCACTTTAACGCCATTGTTACGTAATACTCGCGAAATTCTCTCAGAGACGCCTTTGACATACGGAAGAACAACAAAAGTTGACGTTGACGGTGCGCTAGCGCTTGAAGTGTCGTTGGTACGTGAATCGCGACGGAGAGAATTGCGACTTGCAACTCCGGATAAAACGCAGAGGGTAGTTGTTATCCCTTAGCACTTTGATGACGTGTCTCCTTTCTCTAGATCGCCCTGCATTTGTTGATGGAATTTCTTGGGCCCTTTGAAGGAGTTTATTAACGACTGACCTCTTGTGCTGTGATGGGTGGTGAGAGTTGTAATCGAGGTACCTATCTGTGTGTGTTGGTTTTCTGTACACACTGACCTGTATGCGACCATTGTTGTGTCTAAGAAGAAGAGCCTGTTATCTTTCTCAATCTCCTTGGTTAACTGTATGTTAGGGTTAACGGAATTCAGATGATCATGAAACTCTTGCACGTAATCTTTCTTAAGGCACGCATGGCTGTCGTCCACGTGTCTGTACCACCATCGTGGAGGATGAGTAGCTGTGGAGATTGCTCTTTCTTCTATGTACTCCATCGCCAAGTTAGCGATAGTGGCACTCACTGGAGATCCCATGGCACAGCCGAACGTTTGCTGGTAATGTTCCTGTTCGTACACACATGAAACAAAAAATTGTAAGGGTTATAATTAATTGGTAACAAGACATTGTGTCGTCCAATTCAGTCTGTAATCATAATCGTGATTAGCAAATCGGACTCTCGCTTTGCGGTCGTCCGATTTGCTAATCACTCATATGCTAACTGACCGAATTAGACTCCACTCAGTCCTATTGCCATTTTTAATTGGCATTAAGTCTTGGAAGAAGTTACTTTCAATTTTTATTTGATAAGACAACGCGTGTGTCAGACTGGCTACATGCATAACACCTGGGATAACTGAAAGATTAATCTCTATATATAATGGTTGTCATACTGATAGAGGGAGCTGTAGTCAGGTATTTACTGTGACGACACCAGGGGGAAAATAAGATTGCGTAGCTGTGGAGAGGCATTCTGGATGGGTTATCAACAAAAGACCCAATAAAGAAAATAAAAAGTAGCTTATGATTTTTAAGAGTTAAAATGAAGAATTGTCTCAATTCAGTAAATGACGGTGAGAGTTGCTGTATAGCCAGTATAGCTGACAGTTTTGTTGAAAATCGATCCTTACAACTCTCTTGATTATTGATCTTCATCTATTAATTATATTGAATGGGATTGATTACATTGATTGTCGGTTGATTCATTGATTGTGCACGCCGGGACTGGGTTAACAGCACCTCCATAGTAGCGTGCCCTTTTGCCACCCGTACATGAATCGAACTATTTTTTTCTGCATCTATCAGAAACTCTGCATGTAAATAGAGTCTTTTAATTGATTTTGATTTGCTATTTGATTTCATTAATGCCGACTGCATTTGGTCGGGTGTACCCGATCCCTATGTTCCTAATAACAGGTTTTTGGGGTTACAGACACTGTACGGGTCTAGCTTTGGTACATGTGAATTATATTGTTTATCCATTTTGCTGTTTAACAAATTGACGTCAGTTTTTCATGCGTCTGTCCTGTTATTGATCTTGAATTTCGTCATAACATGTAGCTTTGGATACACAAGGCGATAGCCGAGTTGAGCCACAGAGTATTTTGACAGTGTAGTGACTAAATTCATTGTCTGAACAGGACAGACGCATGAAAACTGACGTTAATTTGTCTTTTACAGTGACAAATTGTCTGCTTTTGCTTGTTGCATCAACATTGCATGAATAATAAAAACAGGTGTCTGTCCACTTATTGTCAATGAAAATTAGCCAATGATCATGCGAAAATTTCTGCAGTCATTGTAAAAAAAAAAAGTTGTTGATGTGTCAATTGAAACGTTTTTCGGTTTCGCTCACGAAATGCACCCATGCAGATGCTCATAACTTTTGATTGTGTTCGGCTGTATACATATAGTGAAAGCAAACTACATGTTCATAATTGCCGGTGGGCGCGTATACTCAACAAAGTCGTGCAACATGACGACCATGCTCCGGCTGATAGGTAAGACATGCAGCTAAGGTCAACTGACACCTGTCAAAACATGACCAGTAGCACGTGACCGTAAAAACTGGCTCAAGTTCACAGCTAATAGAGGTCAGGTGTTTTTTTTTTAAAGTTGACTACTGCTCAGGTACTGAGCTTTGCATTGGATTGCAGGTTCAAGTCAGCTGATTACAATTAGGTAACCTGCAGGTTACCTTATTGTAATCAGGAGCTCTGCTTTTAGGCTTGGCTAAATCTATATATGAACCTGTTTCTGATGGCTGAGTACTTTGTCTTTCAAGAAAAAAGTATCGATACGTTTTGTTTCTCGTTTACACGCAAACGCAAATTAAGTTTAGATTTCCCATTTTAAGGCCTTTGCGATCGGCCATTATGGTGACCGTCGGGGCAAAAATTTTTTTTTTTTAAAGTTTTTTTTTCTTCAATTTAAAGCGCTCCGAGCTTCAAAGACTATATCACATTTCATATCTACCTAAGGGCAATTTCTGGACGAAAGAAGAGAAAAATCGATTTTTCGACTTCTGTCGCCAAATTGTTATTTGCTGCGCTTTCAAATAGTTTCAATTTGCCGGTCCGCTGGTGACGCAAGTACTATAAGGGCGGGATTTTTCTGAGTTGATCCATTGTATGCTGACGTCGCTGCTAACTTGCTTTCGTTTCGTTTCGCTTTTCCTTTTGTTTATTAGATGTAATGTTGTTTTGATTTATTTTGTTATCTTACAGTTGTTAGCTTTGTTACCCCTCACCCTGGGGGTTCGTGTTAAGTGTCTGGCTCTGCATCTGGGAGGGTTCAGGTTCCTCTAAAAAGGGAGTTTTTCCTGACCGTCAGTAGGCACGTTATTATTATCTGATAGTCTAATTTCACATATGCCGATATTTTGGTTTCAATAAACATGAACGGGGTCTGTTGCTCGCAGAATGGTAGGCTAAGCGCTGCAGTCCGTTATCTAATGCAGCAGTCAGTTCCCCTATTTAACAAGTGACAAGTTGTGTTTGATCTGTTGTCTATCAGAGGGAATAGGGAAAACTTTAAATAATTTACTTGATTTTTGGTGACATTTGTTTTTAATATCTGTAGAAGTTAAGAAGTATGCAGCCTTCTGCAAATTCTAATAAAAACTCTAACCTTTTTTTTATATACAACTAGGGTAATCCTTCCTGGAGGTCATGTAAAGCTAAATCATTCTGGATATACGCTTGTTGGAAAGAAGTTACTTCAGCTCGCCATTAAGGTTTGTTCCTTCTAAGGAAACCTCTGCAAATAGCATTGCTTTCTTTCCGCTATGATAGGAGCCCATCACTAGGAGCGTGCAACCCCCATACCCTAAGTGGTAATGGCTCTGCACGCGTAATAAATCTTTGTACCTTTCTTAACCAACCTATGCCAGGCAAACAAGTACACGGGGTATTATTAATATTTTCATTCAACGCTCTCTTGCTAATTTAGATGTAGCTAGTCTTTATCGACAGGCAAGTGACAAGATTCCAAAGTAAAATATTAATTCATTTTCTAATACGCGTCGCCGTCATCCTTGCGTGAGACGTCCAGCTCGTTGTGATTGCTGCCAAAAGAACTAGTGCTAAATAAAAAAGTACATCATTTCCGAAAAAGAGGACAACCTCGTGAGGTATACCCAATTTTCGAGCATTTTTTCCTGGAAATTTCCGTTCCAAGTTCCTGAATTTTCGGAAATTCATCAATTTCCGAATTTTCTGGAACTTTTCCTTGGAAATTCCCGTACCATTTTTTCCAGTTTGGAAAATTTCAAGAATTTTTTGTCGAATGGAAAACGCACTCTCTCATGTCAAAGGTCGTATACAACCTTGCATTGCATACGGCCGGTGAGCCTGAAATTGACCGATCAAGCGGGACCAACTGTACAGAAAGGCATTGAAGTCGGGCGATGATTCCCACTGGCCGAATCAACTATCGCCTCATAGAAATCGAGAGCGAATAATCTAATTGTTTTAGTAGAATTCTAACTGAAATTTCCTTCAAGTAACCAATTATTTCTGGTTAGTATTAATCTTCACGCTTTAGAGAGTTAACTCGCACGGACTGAATTAATTGTCAATTTGACATTTGCAGTTGTGTATGCGTGTTATCAGTTTCTATCAAAACGTTCGGGCTTTTTTTAATTAAGAAACCGTAAATCCTCTCCTTTTAGGCTTCTCAAAAATTTGTTTATTCATTTGTTTTTAAATGTTCTTTCAAAACTTCAGCGAAACGAGAAAACGTTACACTTTTGTCGACCACAACAAGCCACTGCACACTAATGGCTGATAGTGTTCAATGGCTCAGCCAATCAGATTACAGCATTTGCATTAGTATGCTAGTAGAATTCTACTAATATCAGATAATTTGGTTTTATCAACTGAGTTGGTAATGAGAATTGACCACCGTAAAGAGATGCGAAAGATGACGTTTCGAGCGTTAGCCCTACGTCGGAGCGAATCGAGGAATTGTGGGCTGTGTGTGGTTTATGTACAGAAGATGGAGCTACGCTATTGGTTGGTGCATGGTAACGTGAAAAATAACAGAATAAGTTAGTTGAATGAAAAGCGTTTGTTGATACCGTGAGGATTAAGAGTGCCGATTTTAAAAATATTTTTTCCCAGAGTTTTGTAGCTTTATGTGCTTCCTTGATGTAGAGAAAGGCCGCAGACTGCCATATGCTGCTTAGAGTGATTGGGGAGATTAAAGTGTCTCGGGACCGCTTTAGATGCGTTTTTGTCAGCTTTCTGAGCCTCGCAAGAGTATTGGCAGAGCCTTTCTTATCTCCCCAGCGCAGCACGGGCTGGGCCAGACAAGATTAAGGGCAGGATATAAGATCACAAGACACAAGCAATGCCAAAGCTTGGAGGAAGTCGCTATGCAGACTTAACCGAACCATGAGGAGTGACCCCAGTTTATTGGCAAATAACAGATAAAAGCCCTTCTCTAATGGAGGGAGGGTGGGAAATTTTAAAGTTAAATTGTTACAAACTGTGTACTCTCGTGCAAGCGGATATTGCCTGAAAGTTCGACCAATAAGTACAGCTCACTATGAACTAAATGGACGCCAACTTGGTGAGCTTGTTAGCAATGAATGGAGCTAACAAATATATGGGTCAATCTAGGAGAAGCTAAGATATTTTACAAGATTATACCGCGAGATAGAAGCTAAAATATGGACATGAATAGCTAGTGTTTGTGCTAACTGCTTAAATTAGGAAAGTTCATTCATGAATTGATCATTCAGTATTATACTATTGTTTATTCTACTGGATTGCTTGACGAACGAAAACAGCCTAACCCTCAAAGGGCGTCATGTTCCATTAACTGCGTTTAACCGACCGGTAAAATGTTAGAAACGACAATATATGACGCTTTTTTGTCACGTTTTAAAAAACCTTCGTTTTCACCTGCCCAAAGAAGAAGCGGAGCGTTTAAATAACAAAGCGTTTTCAAATGATTCAATTTAATTTTGAAACCGTTTTAGTCTCCATTTTCATTAACGTTTTCGGGCGTTTTTAGTGTGGACGATAGGCGAATATGCATCAAAAAGTACTCGTTTTCAAACAAAAATGCTATAATGTGGTCTGGGCGAAAGTCTTTGTAGCAGTTTTATACTATCACTTAACACGTGTCCATAACTGTACAGAAACCGGTAACTGGAGAACTATCTGCCATCGCATGTTAAAACATAACTAAAGCAAAGCGCGCGCTCTGATTGGTTAATTCATTGTCTACTATTTGCCCCCTACTATTTGAGTGTA
>OZ026605.1:13175255-13187755 GCA_964020085.1 Micromussa lordhowensis
AGAAAGAGCCTGCTTAAAAATTCCCGTTAAAATGTCGTTATCGAGGCCTTTAAAAAGGTCTATCGATGACAACAATGTCTTGTCTCCCTTCCCAGGGCAAAGGCTAACGGTCGCCATTTTAGTAGGTCAACGTACAAGTTCTACGGAGCCTGGTGGCCTCGCGTTGCTAGCTGGAGATTCGTGGTTTAGAGAAATTCATGTTCCACAAGCCTGGCGTGTTTATTTAGCGACTGGACTCGATTTTCGCGAACAAAATCGTGCTTCTTTTGAGTCGATCGGAACCCGACTTTGGCTTCAGTCTCCTACCTTGCCACTTTACTATGAAGGAAAGATGATGAAGACTCCTTTTCCCCAAAACTACGTGTACGTATTAAGGACAACAACAACTCGCCACATGGTAAGTTTCATCGATTTTTATTTCCATTTTCTAGCAAATTTTCAGACCTAAACTTCACCTCATATGTTCTCTATATTTTCCTATACTAGTAGTAATCAAAGATTAGGAGTGCGTTCTCCGCCTGTGATAATAGTTGTCTGTTGCTGAAATCATTATCTTTATGTGAACGGCTGAAGTTTTACTGACAAAGTCCACTATTTTTGTTCTGTGGTTTTGATTTCCTCGTTATTGATTTTCCTTGCTAATGCGATTTTGATATGACCTTTGATGACACGTTGCGTGACGGCTCCAGTTTCGGTAAACTCACAATTTCATGGCATCAACACGTCTCATTCTCACTTTTACTGGTAATGTTTAGGCCTAAAGGCTATTTTTTGAAAAGGATAGTTTTGTTACTTCTAGTATTCTGAGCTGGAAGCACTAATATCAGCTAACATCTGTAACATTTGCTCTCGCGTTTCCGGTTATTCGTGGTTTATCGTAAACAAACTCCTGGACAAACTCCGTGCGACAGGCAATAATTATTAGATCCCACGGTTAACATCCCAAAGCCAAGGCGATGAAAAGTCGTATTCGTGAACAGAAAAAATACGGTCGTCCGTCCCAGCTATGTAACAAAAGCACGTTATCTCGCATCCTGACCAAACAGGCCTCGCTCGGTCCAGAATCAAAACTTCTAGAAATGAGCGATCGCGAACAAATCGTCTCGTATACACGTGCTTTGCAATGATGTAATTTGTTTTTGCCCGGCCAAAAAATCTCACGCCGTCTGCATTGGGACTGCATTCTCTTTTTTGTCGAATGCAATCAGAGTGAAAAACCTGTTCAAAGAAAACCTCAAAAAAACCACAAGGGAGAACAAGCATGACGTAGCAGATCAACACGAAAACGAGGCTCAAAACCCCTGAAAAAACTTAGAGGGGTGGCCAATTTGCAGTCTTCACAAAAAATCTCGATTTCTCGCGCCTGCGAGACAAAATTAGGATGCGTTCTCTCGTTCCTCGAGAACGCAATTATGTCACGTGTCACACACAGTGAGCCTGGGTTACCTATGTTTCCACAGCTTTCTCAAGTTTCCAAACTCGGCTCGTGGAAATTTGGAAGGACTTGAAAAAGCTGTGGAAACACTCGCCTGCCGGCTCATGTTCCCACATCGTTTTCGTTCTACTAATTTTCACTTGTGTTTCTATTAAACAATTTGTTTTGAGCTCGAGAATTCTATTTAAACAGTAGACTGTTTCTGCCAAGGAATTATCGGCTGATAGTTACCCCGCGAAAATTTGATGTTCTTAAAACAAATATTTTCCCAAAAAGCGAAGCTTAAGAACATCAAATTTCCAAGGAGCGACTATCAGATCGATAGACATAATCATTCTGTTATCCGTTGTTCACCACTAAATCTTCCGGCTTCCGTGCGGCTCAGTGTTCAGAAATCATATATTGAATTATTTTCAACTTTTTTAGACGAAAGCCGTGAATACCGACGTTCCAGTTGAAATTTGTAGTACATAAATGATTTTACGAAAGTAGGCATAACCTTTTTGATTATACGGCGCCATTTTGAATTCTGCTGTTTCAAATTAAAGCTTTTATGGGATGCTCGGTAGGGCTGGGGGAGTGGAGTGCAAATTAGTATGTGTTTGCCCTCTGAGCATGTCATAATAGCTATTTGAAACAATAGAATTCAAAATGGGCGCCGTATCGCCGAAAAGGTCCATTGAATATTAAGCGACTTTGAGCGTTTGTAATTGGAACAATTGCTGAGCTATGTTCGTAACGTGGAGGTTACCACATGTTGTGTTATACGTAATAGGTCTTACTCGCTTTCCAGTTGTTTTCTTTTTGCCTCATTTATTACAAACCATGTTATGATACTTTTGAGAATTTTTTCAATTCTTTCAAATTTTCAGTCCCGTGTAAGTTTGCTTTAGCAACATAACAATTCTCTAAAGAATATCCATGGTCTTAAGTAAGAAAACAAACCACCCAAGTACTTTTATTTTCGTTTTCCCTTAAATTTAATGACAGTTGAAACAAAGCAACATGTTTTATTCCTTACCTAGCTCTGCAAACAGTGACGAGCGTTTTTAATTGGAGGGTGGTTTGCGTTAGAATGACGCGGTCTTGAGCGCTGGGAAGCGGGCAAGTGAGATGTGCTCCCCCAGAGATAGCATTTCGGCAGACAGCCATAAGCAAAACCGTATAATAAAAAGACATTTTCTGGACTGTTTCACATTCAAATACGGGTATTTTAGGAACATAGTTTTTTTGCGACGTCCAATATTAATTTCAAACGAAACAAGTCAAGGCACTTCACAGCGCGTCAAAAGAACGAAGACAAAGTTTTTCCGATTGGAAAGTCCCAAAATGCCTCACGCAACAAAAACGACACCTACTTACAATGCACCACACGTTGACTTTAGAATGTTTTTTTTCCACACACACACACACACACACCAAAAAGAAAATTGACGCCCCCAAGAGAAAACCAATGCGCTACACGTTGGCTCTTGAATGGTTTTCTTTCTCACGGAATGTTTAATTATTATTTGCTATTTTGATAGAGAAACGCGTTTCAGACCGAGATGCTGAATTGATATTCATCGCAACTAAGCTAACAAAATTTTTGGCTTCTCATTATTGTGAGGAAAATTCATATTTTGCCCAAATAAATGGTACCCCGCGTTTTCCATTTGGACCCCGCGTTTTCCACGTAGACCCCGTGTTTTCCACCAGACCCCGTGTTTTCCACACCACGGGACCCCGTACCCCGCGACCCCGTACCCCGAGACCCCGGTCCCGTGTTTTCCACCTAGCCCTATTTTTAGCTTTTCGTCCAGACGATGACATCTTCCAAAGAGGGGAATTACATCACCCCACGGTAAAAGGGATGTCATCAACGCCCTAACACCCCTCTACTCCGATTCCGGAAAGTAAACGTCTTCTACTGCTTCTTGTTCAAGATACT
Source organism: Micromussa lordhowensis (assembly GCA_964020085.1). Classification (NCBI taxonomy): domain Eukaryota; kingdom Metazoa; phylum Cnidaria; class Anthozoa; order Scleractinia; family Lobophylliidae; genus Micromussa; species Micromussa lordhowensis. The sequence goes on from OZ026605.1 coordinate 13,178,621, forward strand.
AGTATATTCCTAAAATTTCACCTCTTTTATAATGAAACCTCTGTTGACCACTGTAGTTAAGGCTTCTTACTACAGTTTTTCCGAGACTCAGTAGCGTGCGCTACGATTGCCTAACAGACATCAGTATTAGTTGCGCGTGCAAAAATGACGCAAGTTACCCTAAAAAGAAACAATAACCATTTCAGTACTTGAAAGGCGTTAAATCTTTTCTGTATATGTAGGGATAGTTTTAAACTCCGTTCAAACATGTGTTTAAGCCTAGGGCCAGTAAAATATGACAAAGAAGTTCGATTAACAACCGGTAAAAGAGCTCTAATTTACTCTTGCTTTCTCTCACGCGATACATTGCGTCACATGAGCGCGTACTTAGATAAAGGGCATGCATAATTCAATTCCCGTCCACGGTTCTAAAAGGCAGTCTCTAATCGAGGATTGCTTGAAAACCTACCATACAACCCATGATTAAATTTTCACAGCTGATTTCTAGGGGTGAATCACGTTTAGAGCCAGACTTTTAAAAAAATCTGTAAGGTAAATTTTGAGCTATTCTTTATTTTTTATTTATTAATTACATTTTCTTAGTTTGCAAAAAGTCTGTCTTACATATTTTTATTTCACTTTTTATGAATGTTAAATCAGAGCCAGTTTCTTATTCCTGAAATTTTGAGGTGGGATCATACGGGTAGATTTTGAGAAAATTTTGATTTAACCTAGTAGTGCCTAGTCTCTCCTTAGGTACTCGGTCGTTCATTTTAGCCATTTGTTGATGTTTAATTGTTCAAGTTTCACATGGAATGGTAAAATACTTAAGGAAACAGTAAATAGAGAAACGAAAAGCACCTTGGAACATTTCTCAAAAGAGTTAGAAGTTGGGCTGTCACAATCCATCAAAACTGTAGTTAACCACCTTAAAAATAATTCTATTACATCATTCACAAGCTATAAATAAACCCATGATGTCATCACCCGACGCCCCGTCTATTTATAGATTATAATGTCATCCACTTCCGAACGCCCAGGGATACTGTAACATCATGCGCAGCCCTGAACGGCCCATCTATATTTAGATTATGATGTCATCAGCACCCTACACGCCGTCTCTGTCACTACTGCCATTTGACACTAATTTATGCATAATTAATTAACCTTTTGTGGTTTAGTATTTCTACAACCAAGAAAAGCCATGCATATGTGGAAATGAAATCCACTGGATCATATTCTACAGCTATCAGTCTAAAAGCACAGATATTCATTTGAACTGGGCAATACGATTTTAATTTTTTACATTGCTGATCTTCCACAGCACGAAAATATCCCATTTACATGTTCCAGTGGCATCCAGCGAAGCCCCAGTTTGAGTGGTCGGCGGTGAAAGACATCAAGCATACTCAACAAGCCATCCTTGCTGGACAGTTCTTTGCAGACCTTTTAGTCAACCAAGGTAAAATCGAACGCGTTTATCATTCGTCGAAAATGTTTAGTGTGCTTTCGACATGAAATTCGAGTCTAAGGGTGCGTTCCTTTGGGGTGATCTGGATCAGGATCAGTGATCCAAGATCTCTCTGGATCATGGTGCATCAAAGGAACCGATGAATCCACTCTGGCCATGGACGATAAATAACGATAAATAATTTTGAAAATTAGGTAAATAAATGAAACATACAGCAAGAAGTTCTATATATTTCATGCCAGGTAAGATTTACAAGTTCCTGCCATAAGGAAAGCAAAGATAAATAAATTTATTAAATAAATAAATAAAAAATACTTGATTTCTTTAGCGCCAGAAATAACTATTTCAAGACTGGATGACCCAGAAAGGCTGAAAAATGAATGCCTAATTACTTTCGATCTTTCTAAAGCATCTGGAGTCAAACTAGAGTATTCCCTGGTCATTTCGGACATTCTGTGCAAATATATGGCTGAATTTATAAAAACCGTGCTAAGACTATCCCACTTTTTGTGATGGTTTAGTAAAATTCCCTTCTCTTTTGCAATATATAATTCTAATTTGTGAAGTTTTTTTATATTAGTGTAAAAAAAACAGGTTTAAAATGTTTTATTGGAGTTCTCTTAGTTTGGTCATGGATAATAGAAGAGACTGGATAGGAAACTTGCTAAAGCGACCGTCGTAACCTGGTGGAAATTTGTGACGTCACAAAAATTTATTTTGATCGATCGGCCATAGTTGATCCAAGTGCAAAAGTTCTTGACTTCATATTTAAAAACGCCGATGACTCCATTGGCTTCAAGGAGGTCTGCTTGTTGCTTACAGACAGCATATCGTAGAAGGGAATTCTTGAAGACATTTAGCAATGGCTGGACCGTACACATATCTGTATCATATCACTTTGCAGTTGCAAGTGCTCAATGTAATTCTTCACCAGTTTTTCTTCTACAATGAACTTGGAGGAAAATTTTGTGATAGCATCCGATGCATTAATTGACAACTTCCCTTGCTCGAAGAGCTTCTTAATATTTGATCGTGGCTGCCAATCATCGGGAATACGCTTCTTGCCATTTTCATAATTATTGGAAGAAGTATGAACGCTCAAGTATTTAAATTCAGAAAGTGTAGATTGGTCTGGAATTGGTCTTGGTATTCTTTCAGGCTATCTCATCAGGTCCATCTGTTACACAGCAGTGCTTACACAATGAACCATCTTTTTCTTTACATGATCCTTTCAAAAATTCGGCATAAAGCTCCGTCAATACTAATAACTACTTATTAACCGAGAGTGAGGTCTTACGGGAAAATCTCGGACCGAGACCTTGCCGTATTGACCGAGCGATAAGCGAGGTCAATACGGCAAGGCCGAAGTTTGAGATTTTCCTGTAAAGACCGAACGTTCGAGGTTAATAAGTTGTTTATTATATGGCTTTTTGCTTGGCTTTTGCAGGCCCGTAATCGGCCAGTGGGCATTACGGGAGAATAATGTATTAGCCAATCAGAGCACGCGTTAGATCGGCTACAAACCCAAGTCATATAATAATGAGGTAATGCCGTCTCAAAATTGCAGTAAGTATACTGTGTACGTAATTCCTACAGTCTTAGTACGCTTTATTTGATAGTCTCCGTTTCGGTCTAGTTTTTAACGGGAAAAACGTTGGTGAAACCACGCGCCGGTCAATTAAATGCTCACAATTGATCATGTTTAGAGTGTCTTATCCAAGAAAAACAAATCCGTTTTTCCTTATTGCAATCAGAAGCTACACTTTTAGACTTGGCTTAATCTACTTATTATTCCTAAAGAATAGGAGACGTAAACTAAATGTGGATTTGGTCTCATTTGTTAGAAATTAAGTTGATCAGTATTGTTATTTACCTGCCAACGTACTGTGTACATAACACATTCAGTTTTTTGTTAAAACTCATTGCAGTCGTAGCGATCAAAACAGCTCAAGCGTTCCACCTAAATAAGCTTAAAGACCATTGCGTTCGACAAAGAACGCCTTACTAATGCAGTCGAAATCGAGATTTTTGGACTATGTATTCATGGACAACAATTTAGCCCCCTCCCCCCCCCCCCCCCCGAATCGCCTTGCTTTGGAAACAGCTATATTTTGGATAGGAATCGGTGCAAAAGTACTCTGAAAGTAAGATCCATAAGAGTGAGCCTGAACCAAGAAACGACAAATAACGTAAATATTGCTTCCAGCTTAGAATAATGTACGTAAAAAATATATGCTTTTAATTGGCTTTTACGCTGTGAGAATATTTAGCACTAAATTCGAAGATATGCATCATCAGAGGTTCTGCCCTTTTTGAAGTCCAAGGAGGTTTGACACGGCATCTAGCCTTGATGTACCCTGCGAGCAGAGGTCTCTTCGATCTTCCTAAATCAGACGGGAAGAGGAGACCTCTGCTAGCCGGCTCGACTTTTCCTGTTGAGCATGCGTTGAATTTAAATGTAACCTGGCCTTTATCAGCCTCGCTTTCATTAATTTTGTCACATCTATTTTCCCGCGAGGAGCCGCGAGTTGCCGCGAGATAGATGGTATCGACAGTGCGATCGTCAGTTTGTTTCTCTTCCTCTTCCCGACTGATCCAGGAAGATCGAAGAGACCTCTGCTCGCAGGGTAGCCTTGATGCAACAAGATAAATTAATTTTAATGTTTGTTAAATATACTTAAATATCTTGTTTCCTTTTACTTCATTTACTGAGTGTTAACCTAAGGTGAACAATTAATTATCAATGCTTCTATCCTCTTTAAATATATTTTAATACTGTGATACTCATCTCGCAACTGAGTTTTAAAGTGAAAATTCTTTCATGAATGTATAGAATCAATAGTCAAAATGTCCACTACTCGCTGATTTGCACTTCAGTACTTCTCTCGATGGTTAATTGCTTTGTACATACTATCATTTGACAAGAGTTAAACAGGAGACATATATTAGAAAATGAAAAGTAGTTCAACATACGCGAATGTAGAATACATAATTGTTCATCTCAAATATCAAACTAATGCCAACAGCGTACATTTCTTTTGGTTTTAGCTCGTTTAAGTTCTCATCGATTCCTAAACAGACAGGAAGAGAAAGAAGCATTGATTTACAACTACCATCCAGTTTACACCGGTGATCTCATCACGATGCTGCAGTGTTATTTCTGGTGATAAAGTGCTTTTACGAAGTTGCTGTATACCAAAGCAGGAGGATGCAGCAAGCAATATTTTCTATAGAGGCAGAGTTTGCAAAGATCGAATGAGCCCACAGTGTTTTCATTATAATGTTTTAAAGCACAGCCCGACAGTTGTTTTGATGGCTTACTTTAATCGGATAAGTTAAAAGATCTTTTGCTTATCAGAGGCAAAAAAACAAACAAAAACACAAGCAGGGCCATTCTAGAATGTAAGGTATTTAAGCAATCAATAAATAAACAACTTTCAGCAGTTCTTTGTTAAACGAAGTCTTGACCATTATATTCTGTTCCGGATAAAAAAAAACACCATACACTCTTTCTCGTAAGGATTAATTTTTTCATGCGTATAGAAAGCCGTTTGTAGCAAAATTTAATCATTGCAATAATCCTTTAAATTAATAATTGCAATAATCCTTTAATCCTTTAAATAGTGGTTTCATTTAAAGTAGTAAAAAGGCATTCAATCCAAGAAGTGATGCTGGCTTAATCGGGCTAACCAATCAGAGAACCGGATTTAGGACACGTGACAGCGCTCTACCAATCAGAAGGCCGGATTTCATCGACGACTTTTCCTTTTTGTATCTCTGTCATTATCTGGTTTGGACCAATAAGAGCGTTAGATTTTAAATTCAAGAGGGCTGCCACGATGAAAGTGAAAATTTAAGATGGTGGCTCAAACCCTAACCAAGATCTTCGGTTCGGACCTTGACGTGAAGTGAGAAAAACCACGAAACCTAAATTCCTCAGGCCCCAGGTTCCAGGGAGGAGCGAGGGTAAACGCAGGAGCATGAGTGAGAAAATTACCCACCGGACGCGAAGGCCTAGGGCCGGTCTTACTATTTTTCCCAAGCTCGTCCGATATGAGTCTATAGTGAATCAATCAACAAGGACCAATCACATGAGAAAAAGCAGAATGAATTAAAAATAATTACATTGTTTTTTGGTTCCCCGGTCCCCCTCTCTTAAGAAGAGCATTAAACCCCGAAATCTCAGAGCGATGGGGCACTCGCCAGGGAATGGTTACCCTGGCTCGTGCGTGAACCCTTACCGCTCAGAATTCGTGCTCACTGAAATTACGATAAAAAACTGAAAGGCGATCAGTCAATTACACAGCTCTGCTGAAATGTTACAATTTGTCTCGTTCCTAAAAGAACAAAGAGTTTCCAGCAATTGCTAGTCACTCAAGATCTTCAAGGGTTTGAATATGTGTCCCCTTTGACATTTTGAAAGAGTCTTTAACTGCCGACTTTCCAGTTGAGAACTTATGTCATTTAGGAAACTTCTACTTGTATTCCACAAAAACAAGTTAATATTCATGAATGAAAACAACTGTTTCAAGTGATAGGTGGTATGTCACGTGGTTACGAACCAATGAGAAATCGGAGAGGATGGGGGTATCCACCTACAATAACATGAATAAATTATTTTAAATTAAACACAGAATTTGATGTTTTCTTAGACCTGAACGTTTATTGAATTATAACATCAACATGAACTTCAAAGGAAGAATTGGTTACATTTCTAACGCTATCTTGGCCTGCATTATTTTCTTTGTCATATTTCAGTCATGGTATGTTTGCCTGGCAATTCGTAATAGCTTTAATCATTTTCTCGTCGGCTTTCCATTTATCTCTCAAATTCTTAGCAAAAGAATAATCGATATCGTGTTGTTTGGCAATCTTGCCCAGTTTATTAATGCCGGGATCACCCCTAGCCAGTCTTTTCTCGGGTTTTGTGCCCGGACGGAAATAATGGTTCTCATATGCCGCCGACATACCTAGGACACAGCCGCCGGCACGGCCTGGGACACTATGTAAACATTTATTGTCGAATCATAATCTATGCCACTTATTGACCGTCGGCTTGCCTGCGTTCAACTCGGTAGGCAGGCCAGCGGTTGTCGGTGATCAAAATATTTTATGTGAACAACATCTGCGGACGAGGTGTATTACGTAACAACTCGATTTTCCCACAATTCCATATTTTCAGAGAGAATGGTTGAAAATTGCGAATATAGGGAACATGGGATATTGTCAAATTATTTTCAGATTGCTGGGATCGAGGGAACAATAAAATCTACTTTCAATTATAATGTTTTTAAAAACTTCGCGAGCCCCTGAGTGTCATTTTGAGAATTTTTGTTTCTGCCATATGAAAAAAAATCAAGATGACGGAAAAAGATGTCGAGGATGTTAAAGCTGATCATAACACAGCCCGATCGAAGTAATCGCTATTGTACTAATTACTGCATGGAGCAATTTATTACAATGGGCATGAAAGTCTACGGAGAGATGAAGCTTTGAACTTGGATCAAGGGTATCTGGGGATAAGCTTATTGGTACCACAGCTAAGATACAAGGCCCTCAAGGAACTGTTTGATCTGTTGTTATGGAAGAAGAAAGAAGGATCCTGAGGTCTCTGCGTAACGTCAATGACCTCCTAGACCGTTTTAACCCATATCTTACCACTTACTGTAGTATTAAAAGTCTTTGAGGGCTAGTTGTCGAGAACACATTTTCAGAAATGACAAGTGATGCCACTGACATGCTCCTACAGCTTGAATATGTTAGCAGGACAATCAAGGAACGGTTTGAGAGGCAATGTATTACAGCTCCCAAGTCCTACTACCCACACAGGTTTTCACCAGAACACATTACAAGGGTTTACCCAAGTTTCGCCCTGCAAAGGCACACAAGCTATCTGATAAGCAGGTGAATGAAATGAGGAACTGAAGAGCAGTGTATGGTGGTCTATGGTCAGAGCGTCCCCCAGAGAGCAGTGCAAAAGTTGACAACAAAGGAAAACCCAGGAACTCTGGCTTAAGGAGGCTGACAACAGTTTACAGCACTTTCCTAACAGCTATACTTTGAATGGTATCATGCAAATTCCCAGTCATTGCTAAACAAGTTGCAATCATCTATTTTGCATAACAAGTTACCATAGCAACAATATTACCTGCTAAAAACACCCATAATTTAAGCTTTGAGCGCCTATAACTTAAAAACGAGTTAGGTGATAAGATGCAACTTTTTGCAAAGTTTTAAAAAATTACGCGGAGTGGATTCAGAGCCACCTTAAATTTTCTGAACCCACTCCAGATAACTTTTTTGAACTATGCCAAAAGGTGCATCTTAGCATGCTTATCATAAATCAACAATACAAAATAGGGGTCACCGAGCTCGGTTTTGAGTTATAAGCATTCAAAGCTAAATTAATAGTGTTTTAGCAGGTCATATTGTTGCTATGGTAACCTATTGTGCCACAAATTTGACAGCAATATATTAACCAATGATTGGGCAGTTTTTTGATACAATGATTTTGGCATCAACCGATATAGAGTGGTTATAATGATCCATCAGAGTCTACGTCTTGGAAAGTGCTGGAAGCTGTTTTGAGCCACCTGAAGTCTGTATGCAACCAACTCTCCGAAGGTAAAGGTAAAGCAGCAGCGGTTCCAGTGTCACATAGTGAAACAACAGAGATGTTCTTTGTTAAAGTTCAGTTCCAGTGATTCTCATCAATTGTAATATTAGCAAGAGAATGTGAGTGTCGGCATGAAATGGGTGAAAACCGAAGTGTTCAAAGCATCCTTTCAATCCAGCTGCTGTTCACGGAAGAGATTCGGAGAGATTGTCAAGATTGTTTGCGTCACGATATCTTAGAGCTTGAAGAACGTGATGGATGTGCTTCAACATACCATTTAATTCGTCACGATAGCAGAGGTAACTGAGACCGTTGAGATGACAGAAACTGCAGCCAATGAAGCACAGCATGAGCGGATTACAAAAAATAGAAAAGAGCGGTTCGTAAGGGATTTTTTCTTTCATGAATAGGAAGGTAAAACAAGCAAACAAATGTGGGTAACAATGATAAAAAAACTGGGGATCAAGTCCGAACATATGGGCGGACAGCGCCGGGTGTTTGGAGAAATTACCGCTGTAAACATTCTCAAAGGAAAGCTTTGGAATCGAGTCGGCTAGCCCACAAGTTAAGTAACGAAGCACTCTGGAGGGTTCTGTGGCCTATTTTGATATCATGGGCTAAAGATAACAGGAGAGATGACACACTGGTGACTTTCAACGCGATTGGCTTCTGATTTTGACTAGAACTCAGGGATGGATACAGCAGCGTACAGCAGCCTCATCGATGACGTTGGGCAGGTGACAGATATTGCCAAGGAATTTGATGGAATTCATCAAGATGATTCGACGTACTGCCACTGGAGGCAGTATATGCACATGGTCTCTATCGAGGTTCGCGCCGAGGTTCATGCGGGCCATCTGTCGTCGTTTTCAGAGATGCTTTTGTGATTTGCCGCTTTCGATCATGCCAAGTAAACAAGATGAGTAATAGTTTTTTTTTTGGCAGACATGAAGCTTTTACCATGTAGTGCTCTAGAGGTGCACCAGGGAATCCAGCATGGTGACTTTGTTACAAAGGAGACAAAAAAATGCATTCAACTAGATCGCTGACGACCAAGCTCCTGAGCATG
>OZ026605.1:13190255-13282755 GCA_964020085.1 Micromussa lordhowensis
TAAGCGATTGCAGGGTACGCCTTTGCTCAAGCTTGTCCATATCAGCTATTGCTAGGCAGATTGAGGCAAATTGAGGTCTATTGAACCGAAAAAAGACAGCAGTAGATAATGCGTTGTTTTAGAATTGGGACCTCTAAGGGGTGAACAAATATCAAGCCACGCCCACGAAGCGGGATCTTAGTACCTCTTAGGGGTTCTTTTCAAAATTTTCGACGAGCGCAGCCTTCCTTTTTATAAGTCTCCCCAGTTGAGAGACCCACTGTCGTCTCTTGGCGCGGTCGAACAGGAAAAGCACAGTAAATACAAAGATCCATAATTAAAATGTTCGTGAACGATTGTTGTTTTAGCGAATAGCGATAACGTTTGTTGCTCGAGAGCTGGAATGGATGACTAAAATTCGTGGGTAGTTTTATACCCATACTGTCGGGTCTGAAAAGGTAAGTGTGATATAATGCATGGTTCTGAATTCACACCTCCTTTTCACAGTGGTAATTGTTGTGCAACTTGTGACTTTTTTGCCGACTTTAGTTGACTTTTACTTACATGTAGTTAAAGGCACAATTTAAGGCACGAGAAATTGAGTAAACAATAGTTTGTGCAACACCCGCAATCAATCAAATACACGAAATTAATACTCTACAGTTGAAAGTCGTGTTATAAAGTTTTCAAATATAATCGGCCATCAATCGAGACTTTGTTACACTTGGTTGCTTTGCGCGGGCAACAAGTAAATGGCAATGAATAAGATCAAGGGACTTTGTTAGTGAATGCAATGAACAACACTTAAACAAAATATATTTAGACTCAATGGCTCTTCAGGGTTTAGGGTTTAAAGTTTTTCAAACACAATCAGTCATCAACGATCGGTTCAACCGACTTGGTTTGTTAGACTTTGACAAGCGTTTGATACTCTACAGAGAACAGAAATTTGAAAAACGTTCGCTCAACGATTAACTTGCCTTATTATTAGCAACATGGCGTGGGGAGAGAGAGCGTGGCATGGGATCAGAGTGAAACAAACATTTTCAAGCCAAAACGAACAATTCATCTTACATCAAAGGTGGCATGGCTCAATGGCTCTTCAGGGTTTAGGGTTTAGAGTTTTCAAAATACAATCGGCCATCAATCGATTGGTTCAACGGACTTTGTTTGCTAGACTTTGTTGGTGACTGAACAACACTTCTACGCGCGTAATCGAACAAATATATTTAGGTCGATCGCGAATGTTTAATAAAAAGACTTGACAAAACCCTAACCCAAATTCGATCGGTCATCGATCAACTTGCCTGTTATCAACATGGCGTGGGGAGAGAGAGCGTGGCATGGGGAGAGTGAAACAAACATTTTCAAGCCGAAACGAACAATTCATCTTACATCAAAGGTGACATTTTCTCTCCTTTGTAATTTGCAACTACATTTCAGATCTTTTTCAAAACGTATTTTAGGCGTTGGCGAACTGACATCAGACGTTGGCGAATCGACTTCATACGTTGGCGAACTGGTAGTTGGCGAACTGACACGTTGGCGAAACGACCGGTTACCGTTGGGACGTAGCCCTAGAACAGGCGTAAGAGCAGATGAATGGAGGGGGACTGGGAGAAAGAAGGAACTTTCTTTTGCCTCGTATTCACGTTGGATTACAATGTGGGAACGAGGTAACAATTTTACAGTATCCAGTCCCCCTCAAAACAACAAAGAGAACAAGATGGCGAACGAAGCGTTTGAAGAGGATGGAGGCTTTAGCAAAGAAGTGACACGTTTTCTTGACAAGAATGTTGGAACCGAGAAATCGTCAGCTACCGTGGTTCATTCTCTTCTTCAAGATGCTTTAAAGAAAAAGAACTGTTTGGAAACAGAGGTAAGCGACTTTGAGAGAAGGAATTTGGAGCAGCTTATTTTTTAGCTTATTTAATTTCTTCACATGTCCAGAAAGAACTTTAAACCTTATTAGACTGATAGATAAGTTTCATTGTACTTAAAGAAGGGGGAAAATATTCGAATCATATGTTTTAAGTGTTTTTTTTTTTCTTTTAAAAAGCAGCATTCACAGTACATTTAGTAATTTAAGAAAATTACGTATTACTGTAACCATATTTTTCATAGTAAAAGGTTAATGAGGGGTCACTTTTTGCTTTTTATGTGAGCTTTTATACTCAGCTTTGTTGGCTTGTTTATTTGTTTTTACGTTTGATGTAAAACGCTGGGACTAGCTCCAGCTGAAAGATTTTAAATATCCTGCAATTTAGACCATTGTATCTGTCCACTTTTAAAATATGAATGTTGTGCCGCGTAGCACTAGAACACAAATGATGACACAGAGAATTAACTCTGAAGTGTAAATTTAAGTGCTGAATAAACCCGTGAATCTTTCTCTTTGCCGCGATTCACCATCTAAATCGTCCCCGACTTTCTCTGTCCGACCTCGTAGCTCAGTCGGCAGAGTAACGGTAGATCTAATCCGGAGGTCGTGGGTTCGATTCCCACCGAGGTCAAAAGATTTTTTCTTTACCTCGTGTGGTTCCCTGATTCCCTTTACTACAGTACCGCTCAAAGGTAAGTTACCACCGTCTCGCGAGACGCGTCTCGTTTCTCGCAAGACTCGTCTTGAGTGCACTGGAAGTACCAATACGCGAAAGGATTGACCATCAAGCCTTGACTCGTTTTTTATTCACACTTGTAAACATGCGAAACGACGCTTTAATCTTGAAACCTCGACCAACATTTTATTCAAACTTGTGAACATTCGACACCACGCTTTGATCATGAAATCTCGACTCGGACTAACGTTTAAATTTTATTCAAACTTGTGAACAATAAGCGACACGACGCTTTGATCATGAAACCTTGACTAACATGTTATTCAAACTTGTGAACAAGCGACACCACGCTTTGATCATGAAACCTTGACTAAAATTTTATTCAAACTTGTGAACACGTGGCACCACGCTTTGATCATGAAACCTCGACTAACATTTTATTCAAACTTGTAAACATGTGACACCACGCTTTGATCATGAAACCTTGACTAACATTTTATTCAAACTTGTAAACACGCCGCGAAACCACGCTTTGATCATGAGACCTTGACTAACATTTCGTTCAAATTTGATTAAAATTCCTGTTTTCAAAGATATGGTGTTTTGGAGTTTGAATGAACGATTTATGCCAAATAGAACGGGAAATATTTTTTGTGTTTGCCGTGACGCTTCGCATAAAGTTTTTTACGCTACCGACTCGTCGCCTTGTGCCGCTAGACAAAACAAATCTAAAATTAATGCAAACGGCGCATCTCAGAAACTTTGATTAAAACTCTTGTCTTCAAAGATATAGCATTTTGGCGTTTGAATGAACGATTTATGCCAAATAGAACGGGAGATCTTTTTTCATGTTTGCCGTGACGCTTCGGACAACAATAAATTTCATTACGCTACCGACTCGTCATTTCGTGCCGCTAGACTAAACTTTCCCTGGCAGAAAAATCTGAAATTAATGGAAACGGCGCATCTCAGAAACTTTGATTAAAACTCCTGTCTTCAAAGATGTAGTATTTTGGCGTTTGAATGAACGATTTATGCCAAATAGAACGGGAGATCATTTTTCGTGTTTGCCGTGATGCTTCGGACAACAAAGTTCATTACGCTACCGACTAGTCTTGTGCCGCTAGACAAAACTTTCCCTGGCAGAAAAATCTGAAATTAATGGAAACGGCGCATCTCAGAAACTTTGATTAAAACCCCTGTCTTCAAAGATATAGTATTTTGGCGTTTGAATGAACGATCTATGCCAAATAGAACGGGAGATATTTTTAGCGTTTACGTTCACGCGTGGGAAAGTTCATTACGTTACCGACTCGTCGTCTCCTACGCTAGACGAAACTTTCCCTGGCAGAAAAAAATTGAAACTACATTGTATTGCAAACGGTACATCTTGGAAACCTTGATTTGAACTCCTGTCGTCAAAGATATACGTTTTTTTTTTTTAATTGGCATTTGAATGAATGATTTGTACCACACAGAACCGAAGATATAATTTTTTTTAATAATTTCCGTGACGCTTTTGTGACTCCATTTACGTGAAAAGACAATTGTCTCGCCGTCGCGTGTTGAAAGTCTGAACATATTTCTCCTACACAAAATTTAGTGGTCGTTTGAGTCAGCGGTTATTAGAGTAAGCAACTGAGTTATGAGTATATGATATCTAGTGCGAAAATACTCACAGTATCAGGATTGAAAAATTATAGAGAACAAGATTCGCAAAATCAACTCTTTGCCCTCGTGTTAGCATGAATTGAAATGCATGTAATTCTTCTTATACATGTAGTTTATGCAGATATAAAACCGATGCACATCTTATGTTGGACGGTCCCATTTGCCAACGAACTGCAGAGCAGCAAGCGTTACACATGTCTGGTTTCTTACGCGTACATTGTAATATATGCCATACTAAACGCATCAGTGATTCTCGAGAGAAACGAGACGCGTCTCGCGAGAAACGAGAAACGTCTCGCGAGAAACGAGACCCGTCTCGCGAGAAACGAGACGAGAGGTGGTAACTTACCTTTAAGCGGTACTGTAGGGCTAACGCCCAGTGGGTTATTCACAGGTTTATTCAGCATATGTACCCTTATTTTCTCTTCGCTGCGATTCACCATCTAAATCGTCCCCGACTTTCTCTGTCTGACCTCGTAGCTCAGTCGGCAGAGTAATGGTAGATCTAATCCGGAGGCCGTGGGTTCGATTCCCACCGAGGTCAAAAGATTTTTTCTTTACCTCGTGTGGTTCCCTGATTCCCTTTACTAGGGCTAACGCCCAGTGGGTTATTCACGGGTTTATTCAGCACTTAAATTTACACTTCAGAGTTAATTCTCTGTGTCATCACTTTTAAAATAGTTAACTTAGTTCCCTACATTCTTTGCATTATAACTGGCATCAAGTTAAAATTAGACTTTCCTTTAGGAATCAAATATGATGGCATAGTCTATATTTATCACTTTAATGTAACAATTAAGCATGTTACAATGCATTTTACAAAACTTTTGACAAACGGTTTCCAACTTTTGTTTAAAATTCCCGAAGTTTGCTACAAGCTTGGCAGTTTCATTACGTGGTTTTCAATCAAATCGCGAACTTTGAAATGAAGTTGTGAATTTCACACCAAACTTTGTTGGGAAGTTGAAATGAATGGCCATGCTTGTCAAATCGTCTTTGTCCATGTTGTAGGTCAAAATGAAATTCAGGTTAAAATGAAACTCCTTTGTCTCTTAACCCTAATTATTCATGAATCATGAATAATAAGGGTTAGAAGACAAAGGAAATTGAGAATCAAACTAGGTTAAAATCATTTTAACCTGAATTTCATTTTGACCTACAACATCTATAAGTCCTACAGGCCTCCCTTCTAAGCTCAATTTTATTTCAAAAGTGACCTGACATTACCTCCATGTATTACTTCGTACTCTCCAAATTAAACTATTGATTATTGTCAAGTTCAATCATTTATCTTTGGTTAGAATGGATAGTCACTGAAATAGAATAAGCAGTGATCTCAGTTTTTCATTTCAATAGACCAAGATTGTAACTTGAAATTAACTTGCTCTTATCTATTGTTTTAGTTACAAGACAGCCAATGTCAAACACCAGACAAGATCCAAGATGTACTTGATAAGGGTTGTTCAGCTGTGAAAGAAATAAAGAACCTTCAGCAACAGCATGTACAACTAAAATCTAAAGTTGACAGCCATCTCAAAACATTTCATCCCCTTGCAGAAAGGCTTTCTTCTTTAGTGACTCAGATTGCAGAGGTTGAAAGATTTAGAGCATACGCAAGTTGGATACAAAAGATTGAATCTGTCAGGTAACAACCGGCTTTTTATATAACTTACATGCAGTATATGCACATCATTTCAAATTGACTCTGTGAATACAATTAAATACAAACAAGGAAAGACTAAATACAGGGTGCACTTGGATTGACTGGGCCTATGGATGTGTGACTACACTCGTCTATAACTACATGTATTTGAAAATTAAAGACAAATGTATCATATGGTTTATGACAATTTTACAACTGCATCGCTAAATGGAGGTTGGGTGCCTGAGACATTCAGGAGCTTCTACTACATGTACATGTATTGGCAGCCAGTTCCTAGATGAAGACCGGTCCCATGAGATGATGACTGGCTAATCCTGGAAACCAAGCCATGCCTCCACATGGAAGGGGAGACAGGCACCCATCACACTGAACAAGAACCGCGGTGCGGTTGTAAACCGCGCTTTTAAAAAATGCGGTTTGTCTGCGAAACGTGACTCTCCTGCCTTTCAGCAAATATACGAAAAAAGGAGTATGTGATTACATTCTTTGCATAGCACGAGTTTAGCGTGACTTGTAATCGGAGAATTTTGTTTACGTCTAATGAAAAAATACCTTGACCTTCAATATAAATTTTACATATGGGTTTTTGACGAGCACTAAGGCTAAGTTTTTAACTTTTTTCCCCAGAAAATTCCACCATTGCTTCTGGCGAACTATACACGATCTTACATTTATCACCGTCAGCATATTCCATGGCCAGACGTAATACCGTTGAATATTCCCTTTAAAAGAGAACAGAAACAATGCAAACATTCCAGATTACAAAATGTTCTGTTTTGCATGCAAAACGAAAATACAGCTTAACTCTGGATAATTTCAGCCTTACTAGCCAGCAGCTGGTCCCAAATTAGATGCTTTATCCTTGCAAATGTCCTGACGCCCATCGCCGAAGGATTTTGGCCCAAGTTGGACCAAATTAACATTTTCTCCCTTTGGCCGCCATTTTTTTGTGTAAACAGTTAATTCGTTAACTTGACAAAACCCTCCTGAGGGGGGGATATGACGAAAAGAGCTGAGAAATGGCCTGTAATTGGCTGATGATGACATCATCGGGTGAAGACAATTGGCCGTGAGTGGGAGTTTGGGTCTGCTCCCCGATAAGCTTAAAAAAATAAACCGAGTGCAAAGCAAGAAACCGCCCAGCCTACGGCTGCGCGGTTTAATTAACAGTGGAAAGAGGGAGGGAAGGGAGGGGGAACGCTTGAAGATGTGCTCCCATGCAAAACAACACTCACTGTAAATGCTACAGTATCACTGTGAAGGCTGCCAACACATCATCAGCGTCACAAGCATTCAAATTTTGATCATAAGATTGTTTTATTGAAATATTTTTGGAAAGTTTGAGACCTACCAATACCTCATAAAATTATCAGAAAAACAATGTTTACCGAATTACTTTATTGCTGAAAAAAGTCTGCCTTGCAGACCTGTTCAAAAACCACAGATTGTGATAAAGAGGTAATGAATATCAATAAGTTGTTAGTAATATAGTCAGATAGATCTTGATTTGTCAGCATCTTGCCAATCAGGTGTTTTAATAAATGAATTTTCTCATCACTGACAAATTGGTTACTACATGTATTTTTGTTTGAGCAACATTGTCCACAATAAATTATTGTTGTTATTTATAAATAAATATAATGCTCTTTTTGGACAGTTGTCAGATTCATCAGTTTGTGGACAGCGGTCAATGGAACTGGGCAGTAGAACAGTTATCAGTGCTATCTGAGCTAGGTCTGCTACTCAGTAAGTCTTCATGCTGTAATTTGACCAAGTTTGTGAAGGAAATGCAGCTTCACTGGCAAAAGATTCTTCTCAATAAACTAGCAAGGTAAGTCAACATTGTAAATCAGAAATTCTCGTACTACATGTAAGTACTTTAAAGCAATTTTAAATACCGGTAGTCCAAGGAAGTAAAGGGGCATTGGCTGGGTGGAGCGGGGGGTGGGGGGAACCCAGGTGAATAGGGGCAAAAGAGGGAAGGGTGAGAAGTGGGAGTTCTAAGAGGGTGGAAAGCTTTAGACTCCCCTGTCCCCCCACAAGGAACATATAACAAAAATCTCACTGATCAATCAACAACAATCATTCAACAACTTTATTTGAGTGTCTAATTTTCTAGCTTGCCCTCAGGCCTACTAATCGGGGACACTACTTAAAATACTTATTAATGATAAATATCTATACATAATAATATGAGATAATAAGATTTAACTATTCTAAAACTACTTCAAATGTATAAAATATCAATATACTTCAAATATACACATATGCAATAAAAAACTATATATACAATTTTCACTGAATGAAATAACAATGCCCATTTTGCATGTGCGTGAACACAACCACACATAATCATACATTGTACAAATTTTTCCTTCAGTACACAACCAAACACACTCAAAGGCTGTGAGGCATGGGTGCATTGGTCAGCCAGGCCCAAGAAATATGTTTTAATTGAAACAATAAAGTTA
Organism: Micromussa lordhowensis; assembly: GCA_964020085.1. Taxonomy (NCBI): domain Eukaryota; kingdom Metazoa; phylum Cnidaria; class Anthozoa; order Scleractinia; family Lobophylliidae; genus Micromussa; species Micromussa lordhowensis. The sequence continues at coordinate 13,198,598 of OZ026605.1, forward strand.
CAACAAACTGGATAAAAGAGACATCAAATAACATCCTACATTCAGGGCATAAAATTGACTTTTTTTTCTGGTAGCCACTTGGCTCCTAAATATTTTAAAGTGGCAGCCAATTCCAAAAATTGGTGGCCATACACCTTATTCCAAAATGGCCACCATTTTAGTGTTCTTTTGTTTGCTTTCAAATTAGCCCTCGTTGCCTCGTTCAAGGGAAAATGTTCTTTTGAATTTCGAGTTTAAGAACGAGGCAACAAGGGCTAATTTGAAGGCAAACAAAAGACCACTAAAATAGTGGCCATTTTGGAATAAGGTGTATTATGACAAGCACACAAAGAAACAATTTTTACCCTGTCACTGCACTAGATAGATTAATTTGCTCATGAATCATAGTGATACAGTCATAAAAACATCAAAAATTACCCAGGCTCTAGCTCATGGAACAAACTCATTAAGTTTATCAACGTTCAATACCTTGCCATTACAATGTTGAAAATAGATATTAAGTAACAACTAAGTCAACAATCATTTCTCCAACAAATGGAGGGGAAGTTTTCTTACAAATAAAGAGTCCCTCTTTTATGCTTCATTTGCAACTAATAAATGATTGTTCTCATTCATGCCGTATGAACCGTATGGACTCTTTTTGTTCAGCATATTTTTCATCCAATGCATAAGTCAATGCTAAAATATCTTTGACCGAGGAAGTGCTGTCACAATAGTTTAACTGATCAAAAAGATCACTTCAATCACTTTCCACACTTTGATTAATTACCTTGCTCATTTTAAGGTCATTCCTCCGAAACAGAACCCAACACAAGATTTGTTTCAAACTTTGTCCATTTATTAAGAATAGTAATGATACTCCAAAAATGAAATAAAAAAGTGGGGTCGCCGTGCTCGCATAAGAGATATGATGGGCCAATCTCGCCCCGTTTATGCCTAATCACGCGCGTTATTTCATCAGTTCTTGTTACATTTTGTGGTAGCTGGAAGCAAAACTTGAAAAAAGCTTGATAGGCAGAAAGTCTCGGGCACTTGGAACAATGTAATATATAGTTTATGGAAAAATCACACAATTCTAATTAAGTGACACTGACTCAAAACGTTCCTCCAGTCGTCGTTTTCGAGGTCATAATTTGCATCCTCAAGTAACGGATTTGTACACTCTTTTTGCTATATCTTTTTTTCCTTCCTAACAATTGTTTTCAACAGCTGTTTATTTATTTCTGGAGTGTTTTTTTATTTCTGGAGTGAAGTTTTTACGATTTTTAATCGTAAGATGCACACATTTGACGTATTAATCGTAAAAGGTGGTACTTTACGATTAGTAATCGTAAAATGCGTCTCCTACGATTAATAATCTTGGATGTTACGATTAATAATCGTAAAATCCACGATTAATAATCGTATGTTACAACAAATGCAATTATTAATCGTAGATGCCGCGATCTTCTGCCGACACCAAATTTCACTCGACCGTCCGCCATTACGAAAAAAAACTTTGCGTTCAAGAACTACATCTTACAGAGCTTGCTCTGAAATAAATGTGATTCAGCCGAAGTGTTGACATGACAAGCTTAACGTGAGGCTAACCTTTTATGAACTGAGTGTGTTTACGGACGATATTTTCAGCGTTTTTTACTCGTCGACGAAAAGCAATGCGAGCGCGAATGTCGTGGCCGCGAAACAACAACACCGCAGCCTTCAGTGCGATTATCGCATGATTTGAAAGAGGCTGATTCAATGTCCAAAATGTACCCAAAGTAAAATACAACAGGAAAATAAGCCAACATCTAAGTGTGTTTACGAAATATATTTTATCCGTCTTTGGACTCTTCGGCAAAAAGCAACGCGAGCGGGAAAACATATCGTGGCCCGTGCTCGAACAAACAACAGCACTAATGCAAAATACAACTGAGTTGAAAGCGGCTGATTAAGGTTCATAATTTACCCAAAGTAAAAGAAACCAGGTAAATGAATAAACAACTGAGACTGTTTACGAACGATATTTTCTCCGGCCTTGACTCAAAGACGAAAAACAACTCGACTCAGCCGTGCTTGAACAAACAACAGTACCGCGCAATGCGAAATAAAAAAACTTGTCTCAATGAATGATTTAATTACTCTATTAGTGTGTCAAAAATGCTAGCTTACTGTAAACACTACGATTACTAAAATTACCCAAACAGCATTCAGAATAATTCTAGAATGTTGTCAAAACTAATCCGGAATCCTGTTTAACATTCGTACGATGTGTTATGCTACGTTTGTTATACGTAACTTATTATTTGTGTCTTTTCAGATTATTAGTCGTATAATGCGGTGTTTTCAGTTTATTAAACTGGGAACCGCGTCTCTTACGAATAATATTCATGACATTGTACGAATAATATCCGTATGTGGCTATATTTTCAGGAAATCAATCGTACATGTAGCGAAGTTTACCTACTCGGAAGACTGTTATAGCCACGAAGCCATCGTGTCACCGGTCGACCCGCTGCGTATTTCAGTATTTCTTCGAGCAATGTTTGTTGTTTCAAACAAGCTCTTTTTACTGTCCGAAAGTATTCCATAGGCTCCCGAAAACCTGAAATGGACTTTTCACATTCCGTGTCCTACCGAAACTTGAAGTGAACAAGAGCGGTGGATTTCATTCAGGTCAGGGGTTTATTCTTTACGAATCAAATTAAAAACGAAATCAACAACTTCGCAGCAAGTCTGCAAGTTCGATGTGTCAAAACATTGGTGGGCAGAATTCGTCGTGTTTACGGGAATATTTGGCAAATTGAAATAGTACAATTTAAGTGTACCTAAGGAAAGCATGGCTTCTTTGGTAAAGGTATCATTTATCGAATCCCTTAACAAAGCATTGATAGAAATGTATTATGCAAATAAGGTGGGAATTCCGAAAGAACTGCTTTGTTTGTTTTACAAAATGAAGTACAATCTCAGTTATTTGATGTGTAGTTCCTCGTCAAAATGGCGGGAAAATGGTCTCGAAGATTCGGAGTCGTACTAATCAATCTGCAGATGAAGTTCACCAAAAAAACGTACCAGTATATTTGTGGAATAAGTTTCTTTTGGAAACTCTCCATTTTAGTCTGACCGCTCAGACCACGACGTAGATTTCTTGTAAACGACAAACAGGTTTTCCTACCTCTGACTTTTTCCGTGGAATTTGCGACCGGTAAGGATCATTCCGAGGAAACAGGGTTCTGTTCATAAGATGTTTTAATTCAAAGTTGAAGCAAGAGTACGTATTTGATAGACGTGACTGTTCTATCTGACAGTGAAATCAACAAGTCCAATGCGTATTCGTCTTGGTTCAGTTCAAGAAGCTGAAAATGTCATAAGCTCAATTATGGCCGAGAATTGCTCTGTTCTTGGCGTAAAAATTACCATCTACTGTTCCCAATTGTTAGGTTTTCATTAAAAGTTTTAATAGTTGCGTAAAATTTATATTCACTGTGACACAACACATGGAAATAACTCGCGCACAACAACTTGGTTGGACAACAATACTTCGAACCTCCTCGTGATCTAGTCCCCTTTTCTTTGTAAGATTTCAATTCCTTAACCCTGCAGAAATTCCTTACAAGAGTGAAGAACTTTTAGCTGCCATAACACTCAGAAAACCGGTTAATTTTCAAGAATTCGACTTTTGCTAACATTTGGCGCCCTTTTTTCGCGGGAAAAAGTTTTCTCCTGTACATGTCTGCTTTACAGGCAGTACAGTGTCAGTACACCATCGCGGCCTCCACTTTTCTCACCTCTATGAGTTCGTTATGGAATTTGTGCAGCATATATTCCAGCAGCGGCAAAATCAAAGCTAACCTGAACGTCCATGCTCCCTCCGATGATATTTATCAAGTTTTGCATCCGTATGTAAACCCGTATGGCAATCAAAGCTACTCCTTTAAGGTTGTCTGTTTCTTTGAGCAGCATCAATTCAGCAGCAATACCAAGTTTTGCCGTCGTCCACTCCACGTGCTCATTACGGTAAAAGCATTGTGTGATCGGAAATAGCAATTAGCGAACAGAATGAATGGTACACTAATAGGATCATTCCTCAGTTGAGTATAGCGCGTTGCAAACTTCACTTCCAATCCGTCGAAAAATAGTGTTTGCCCAAAAGTCTGAAGTCTCGTGTCGAATCGAAAGCCTAAAAGGAGTCTAAAAGAGTCGATACAAAGGCAGAGTTGTCAAATGTCTTATGTCATTGAAATAGCCAATGATAGAAATGGGCGTTTGACAGCTGTCGAAATTGTATTTTTTTTACGCCCACACCACCGCGACTCTCCAACGTATCGTTGCAGAGATCGCTTTTTAAATACGATTATTAATTGTACTCAGTTTATACTAAGTACAAAGATCAGAAGGTGCAGAAGGTGCAGTTATCAGTACGATTCATTATCGTACACCCACCTAGCGATTCCTACAATCAGTGGTGGATCAGGCTTAATAATATAAACAGTTGATATGTTCTAAAAGTGTCGCGATACGCTGGAGAGTCGCTTTCGTGAGGGCTTAAAAAATATAATTCTGACAGCTGTCAAACGCCCATTTCTCGGACTACACAAAGTGCCCTGGCTTTTGCTTATGGTCTGTTTGAAGGACGAGGAAGCTTGGGCCCGGGCCTATTCCAACCTGTGGCAGTCCTGTCCAGAGATGTCAACAACGATCCTCTGCTCCGCAACGTGATTTAGACATTTTTGAAATTACGTTGCTACCCTACCGATAGCTCGTACCCGGCGCCATGGGTTATCTATCTACATAAAAATATAACTAAAAAATCGCGATTTTTGAGTCTTTAGTTTTCTGACAACAGGTACGCACGGTGAGAAAAAGGAAGCCCACTGCGAAGTCAGCATTAACACAACAAGTTATTCAGTCAATTACTTCAATTGGTTTGTGCCAATCGTTTTTCCCAGTCATTTTGTGAGGGACCAATTGCTTGGCGATCCTTAACCCTTAACTGTGACGCAAATATAGTTCTCTCCACAAAAGAGGTCAATTTTTGCAATTGTGCGTTAAATCAGTTATTATATCGACTTTGTCTTCCTTTATAGCGTGACATTGATGACTACAGATGGCAGATTGCCTATAGGCTGCTCAATGATGGCAACTGGTAGACAGTTGGACCACAGCTATTCAGTTCTGTCTGTGTCAATGGCTTATACATCGGCAAATAATTCGTAAACTTCAAAGTGGTCGACAAGTCGAGCAGAGTTTCTAAAAAATGTTCGCAAAAGGCCAGCATATCTTAGAAAGTTAGCGTCTCCCGAAAGAAATGCTCTTATTACCGTTTAAAGGCTAGCTTTCCAGGGGTCTTGTGAAGCTAGTTTTCTAGTGAGGGCTCCTTGAGCCATGCCCAGATTGGTGTCCTTTTAGGGGTTCAATTCAAATTTTTAAATGAGCATCCCCGACTTTTCCATCTGGGAATCCCCACTGGGATTACACCTACGTACACTAAGAATGTAGTTGATCATGCTCGTTCAACAAAATCATTGTTAGCTATGGGCACGATAAGGACGCAGCCTGAGTTTCAGAACATCACTTCTCCAGTCCCTTTATTGCATGACGTTGTCTGCAAATTAAGTAAAGAAAGTGTTAAGCATTAATGATTAGACCACTGTTATAGGCCATTTTCATTTTACATATCAGTCAGTCAGTCAGTCCGTTAGTTAGACAATCAATCATTGCATAAGTCTGTAAGTCGGTCAGTCAGTCAGTTAGTTAGACAGTCAATCATACGTAAGTCCGTAAGTCGGTCTGTCTGTCTGTCAGTTAGTCAGTCAGTAAGCAGTATTCTATGAGGTTAAAACTTGATGTTACAAGTAAACTGACTACCTTGTCGCACTCTTACCGACAAGTTAGGCGTATATAAAATTCTTTAAGAAAGAAACGTGTATATATAACGATTAATAAGAAAAACATGAACACCATTCAGTATGACAAGATTGAAAATTAACTTCAAGTTGGAAGTGCAAATTAAAGCAAAAGTAAAAGTGATCCTTTTTACACGTATGTTCTTTATATTGGCCTTGTGATGAGACATTGAAGAAAAATAACAGCTTCCATCCTATACCTCAACATTTTAGCTTCCTGAAGACTGCGTTAAAGTCATGGCTTGCCGTATTCCTTCCTGCAGATGATGCGTTTAAGCTCTTGTCACTTGATGAGATGTAAATTCACGACTATTAATCGTGAATTCATCCCGCACGCCTTCAAGCCAAGTTTAAGCTCGTGTCACCAAATAAGATGTTAATTCACGATTATTAATCGTGAATTAATCCCGCGCTCATTCAAGCCAAGATTAAGCTCGTGCCACTTGAGGAGGTGTTAATTCACGATCGTGAATTCATCCCCCAATTATTATTATTATTATTATTATTATTATTATTGTTGTTCTTGGTAGTGAGGAATAGCCCGCATGTCTAAATGAAAATCTACAGCACTTCTAACCACCTGAATAATTTTGATTCTTAAAAATCCAGGAAGAAGTCAACAATGGTCGCTTAGAAATAGCCATGAGTCTGTTGAAGACTTCACGCTGACCGAGACTCTTCTTTCGAGGCTCTGGCACACAAACCAAATTGTTGATCAATGGCATTTCGATATTAATCTTTTATGCGTACTTTCATCTAGCCAACAAGAAAAGGAAATGTGTTTTGAGTAAATAAAACTGGTTTTACTATTCCCTCTGGTATCTCGTTATACACAGTGAGACGTCGACCGCTAGTATCGTGAACCGATTATTGTAATCAGAATATAATAATAAATTTAAAGGAGAAAAACAAAAATACGGAGTACTCATTCCTGTCCTCCCACCGACCTACGTGGTGTCGCAACTCACCAATTTCGCAAAGCTTGAGAGCGGAATGCCCCTGGGTCAGTTGCATGGGAGGACTTGCACCGGGCCCAAACCCTTGAACGCTGCCGCGCATTGATGCAAACCTTTTTAATATCTTTCACTGACCTAGTTACAGTACCATTCAAACTATTATATATTACGCCTGGCTAACGGTTCTCTATGCTTGTGGTAGCTATTGGTAGTCTGAATGGATTAGCGCATGCTCAGAATATGATTATAGAGAGATAGCCAGACGCTCAGATAGGCGTGATAATGAGAGTGCAGGGTGCAGGGCTAGCTAGCTTAGACCATGTTTTTTCTATTCTTGAGGAGATGTTAATTCACGATTATTTATCGTGAATTCATCTCGCACGCATTCAAGCCAAGTTTAAGGTCGTGTCACTTGAGGAGATGTCAATTCACGATTATTAATCGTGAATTCATCCCGCACGCATGGAAGCCAAGTTTAAGCTCGTATGTTAATTCACGATTGTTATAATCGTGAATTCATCCCGCACGCATTCAAGCCAAGTTGAGGCTCGTGTCACCTCATAAGATGTTAATTCACGATTATTAATCGTGAATTCATCCCGCACGCATTCAAGCCAAGATTAAGCTTGTGTCACCTAATAGGATGTTCATTCACGATTATTAATCGTGAATTCATCTCGCACGCATTTGAGCCAAGTTTGAGCTTGTGTCACTTAATATGTTAATTCACATTCAAGCCAAGTTTAAGCTCGTGTCACCGAATAAGAAGTTAATTCACGATTCTTAATCGTGCATTAATCGTGAATTCATCCCGCGCACATTCAAACCAAGTTTAAGCTCGAGTGACCTAATGAGATGTTAATTCACGATTATTAATCGTGCATTAATCGTGAATTCATCTCGCACACATTCAAGCCAAGTTTGAGCTCGTGTCACTTAATATGTTAATTCACATTCAAACCAAGTTTAAGCTCGAGTGACCTAATAAGAAGTTAATTCACGATTATTAATCGTGAATTCATCTCGCACGCATTCAAGCCAAGTTTAAGCTTGTGTCACCTAATAAGATGTCAATTTACGATTATTAATCGTGAATTCATCCCGCGCGCATCAAGCCAAGTTTATGCTTGTGTCACCTAATAAGATGTTAATTCACGATTATTAATAGTGAATTCATCCCGCGCGCATTCAAGCCAAGTTTAAGCTCGTGTCACCTAATAAGATGTTAATTCACGATTATTAATCGTGAATTCATCCCGCGCGCATTCAAGCCAAGTTTAAGCTTGTGTCACCTAATAAGATGTTGATTCACGATTATTAATCGTGAATTCATCCCGCGCGCATTCAAGCCAAGTTTAAGCTCGTGTCACCTAATAAGATGTTAATTCACGATTATTAATCGTGAATTCATCCCGCGCGCATTCAAGCCAAGTTTAAGCTTGTGTCAACTAATAGGATGTTGATTTACGATTATTAATCGTGAATTCATCCCGCGCGCATTCAAGCCAAGTTTAAGCTTGTGTCACCTAATAAGATGTTGATTCACGATTATTAATCGTGAATTCATCCCGCGCGCATTCAAGCCAAGCTTAAGCTCCTGTCGCTTGATAAGAATTTAATTCACGTTTGATCGTGATTTCATCCCGCACGCATTTTAAGCTACCGTCAATCAAATGTTCGGCGCTCCTCCCAGCTTCCGACTTTGCTCATTGCTTGATTGACAGTAGCGAAAACCTCATTCGTCGGTTGAGCTTTGATTTTAGAGTCCGCATGTTATTGAAAGGCGCAGTAATTCACGGTTATTATTCCTGAATTCATCTCGCACACATTTAAGCCAAGCATACGCCTATTAATTGAAATTTATTTCTTAGAATAGTTGATTCATCCACAGATTTATTCCATGTATGTTTGTCGCCGAACAGCGACGCGAGCAGTTAAATGGTTTCTCATCCTCATTCAGTTTTGGGTTTCTGCTTGGTTTGGCTATAGCACTTAAATCCGCCCTAAGCACTGAGTTACAACAGGTAGCTGCCGTGGATTCGTATCGCAATGAGAATTATTAGGATAAACACCTCGCTGAAGGTCTGAAAATGAAATACAAACCTCGGAATTAATTCGAGGAGATGAACTCATGAATTGACAGCAAGGTAAAGCCTGTGATTGGATACATTTATTTTCAGACAGCCTTTTGATTGGTCTCTGTTGACGCGCCATCGCTGACAACGTGATTTAGACATTTTTGACCGTTAATAACCTTATCGAAGTTCTGGAAGTTCCCTGACCGCTACTACGGCGGTGTAGGAGTTTGATTTAACGTTCTTTTAAGGAGGCCTTAAATGGGGAATTAGTGCCGACTATACACGGCGTAAGTCCGGCTGTCAAGAATTATCGATAAAGAGAATCATATGATCAGTTTTGGAATCACTTTTGACTGAAACGGGAGAGAACTTCGGGTTATTATCATGACTCAAACATTGCAGGTACAATACTCGAGGGAGCAGTTGAAATCTACATGTGGTTTTCAGACTTACAAAATTATACCGGGCACTATACACAAGAAAACAAGACAGAAGTTGAAACTGTATCACCGTGATTGAAATCACCGCCACACTGGTTCAGTTTGCGAGTAGATCCAAATTGCTAAAGGACTGATGGAGTTTGTTACACGCAAAAGATCCCAAAAGTCTTTGGAAAAATCAGCAAAAGTTAATAAAAACGGCTTAAATCGATGATGACAGTTACAGATGTTCAAGGACATTAAAGCAAAGACTCCACAATCTAATTTGAAGGCGCCAAGAAAATTGTGCGATGACACGCATGGCCATGACGACCTTTGTTAAGACTTCAGCTTACAGGTAGTCTAGAAGTAAAGAGGTGAGCGGACTTTTTGTGTTACACAATTAAATAACAATGCTATCAATTTAAAATCACATCTTAAAAGTAATGTTTTCATTGGCGTGTTTTATTTGCACTCGCTATACGCTATTAGCATTATGATTTTTCCCGCGCAAAACAAACATTTGGCGCCAGCAAGAAGAATTGTGCCGTGCCTTTTCTACCGAGAAAACGATATCATATTCCAAAATTTCTGAGCACTTCATGACTTAACGGGAAGGGAGTGCAGAAGCCACAAGACAGAATCATTCGAATGTAGTTTCTGTAGTGGAATAAATTTTAAGCTCATAAACCGTGGCTAAACGGTTCTATGTATTAGGGTCTATTAGCGAATTTCGAGTTTAGGGAACACACTTGCTGAGTTTTTGCTACTTTCCTTTCCTGAGTTTTGATCATTTGCACCTCCAGGTTATAAAGGAGGCTTTCGCTTCGACAAAATATAGCACGCAAGAAAATCTCTCTTTACACCTATTATTTTGCAATTTGCTTCGGGAAGAGATATCTTCTCGTTCTTTTGTTCTTTTGCCTGTTTTATTTTAAGCTTACTTTGGACACATTTTGTACATTAAAGCAGGTGCTTGGGAGTCTCCTGGGTAATTTTAGTAATCTTAGTGTTTACAGTAAGCTAGTGAGAATTTTTGAGACAGTAATAGAGTAATATTCATTCATTCAGACAAGTTGTTTTGTTCGCACTGCGCGGTGCCGTGTTGCTTGTTCAAGCACGGCCGAGTCGAGTTGCTTTTCGTCGAAGAGTGAAGGTAGGAGAAACTATCGTTCGGAAACACTCTCGGTAATCTGTTTATTTGCCTGGTTTCTTTTCCTTTGGGTAAATTATGAACTTTAAATCAGCCGCTTTCGAATTGGTTGAACAATCGTATTTCGCATTGAACCCTAAGTGCCGTTGTTTGTTCACTGCACGGGCCACGATATATTTTCCGCTCGCGTTAAGTTGCTAGCTTTTTGTCGAAGAATGCAAAGGCGGATAAAATATATTTCGTTAACACACTTAGATGTTGGTTTATTTTCCTGTTGTCTTTTGCTTTGAGAACATTTTGGACATTGAATCAGCCGCTTTCATGCGGTGTTGTTGTTTCGCGGCCACGACATTCGCGCTCGCATTGCTTTTCGTCGACGAGTAAAAATTGTTGAAAATATCGTTCGTAAACACACTTAGTTTATAAAAGGATAGCTGTGCATTGTGTGATCGGAAATAGCAATTAGCGAACAGAATCAATGGTACACTAATAGGATCATTCCTCAGTATAGCGTGTTGCAAACTTCACTTCCAATCCGTCGAAAAATAGTGTTTGCCCAAAAGTCTGAAGTCTCGTGTCGAATCGAAAGCCTAAAAGGAGTCTAAAAGAGTCGATACAAAGGCAGAGTTGTCAAATGTCTTATGTCATTGAAATAGCCAATGACAGAAATGGGCGTTTGACAGCTGTCAGAATTATATTTTTTAAGCCCTCACGAAAGCGACTCTCCAGCGTATCGCGACACTTTTAGAACATATCAACTGTTTATATTATTAAGCCTGATCCACCACTGATTGTAGGAATCGCTAGGTGGGTGTACGATAATGAATCGTACTGATAACTGCACCTTCTGCACCTTCTGATCTTTGTACTTAGTATAAACTGAGTACAATTAATAATCGTATTTAAAAAGCGATCTCTGCAACGATACGTTGGAGAGTCGCGGTGGTGTGGGCGTAAAAAAAATACAATTTCGACAGCTGTCAAACGCCCATTTCTATCATTGGCTATTTCAATGACATAAGACATTTGACAACTCTGCCTTTGTATCGACTCTTTTAGACTCCTTTTAGGCTTTCGATTCGACACGAGACTTCAGACTTTTGGGCAAACACTATTTTTCGACGGATTGGAAGTGAAGTTTGCAACGCGCTATACTGAGGAATGATCCTATTAGTGTACCATTGATTCTGTTCGCTAATTGCTATTTCCGATCACACAATGCTTTTACCGTAATGAGCACGTGGAGTGGACGATGGCAAAACTTGGTATTGCTGCTGAATTGATGCTGCTCAAAGAAACAGACAACCTTAAAGGAGTAGCTTTGATTGCCATACGGGTTTACATACGGATGCAAAACTTGATAAATATCATCGGAGGGAGCATGGACGTTCAGGTTAGCTTTGATTTTGCCGCTGCTGGAATATATGCTGCACAAATTCCATAACGAACTCATAGAGGTGAGAAAAGTGGAGGCCGCGATGGTGTACTGACACTGTACTGCCTGTAAAGCAGACATGTACAGGAGAAAACTTTTTCCCGCGAAAAAAGGGCGCCAAATGTTAGCAAAAGTCGAATTCTTGAAAATTAACCGGTTTTCTGAGTGTTATGGCAGCTAAAAGTTCTTCACTCTTGTAAGGAATTTCTGCAGGGTTAAGGAATTGAAATCTTACAAAGAAAAGGGGACTAGATCACGAGGAGGTTCGAAGTATTGTTGTCCAACCAAGTTGTTGTGTCGCGGGCGACTCTTCACCAGCCTTCTGTAGCGCGAGTTATTTCCATGTGTTGTGTCACAGTGAATATAAATTTTACGCAACTATTAAAACTTTTAATGAAAACCTAACAATTGGGAACAGTAGATGGTAATTTTTACGCCAAGAACAGAGCAATTCTCGGCCATAATTGAGCTTATGACATTTTCAGCTTCTTGAACTGAACCCAGACGAATACGCATTGGACTTGTTGATTTCACTGTCAGATAGAACAGTCACGTCTATCAAATACGTACTCTTGCTTCAACTTTGAATTAAAACATCTTATGAACAGAACCCTGTTTCCTCGGAATGATCCTTACCGGTCGCAAATTCCACGGCAAAAGTCAGAGGTAGGAAAACCTGTTTGTTGTTTACAAGAAATCTACGTCGTGGTCTGAGCGGTCAGACTAAAATGGAGAGTTTCCAAAAGAAACTTATTCCACAAATATACTGGTACGTTTTCTTGGTGAACTTAATCTGCAGTTTGATTAGTCCGACTCTGAATCTTCGAGACCATTTTCCCGCCATTTTGACGAGGAACTACACATCAAATAACTGAGATTGTACTTCATTTTGTAAAACAAACAAAGCAGTTCTTTCAGAATTCCCACCGTATTTGCATAATACATTTCTATCAATGCTTTGTTAAGGAATTCGATAAATGATACCTTTACCAAAGAAGCCATGCTTTCCTTAGGTACACTTAAATTGTACTATTTCAATTTGCCAAATATTCCCGTAAACACGACGAATCCTGCCCACCAATGTTTTGACACATCGAACTTGCAGACTTGCTGCGAAGTTGTTGATTTCGTTTTTAATTTGATTCGTAAAGAATAAACCCCTGACCTGAATGAAATCCACCGCTCTTGTTCACTTCAAGTTTCGGTAGGACACGGAATGTGAAAAGTCCATTTCAGGTTTTCGGGAGCCTATGGAATACTTTCGGACAGTAAAAAGAGCTTGTTTGAAACAACAAACATTGCTCGAAGAAATACTGAAATATGCAGCGGGTCGACCGATGACACGATGGCTTCGTGGCTATAACAGTCTTCCGAGTAGTTAAACTTCGCTACATGTACGATTAATTTCCTGAAAATATAGCCACATACGGATATTATTCGTACAATGTCATGAATATTATTCGTAAGAGACGGGGTTCCCAGTTTAATAAACTGAAAACACCGCATTATACGACTAATAATCTGAAAAGACACAAATAATAAGTTACGTATAACAAACGTAGCATAACACATCGTACGAATGTTAAACAGGATTCCGGATTAGTTTTGACAACATTCTAGAATTATTCTGAATGCTGTTTGGGTAATTTTAGTAATCGTAGTGTTTACAGTAAGCTAGCATTTTTGACACACTAATAGAGTAATTAAATCATTCATTGAGATCGCATTGCGCGGTACTGTTGTTTGTTCAAGCACGGCTGAGTCGAGTTGTTTTTCGTCTTAGAGTCAAGGCCGGAGAAAATATCGTTCGTAAACAGTCTCAGTTGTTTATTCATTTACCTGGTTTCTTTTACTTTGGGTAAATTATGAACCTTAATCAGCCGCTTTCAACTCAGTTGTATTTTGCATTAGTGCTGTTGTTTGTTCGAGCACGGGCCACGATATGTTTTCCCGCTCGCGTTGCTTTTTGCCGAAGAGTCCAAAGACGGATAAAATATATTTCGTAAACACACTTAGATGTTGGCTTATTTTCCTGTTGTATTTTACTTTGGGTACATTTTGGACATTGAATCAGCCTCTTTCAAATCATGCGATAATCGCACTGAAGGCTGCGGTGTTGTTGTTTCGCGGCCACGACATTCGCGCTCGCATTGCTTTTCGTCGACGAGTAAAAAACGCTGAAAATATCGTCCGTAAACACACTCAGTTCATAAAAGGTTAGCCTCACGTTAAGCTTGTCATGTCAACACTTCGGCTGAATCACATTTATTTCAGAGCAAGCTCTGTAAGATGTAGTTCTTGAACGCAAAGTTTTTTTTCGTAATGGCGGACGGTCGAGTGAAATTTGGTGTCGGCAGAAGATCGCGGCATCTACGATTAATAATTGCATTTGTTGTAACATACGATTATTAATCGTGGATTTTACGATTATTAATCGTAACATCCAAGATTATTAATCGTAGGAGACGCATTTTACGATTACTAATCGTAAAGTACCACCTTTTACGATTAATAAGTCAAATGTGTGCATCTTACGATTAAAAATAGTAAAAACTTCACTCCAGAAATAAAAAAACACTCCAGAAATAAATAAACAGCTGTTTTTCTTAACTTCTCAACTTAAAGAGGATAGTTGTTGTTGCGGTTCATCTACAACAAAACCCCAGTTCATATAAATTATGAATTATTTTTTATATACATCACATCATTTCATTCCTCACGGGAAGATATGAACTCAATAAATTGACCTCGCTCCCAATGTGTGCCTTCATAGCTCAGTTGGTAGAGCATCGCCCCAGTATCACGGAGGTCACAGGTTCGAATCCCGTTGAAGCCCTGATTTTTTTCAGGCTTCTTCTTTCCAATTGCTTAAATTGGAAAATGTACTGCGATGATCATTCTCCAATTTCATCTACAACTGCAGTTCATACACTGTATAATTATGAGTTATTTCATATACAGGTATATATCACATAATCACTAGATCTCTAGGTAAGGTGTGATTAGAAATTCTAGTCGCCAATTTGGCGACTAATTTTCAGGATTTGGTTGCCAAAGTGAAACATTTAGTCGCATTGGTGCCTGTATTAGGTGCAATTTTACACCCGCCCTGTATATGCCCCAAAGCCCCACACGTAAACCCCAAAAACCTCTTATTAGGAAAAACAGTGACCGTGTACCCCGGACCAAATGCAGTGGCGCCATTTTGGGTGTTTTAAGGATATTCAATCAACAACAGAATGAAAGAAAAATAAGATAAGGCTATTTACACAACACTAGAACAAAAAATAAACGCCATCTGAAAGTGCTGGCAAGTCTGGCCGTAGAATGTTACAAGTTTCTCAACTGTCTCTTTTTACAAAAGTACTAACCATGAGCCTTCACACACTATGCGGCACCCAGTTCTCTGTTCTGTGTCTGCAAAATATTACAAATTACATTTTAAAAAAGTATATTTACAAACTCCAGCCTCAATTATCTTTTCTTTATCCAAAGCATGTAATATTGAATATGGATGATAATGTTTATGTCTTTATTGAGTTACATGTAGGATGTTGTTGGCATCTTTTCTTGTTGCAGTGAATTTGATGAAATCATGAAAGCTTTGAAGTGGCCTTTCACGTCACTTTCGACTGCGCCTCCATTATCTACAACATCTGATGATTACAGCAGACTGGAAAATGTGTTTATACTCCTGCTTAAACTACAACAACTGTATCTTTTTAATTAAGTATCATGTCAAACAATCAACCTAGGCATTAATCCTAATTATTAATTGAAATTATATAAACAAACAAAGTGAGAAATATATGAGAAAACATCAGGTAGAATTCCGCTTATTTGTTCTTCGAACCACTTTTTAATGCATAAAAAATGATAAAGAATGGTGTAACCCCTTAGTGCCCCTGTACAAGCACATGGTCCCATGATCCTCTGCATCTTTTTGCTGCCATTGTTGAGGCTCCACAAACTAAGTGGGCCTTAAAAATGTCAAGGTCAACACCAGCATTCTTTAAGACCATGTGCAGCCAATGCGTAAGAGCGGGTGCAGTGATTGGATTATGCTGTTAGACATCAGAAACAAACAAAGCGTCTAGTTTTGATGGGAAAACTGGACACAAGTTTCGTGTAACTTTAGATAATGGTGCAGAGTACCATTGGGACAGAGGCTCTCATTCTGTGGAAAGGATGTAAAAAAAGCTTGAGGTAGCTAGTTAACCTGGGGAGCCTCGCTTTCTCGGAGATACGAGTGTGAAGGCAGTGTTGGAGGTTCAACTTTGCAAGGGACGATGCTTGTCCGGACAGGAAAGAGAAAATTTAAGCTTTGCCAATTTGATTGAGAGGAGCTTTAAGGACAGTAGCTTGCTTTCCAAGGCAGTCCAGGTACTTTGTTAGCAGATGCACATCCCATGTGTGGGTGTATTTAGGTTTTGGAGGGCGCATGTTAAGCAATCCTTTTAAAAGTTGAAAAATGAGAGGATGTTGACCCACTGTGTGGCCATCAATCTTAGGGTGACAGGAAGACATAGCTGAACACACGAAAATTACATTGACTGACCTATGGGCAGCCCCGTTGTTGAAGCGGTCAGTCAGGAAGAGAAGGACATCATTGTCATTCTTGTGGGTGGCTGAAATTGGATTAACTTTCCATTTAGCACACCAACTCTGCCATAGTCCTCAGGCTGACTGGTGAGGCATCAGTTGCTCATTGGAGTATTCTTGTAATGTCCTCTGAAAATGACCTTCCATTTGTTGCTGTTCCCTGATAAGTGAAAGACAGCTAAATGAATGAAGTGTGGGGTACATCGGGTGGATTCTCAGAGGGGATGCAGGACCCCTCAGCAGGTGTTTGGAGTTTAGGATCATGACGGGTTGTATATAACAGCTGGCAGCCGGCAAAGCTCGCCGGCTTCTCTGCCAGGTTTCGCTGGCTACTTTCATGGCTTCCCGAGTCAAGATATGTCGAGGAGATGATGTTTATCAGGTCTAAACTACTTGGGCTCAATAAAAATAAAAATGTGTAGTGCCTATCTTTTCTGAAAACATATAAACGACTTCTGAGTCAAGGGCAGTTTAAAAACATTATGCTTGAGGCCATGCGCACGGTGTTGGTGTACAGAGCCGTTACAAAATATGTGACGCTAAAAAACACGGTGGGGTATAAAACTTAAGGACGGCTAGAACAATCTGACAACATAAAAGGAAAGTAAATTATATGTGCATTTATCTCCTAGTGAAACAATTCCTGAATATCTACTTACCTTTACTTGCAAACAAAGTGAAAACACCATACATGAAATTAACGATAAAAAGAGGAGTGAACGCGTTTGAAATTTTAGAGATTATTTTCCTTGAAGTTAAAATTTTGAGACAAAAGTCTTGAAAATCAAGGTGCACATGAGTTGCAGAATCAAGTCCAATGAGTATTTTTCACAGAAAGTCAACATCATCAGAGATAAAACTGATTTTCTAGCGTTACATCCATATTCTTCAACCAAAGTTTGGTTCGAAATTCAACTTCAAACATTAGCGTTTCGTCCTGAGTGTGAAAACGTTTGCATCGTTCGTTTGGTTCGTTTCGTTTCCATCGTTTGGATCGTTTCTATCGTTTGCAATGTTTCTATCGTGCGTTTCGTTTCTATCGTTCGCTTCATTTCTACTTTGAGTACATGTATCGTTTGGAACAAGGAATACAGAAAAGTTAATTAATTTGTTCCATTTATGACATTCGCCCATGAGGTATACCCCCAGAATTTGCATACATACTTGACAGTTTGGCACAGTTTAAGCACGACTTTGGCGCATTAATTATATGTCCAACAATGCACATTTTTACATATTTTAAGAAGAACAAATTGAGTTTCTTCCAACGCGTAGATAATTTTAATTAATGAAGATAATGTTCAACATTCGTTCAGTACAAAATGCAGACTGTAGAATGCATTATAAAAACGTGCAAAATGTGTTAAGTAAATTTACAGCGCTTGAAAATGGTACTTGGAAGACTGACTGGTGAAGTATGTTTCTTTCCAAACTGAACCGGAACCATGCTACTCTACCTAAAATTTGGGTGACAAGCCAGTGCCATGAGAGGCTTGAACTCACTGAACTTGGGATCAGCTGAAAGTGTCGTGGTTTACAGTGCCAGCATTATACTCATACATGTCATGTCAACTTCTGTTACATTTAGGCGTGTTTGGGAAGAAAAATTGATTCTAAACTACACATGAAACTTTTGTGCCTTCGTATTGAAAGCTAGACGGAACCCAGACGAAATGTCTGTGTTGACTCATGTTTGTTGACTTTTGATAAGATACAATTACATGTACAGGCTGGCCAATCACAATCTTTGATTCCCACGCCTAGCAAAATATTCCACAGTGAATGAAGCAGAATGCGTTTTTCTCTGATTTATATGTTTTTTTCTTTAAATTCTTTAACAGTTGATATATCTTATTTTTTGTGATGACATTTATTGTAGCTAATAGAGCAAATTATGTTGACTTCAGCAGAAGACAGTAAAAGTTTTTAAACAAACACTTGAAATTATTGAAACTTGAAAACAGATGATCGTTGTGTTTACTTTTAGCCAATTTTTCGCGGCGTGATGACATGGGTCTTTTGTATAAATTTGGCACAGCTTTGGCACTTTCTTGTGTACAAATTGAATAGTTAACCAGCTTTATTAATTTTCTGAACGTTAAATGGAGTGTGGTAGGTGTCATATTGTAAAATAATTCTCGCTTGATGTTTTGATTAAGAATTTACGTCTAGACAAAACGGATTAAACGTTCGAACCAAACGAACGATAGCAACTAAACGTTCCAAACGAAACGAACCATAGAAGGCAAACGAACGATAGAAACGATAGAAACAGAACGTTTGGCACGATTTACTCTGGGAAACCAAACGCACGTTAGACACGTTGTAAACGCTGCAAACGCTGTAAACGCAACAAACTCTGCACCGTTTTTCGATTGAAATGTAACGCCGCCTACGAGAATTTCAGTGAGTCGTGTAAACCTTTCTCCTCATTCCTCGCTAACCCGGCAAAAGACAGGAGAGTCAAACGGCAACACCACAAGCTGATATAACAGAGCATCTATGACAGCGATTGTTTTCGTTTTTATTCAGTCCATAACAAAAATATTTGAGTAAAAGTTGGACATTTGTCAATGATTAGCGAATGTACACCAACACCGTGCACATGGCCTTGAGACTGTCTTTTTTATCAAATCTTGCTGCGGTGGCGGGAAAGTACGAACAATATGGTTTGTTGTCCGCCATATTGGATTTCAATACATGAATGCATAATTAGTTCGAGCAGGAAACTGGGAAAGAGTAGTCATCAGCACGAAATTGCAAAAATGACTGACCAGCGATGTAAAAAACAAAAGCAATTAATCTTGGATCTTTTTTGTCAAGGAAAACGAAAACCAAAAGAGACAACTACAGAGAAAGTTGCTGTGTCCCCAAAAGAAGTCAAGTTTTTCTTGTTGTCTACTTCTGTTCTGGGACAACAAAACCAAAGATACTGGACCTTTGGACTGTTAGGCTAGTTCCTGTTACCGAGCGGAGTTAATCCCTGTTTGCTGGTCTAGTCCTTCAAGTACATGTTTACAAAGTTGTCAAGTGGCAATATTTGCCAGGCCCATTAGCTCCAGCAAAACCACCAAAAAGATACAAAAAATATCATTCCAGTTTTTTGTTTACACGGTTGCATTATTGAAATGTTGCTTTGTCTTTCTTTGAGTAGCATGGTTTTCACAGTATATATAATTGCAAGCAACTTAATTAATTCCTCTAATGTCCGAGTTTCATGGCCCAAAATGCCGGGAAGCACGTTTTCCAGCATTCCAGTTTTCAAAAATTTTCCAGGGGAAGCATGTCCCTGGACCACCTAGAAACAATGGGTAAAAGCCAGACCCACAACCGTCTACTTTTCACAAGACTCCGGCTAAAGAAAACGCTGAGAGGGCTGGCCACCAAGGTTGTGCCTGCCACACTGGGGCAACAAGGACCAGATCTGCTTTGTCCTGAGATACATTTTTCAGTACTGGTGCGATCAGACTGAAGTTGAAAAGGTGTAGCATTTTAGAAGGGACCAGTCGAGGGTCACTGCATCTGTGTAGGTAGCAGCCTGGTCAGGTTTCCAGCTGGCATAAGTTGGGAGGAGAGCCATTAGGCATGACGCAAAGAGATCTATGCTTCACCTTCTTAGGAAGGGCTGAATCTCTTGTGGGTCTATTTGCCATTCGCCGGAGTTGTAAACTCTCTCAACTCTCTGTCGCTGCATTGTCAAGCTTGCCTGGTAGGTGCTGAGTGGTGATCAGAATTGATCTTTGAAGGTACCACTGCCATAGTTCTAGAGTTAGGTTGACTAGCTGAGGGGAACGGGTTCCCCCTTTGTTGTTTGGGCAACGACTGTGGTGTTGACCATGCGAAGACACACTGTGATGTTGGACTGGTCTTTGAGAAAAGCTTTGGTGGCAAGAAAGGCCACTTTGAGTTCGATAACATTTATGTGATCTTTGGCTTCAAGAGGAGATCAGCGACCATTTGTGGACCTTAGGTTCTGGCAGCATGCATCCAAGCCTGAGGTTATGTACAGCTCGGGACAGGAGGATTGATCTGGATGGTACTGCCGTTAACGGTTGCTATGTTCCGGAGCCACCACTGAAGTTAGGTGTGAGCATTGCTGTTTAAGAACTTGAGTGTCTCATAATTGTCTTGAGAAGCCTGTAGGGATTTTATGAGCTGTATTTGTCATCGTCTGTAGTGTAGGGAGTCTGCCAGATGGCAGGCTAAGCTGCTTCCAATGTCCCTATGAGGCTTTCCACTTGGCAAATTAATGGAGTGGAATTGCGAATGAGACTCTGACATCTGTTCTATATGTTCAGAATCTTATCCTCTGGGAGACTGGCCGACATTGTCTGTGAATCTATGGAGAGGCCCAGAAATGTCAATGACTGAGTGGGGACTAAGACGGACTTCTCCCAATTTATGGTGAAATCTGGCCACTACAAAAGGTCTGGTGTTACAGTACAGGTCAGAGATAAGCAGCCTATGCACATGCAAAACGCACACACCATTTTTGCGCAAACATGTGCTAAAAACTGTGTGCCAATATGCGCATTTGCGTGCATTTGATGCGTGCATTTGATGTGTGTTTCATATCACTGGTTTTATAAGGGGTAAGAAAGCTCTTGAAATTTGCATAATTGTTTTGTAATTTATGCGATGTGTTGACATTGACAACAAATGTGACGGTATGCAGCATGAATGTTTCCTTCCTTTGAAGGATTTTGGACATTGTGTTCAAGAAATAAAATTATGTTCTCTGTTCAACATTTCGTCATTACAAGAAAGTCTGTTTCAAGTTCTGTACAGTTTAATATAATCAGTGGCAGTGAGTGCTACAAATGATAGCAGATGTCCTCGCAGAGCACAAAGTTTTTCTTAGTTGTGAACAACAGTCATTACAAAAAGTACATGTTATGCATTACTGTTTCAGTAACTCTCTCTAACACAGATACCAGCTCCAACTGATCAGGCAAACAAAGCAATAAAATTTGGCTGGGCCAGCCAGCTAACCATGTCCACCCAAAGAGCTGTCTGCATTAGTGTCCAGTAATGTTGTTCAGTGACCAACTGCCTGGCTATCTGATCATGGGAATTATGATTACAGTGTATGTTACTGTTAGTGTACTGTAGATTGAATGTTGATTGAAATTACTTTACATCCAGATTTTCCTTGTCTCTTTCCTTGACATATTTTCAGTAAGAAGAGTTCATCACCTGACGGTAAAAGTGAAATTCTTCTGCCTCTTGATTGGCTTTTGAAGCCTTTTCGAAAACGATTTCGCTTCCACTTTTATGGCAATAAACAAACTAATAGTCTTGACAAGGTAGGTACACTGTACATGAAAATTAAGTGACTGTGTGTGAATTGTAGTCATTGATTGGGTTAATCAAATTAGTACAAATTAGAGTGAATTTTACTTGAGTGTTGAAAGTAATGTGCATTTCCTTTGGTTGTTATTACTATGCTGCATGATTAGCCTAAAAAATGTGTGCCAACCAAAAGCAATAGTTGTTACTTGCTAACACATGTTTTGTGTCAGCCACATGACTGTATTTACTTTGAGTTTTGATTGGTGTATTGCATTCTGCATGCCATTTGGTTTTTGGACACTCGGTTTTTTCTTTCTTCCAGCCTGAGTGGTATTTTACACAAGTCTTAAATTGGATCAGGAATCACAGTGACTTCCTTCAACACACTATACAACCTATCCTTCATAGAACAGAGTATGGTTCAGTGGATGCCAAGGTAATTTTCTTTTTATTGTGATAATGATTATATGGTGACATGCTTCAATTTCAGATTACTGGTAATTCCAATCAGTGTGCCTCACCTAGCTTAGTGCAGTCACATGGTGTCATTTCAAATCTGGTATTCTGTAGTGTACCTTCACACTCTCATGCCATTGGGTCCAAAACTTTGATATCTTTTCATCTGAGTCATGCCCAAAGGCCATAATCGCAGTTGTAGCGAAGTTCAAGCTCTATTATATAGCAATTTTTCTCATTCAGATTTTCACATGGATGTCTCTGCTGTTGCGTTTTGCACTATTTCTTAACAATACCAGTGGGCTTTAATGTGAACTTAACCTACGGATTAAAACCTTAGTTCAGTGGCATCAAAATCGTCACTGTTTACAGAAGATCCATTTTCCAAGACAAGTTGAGTGGCTCATAGCCACTTTGATTGGCAAATGGTATGGATATTCTCACCCTGGGCAGACTTATTGAAATATGTAACTACATGTATCTGCAATAAAACTTTGGGGACCTACAGTATATTTTTTTCATGCAGCTTGAATCATTTGCTTTATATTGTGGACCAAAGGATACCTGAGTGACACTAATATGTCATCAGTTCTTTAGTGATGCATATTTATGCAATGGATTGAAACTATTTGAAATTCTGTCTGTTAAATGTGTTTTTATTTTCTTTTCAGTCTGAATTTATTTGTGGCCTGTTAAAAGTTGTAGTGGAAAAGTTGGAGCATAGCATTCCAAATATAATTGATGATGACAATGCATTTTCTCACTTTATCGATGAACTACTGTTGTTTGATAAAGAGCTCTACATGGTCCACAATTACCGCTCTGTTGAACATGGATGTTTACATGTTCTAACCACTGATGCATGTCTACAGAGATGGGTGGAGCTAGAAAGAAAATGTAAGTTCTATCTGGAGTTGTAGCTTGAAAAAACCGAAAACATTACCCCAAGTCTTTATTTTGGGTGAAACTTCAGCCAGTGATAAGGTCTGGTAAAATATTGTTGTGGCCAGTTCTGATGCTATTGTAGGTACACCTTTGTCTATCTGATGGTCTGATTTCTGGTCTGTGTATATGCAAGTTAGTGCCATGACTCAAATTGCCAACAGTTAAGTGTTCCTTAAAAATATGAAGGAGCTACAGTGCAGTAAAAAGTTGGTGACATAACTTAACATGCCTATACACTGTATCAAGTTATGGATGCACACGGGAAGTTTGGAGAGCATGAGAGAAGCATAACTCAAACTTCTTGAGTGCTCTCCAAACTTCCCAAGTGCATCCATAACTCAATGTATGCACAGCTAAAAGCATGAGCCCGTTTTTTGTTATAACATAGTGACAACAACTTAGACTGTTCACAGCCCTCTATTTTCTCGTATTTTCTTTCGTTGAACGCGCGGATACCATTGCGAGAGAACTGCACGCCAGCGCAAAACGGAAGATTCGACTGGGTGGGGGGTGGGGATCGAGAAAAATAGAGGGGCTGTAGACATCTTTGTAAAAAAGTGAATTACCCGTTTCTCCAGAAACGGAAAAAACCCATTGGTTGAAAGGCGACAAAAGTGTCATCTCCTTGACAACGGCTACTCATGATGTCGTCCAGACGCGTTCTGCGGTTTGCAGAAGTTGTCATCACTGTCGTGTTGCGTGATTAACGATGGAGCGATTGTTAGAATGTTGTTTAGAAAAATTTCCCCACGTTTCGTCCCTCAAAGATGAACAGAAAGAGGCCGTCATTCATCTTCTGCGGTCGAAGGACGTTGTGGCAATTTTGCCGACTGGCTTTGGGAAAAGCCTGATTTATCAGCTCTACGCGGCGGCGAAGGAAATGCAAATCCAAGATGTCGTTGTACTCGTTGTTTCGCCCCTGAAAAGCATTATGATGGACCAGATAGAAGAGATGGAAGAGCTAGAGATTCCTTCAATCGTGCTGTCAACAAACGACGACGTGCTTCAGAAAATTGGAGAAGCGAAGTACACGCTTGTTTTCGGCGCAGCGGAGGATTTTTTGGATCCAAAATTCCAAAACGTTCTGAAAAGTGAAGGTTCACCGCTGCACAGTCGCGTCAGTCTTATTGTAGTTGATGAGTGCCACACCGTAGAGACGTGGTAAGATATAGTTTCGACTAAATTAGTTACATGATTTCGTGCAATTATATATAAAGTTCTCACCGTGCATGTAAGTTACATGTATGTTTAATTTTATCAGCTTACATCCAAGATCGACTGCGTTGTTAGTGTTTTGATAGCCCTCTGTTCCTCTGAAATGAAGTACGTGTACTTCTATTTATACAGGCCACGAACGGTCTCGTCCTGTATCCGTGTGACACCTTCGCGTTTAGGCTCAACAAATAAATTTTCAGTAGATATGAAAGAGAGATAGCCAAGGAACAAGCACATATCCTACAAAAATCGGACGGGCCGCTTTCTTTTGGTTTTCTTCCTTTTTTAGCCGGTTTTTTTGGAGTTAAGGAAGTCGTCTGGGCCGACATCCTTCAAAACGTTTACAATGTAACGCGCCGCACGTGTTGTTGTTTGCAAACTGATACTTGTAATCAATTAAACAAGCAATTCACCGCTCAATTTTGATTGGTCCAATTTAATTATGTGGTCAAGGGGTGGAGCTACTAGTAACAAGGTGATAACAAGGGGGTGGAGTCTAATAAGCCGACTTTTTTCCAAAGATGTCTACAGCCTCTCTATTTCTTCTTGCTCGCTTCGCTCGCAAACCCCACCCCCCCCCGCGTGCTTCGCGCTTGCTCTCGATTTTTTTCGCCCGCGCTCATAGAGAGGCTGTGAACAGTCTACAACAACTTGGGTGCCAAAACATGTTTTATTTGTGATTGACTACAAAATTCTTTCAATACATGCTGAAGAAAGACAAAGGATCGAGTTCCCTGGTTAAAATCATGCCACAATCAGTTGAGCAACAGTTGACTAAAGAGAACGCTTCATCTCGTTCCTAAAATTATCAATGAAAAATTTTTTTTTTTTTAATTAGTGAAAATGTAGGCAAACAGAGAAAAAATACTCAATGAAAATGTAGACAAACAAATCAAAATACTTATGTTTTAGTCAGCATCTCAGCTAGGCAAAAGTCAAAAGCTCGAAGCCAGTAGTGTTTGGATTGTTCAGAACGATGTTCAATTTGCTGAAACTCCAACAAAAATCTCCGGAACATTAAGTCTGTGATCCCCATTTTTCTTATTTTCTGAAACAAGCAATTCATTATCTGTCTGCAGTAGAAGTTTGAAGAAACTCTTTCGAGTAGAACATTTGCGCGAACGTCCTTAATATGCACATGTTCATAATTTTGTCAGTCATATAATGGACAAGTACAAGCAATTGAGGAAAATTCTTTCAAATACCATTTTCTATAAAGGCTAGTACATGTACATTGAGAGAATTTTCAAATATCACTCTTAGTGTAAATCCTTAATTATTGCACTCACATGTGTACAAAATGGCTTTTTTTAAATGCACTACTGGGACACTTGCCATTATTATTCAGAAGTCATTTTTTTTTTTCATTTGTTGCTATACTTCAAAGAAACATACTCTTAGATCTCACCATTGTTTTGACACCTTAAGGTGTCTCCATAGGGTTTTAAGAGCGCGCGCACCGATGATGCGAGCTTTAGTAATGCAAGCGCGCTAGCTGACGCAAGCTCATGCAAAGCAGCGAACAAGTCAACAATATAGCTCAAATTACAGCCCAGAAGAAGAAACAGAGAAACCATTTAGAAGAAAACGTAAAGGAAACGATTTGGACGGAAAGGTCTTGTGTGTATTTTGATGACACCGCCATTGTCGAGTCGCTCATCGAAAAAAACCCGTGGTTCGAAAACTCGCGCATGCTCACATAGCGATCTTGGCGAGTTCCTATTCTGATGACGTAATCCCCATTGAGGTGAAAAAAATAGAAAAATCCTTATCAGATTTCTCGAATTTCCTTCGGTAAAATTCCTTAAGATTTGGCAGAGAAGTTATTCCTTATTAGCTTTCCTTGCTTTCAATTTATCGGAAAAATTTGTAAGACAAGGTTTTCGCTTAGCCAAAAAAACACAAAAATGCTAAAAACGAAAAAACTACCTTGACAACCCCTACTTTTTGCGATTTTAAAAGTTTCTTCTTGCCAGACTCTACCCGGTTTGAGCATATCAGAAAATTTTACCGAAGGAAATTGAAGAAAATTGAAATCAAAGCCAAACAAACGTCAAAAAATGGCAATGTTTGAGTAGTTTTAATTTGATACTAAAAGCTGATATCAGACTGGTGACTGATGAACAGCAAATTTTGGCCCTTGTTTGTTATGTTTCAGTAGCTTTGATTAGGAAAATAGCAAAAAGAACGAGAATATCAACTTTCGATTGAGGTCACTGGCGCGCGCTTCGTGATCTTGCATAACCCTATTGAGCCACCTTAAGGTATCAGTATACCCCAAAATCGATTATTTTGCTGAATTTTAGTTTTTGGTATTCCCATGTACATCTCTTCGAGTTCTTTTAAATGCAAAAAGCTCCGCGAAAAAAGGTTTCTGCTCGACAAAGTTATAAAGGAAAAACGATTCTATGAATAAATTATCTCTAATTGGAAGCTGTCAACAAGTTGTCATTACCAATTAAAATGCAATTGAGAGTCACTGAACCGCGGCATGATTACTGATTCGTCTGTCACGCCGTAATCGATTTGTTTCTGGTGGAAGATGTCTTCATAAAAGAAACGCAAGAGATCCTGTCGGTTTTCAAATGCAAAGAAGACACCGAAACGGAAAACCTCGAAAGCATTTAGTAAAGAATGGGCTGAAGCGCTCGCCGCTAGCGATAAAGGATCATACTTTGAGCAAGATAAATTGCTCGAACTGGACGGTCCGGTCAACAACGAAGAAGGCGACGCGGTTCCTGTTGTCAGTGCCAGCCGTTTGAAACTTAAAGGAAAGTGTGAAGAGGATCCGCTAGAGACAGAAGCAGAAGAGTCCGAATCGGAAGAGTCAGAAGTTGCACACGCACTTCGCTAAAATTCTGAATAGCCAACTAATATATACAGTAATACTACTATTGCAACGTGTAAAAGAAGCGTTCTTACCCACATTCTCTCATTTCTGTAAGCATGGTTTCTTTCGCGGATTCACCGTGCGAATTCCCCGCGTTACTTCGATTTCCTCCATCGCTTTTTTGGGATCTCTTAGATTTTGCCTTCGGCATCGTAAAGGTATTGCATCCAGTGCTTTCCAAAACTCGATCTGAGTGAGTGAGTGGAGCGGCAGAACAGGGAGTTTTGTTGGTATTTGCTGCCAGTAAATACCATTCGAGACCGCTTTGCGGGCCGCCTTGTAAATGCGAGCCCTATTGTCTATGTAAGAAGAGCCCTCACTTTATTAATCAACAGGTAATTACTTTTCAATCATTTGAGATCTAATCTCCCCACACCGGAAAAACGCCATAAAATGTATTTTGCGTTATTTCTCAAAACTAAAATCTCATCAAATGAGGCGCACGTTTCCAGTTCGTGTACGGCCAATTTTCATCCATTTTCGCTGAAATTTGGCAAGAATGTTGCCCGATAATGTGGCAAAAAAACCGTGTCGGGGAATTTTAATTTTTTGACTCCTTCGAAAGTAATGAGCATTTAAGCAAAGGCAATGAGTGTTTTTTAAAAACTTAAAGTTTAACAGCGTATAAAAAACAAACCAGACGAGTAATCAAAATTCCCCGACACGGTTTTTTAGATCAAGGTGTGAAGAAAACGTAGCGATGTCGCTCGCTTTCTCCCGTTAAATTCTGACCGGAAACGAACTCAATTTGTGAAACTACATACTTTTGGGAAATGATCACTTTTTTAGGAAAGGGTTTTATTTCTTGAATAAATCAAGTAATTATCGAAATCTGCAATTATTAAGCTTTCAGAAAATATATACTTTATTGGGGGTTTTATGAAACGCGCGACCTTGAAAGAGCGACAAAGCGAGGTTGTCATTTGGGGTATACTGATACCTTAAGACAGATCTAGACTCGGTAATCATGTTTTCTTTTTTGCTATTGATCTACAGATGCTATATCAAACATGGAATCTGTTCTATCCTCTTCATCAGCATGGACACTGAAGTACAAAGATGTAGGTGATGTAGATGACACACGGACACCTGAATGTACAGAAGGGTTTATGACACTTGTGTCTGTTATAACAGGTGTGGTATATGAGGTGAAATGAGAAATGTAATTTAACCAAGTTAGGATTTAACCAGGTTGGTTAAGGTGTTTCTAAACAGGTCCATGATCCAATAATGCCATAGTAAAGGATGATGATGTGTGCTGGGTATTATCCCCTAAGTTCATTTTCTTCACCGATCAACCTACATGTAGTTTGTGGGGATGGGGTACACGTCTGGATGTTTGCCTGGTGCACTATTCTATCCAGGGGCATGGTGACTATGGTAGACACCCCTGGATATTCAGGAAACCCATTATCCATAAACTATACATGTGCAGTGAGTTGTTAAATAACTGTGCTCTAAGTCTGTTAAAAGCTGATGACCTGAAGATTATTTTGTTAAACTATGAAATCTTGGAGCCC
This sequence comes from Micromussa lordhowensis, assembly GCA_964020085.1. Taxonomy (NCBI): domain Eukaryota; kingdom Metazoa; phylum Cnidaria; class Anthozoa; order Scleractinia; family Lobophylliidae; genus Micromussa; species Micromussa lordhowensis. The sequence goes on from OZ026605.1 coordinate 13,227,444, forward strand.
GACACCATACCCAGCCACTATCAATGTGCACCTGTCTCTGGCTTGATGTATATTCTTTTCCAGCAAGTTGTTCCGGTAAATTTCGGTACGTTACAAGGGAATAAGGTTTCAGAACTTTTGAACATCAGATTAATCAGTTGGCTGGCTGGTGCTTGACTCGTATTAACGCCACTCCCATTTTAGATCACTGTCCTGGGCTCAAGCCTCTTCACCCAGGGACTGATGCGCTTGAACTATAAGAAAAGTACATTTTTTTTCTTATTAAATTTACCAGATCGATATAGAAATCTACCAGAAGTCTCCCACCAGGAACAATTTCTTGAAGTTCAGTTGTTTCTTCTTGAAAGCTTCATCGACAGACTGACTATTGAGGCAGAAGAAACATCATTTGCTCCTGCAGGGCTGCATTACTGTTCAGTATTGAATTCTGCTAATTACATCAACCTTATACTTCAGGAATGGAGTGAACAAATGGTACGGTATAACAGTGCAACCCTCATTTAATGAACTCAGACAGATTTGATAAGCAACCAGACTTACCATATACTGTAGGACCAGCCATTTGACTTGTAAAGACACTGACAGTGTTATTTTTCAATATCAGATGATTGCACAACTGCAAAATTAATTAAATCATTAATATTCGTTTATGCATACTTTCAGCTTTTCCTCAAACTCTGTCAACACAACAATCCATCTACTGACTCTGAAAGGTGTGAGAATATTCCTGAAGAGGAATACCTCAGAGAAGATGATGGTAACTCCCAAGAACAAGATGCCCTTCCAATGGGTAGTGTATTTGAAGAAGTAACACAATGCTTGCACGATTTAATGGAACACATGATCCTTACAATTGTAGAGCATGTCGTACAGGGATTTAGGATGTTGTGCAAACCCTACAAGAAAGAAAAGTAAGTTGCTGATAGCTCCTAAGTCTGTTATCTCCAACTGAAAAGTACCGCAGATGTAACAGTAATTGTTCCAACTGGAATGATTGCCAACGAGGCGGCCGAACCCAGAGGGTCGGCCGTCGAGTTGGCACATCATAGTGCCGTGCGTGAATACACAGGAAATATCTCATCTCAGCGTAAGGGACCTTTTTTGACCATATTTGGGTGTAAGTAATATTCCATATTTGGGTAAGGACGTGATGTCTCGCATGTGTCGCGATGTCTCGCATCTGGCTGTTGTTTGCCGTCGGGAAGCTCTTTGAGAGGTGAAGGGCTTTTAGTTGCCTTATGTACTTGTAACTTGAATTGTAAGCAGCGACTGATCAAGGAATAGGGTTATACCTTCAACCAGCGCCGGTGTTCGCTTGTCAGTTTTGAACCAGTGCATTCTTTCGTCGATTAGCGTGTTCGCTTGGGAACCAGCATGTTCAATTGTGGGTTTCGAACCATCGTGTTCGCTTGCCAGTTTTTAACCAGTGCGTTCTTTCGTCGATTGACACCTTTTCAAAGACTTCAGATGAAAGAATTGAACAGATTACTATAACACATTTAGAGCACAAAGAATTGTCCTAGAACGCAAGCTTTGCGTAATTGAAACCACTGACAACTCACAACTTAAACAAAGCGGGGGTAGCCAATATTGCTTGATCGCTGCGTCCAATACATATATCTTATTAGACGTTTTGGTGTGTAGTATCGCTGTATATTTTTACGAGTTGTGCGGTATTTTGACGAGCCCGTAGGGCGAGTCAAAATACAAACAACGAGTAAAAATATACAGCGATACTACACACCAGAACGTCTAATAAGAGATTTATTATCCAACGATTTCTTTTCCCAAAATTCTGACTTGCCAAGGTTTTGAACTTCACGCGGCCGGGAGGAATGAGACGAGTACAAATATCGTGTGATATTTGTACTCGTTTCGCACGATATTTGTACTCTACGAAGCAGAGTTGGATAATAAATTGTAGTACATGTAGCTGAGCTTGTTTTTATACTGATAATTGACTTTCAGCATACCATTTTGTCATGATTTATGTTCACTGCAGCGTGCTTTTTCTGTCACTTATTCTTTATGGAAGCAGTTGCTCGATAATCAAACCTTCGTTTTCTTGCTTTACAGTGAATTCTCAACCAGAGAGATTTATATCGTACAACCTATGCCTATTTTATACTGTCGCTTTTCGGCGGCATATATTTTTTATTTCTCATCACAGACGAAAATATTTGTCGAGAAGAATTCCTTATGCTTCGAATGGCAGTTTTAATCCTTACATAATAACAAATAAGGAAGCACGTATGGTTAATGGAAATCCAGCAGTACCAAAGGATTCTAATTGCCATAAATGTTATGCAAAAGGAATATTTTATTTTATTTTTCAAAACTGACATATATTAGCCAGTGCTGATACCTTAAGTCATTCTCCCTCAACATTCTACATTTCAAAATAAAAACATCATGAAAATTATACCTTCAAGACCAGCCCTCCTACCAGAGTTATTTCACACTCTTCCTTTGCTACTTTCATTTACAGTAAAATTATTTCACCTGTCTGTCAAACTTTCACACATTCCAGAGACATAAAACAATTTTCCCTCGTTGGCACTTGCCGCAAGGCACAACTAGTATTATTATTTGTATCATTTCAGTTGTTTTTGTCTATTGACCCAATACTCTTCAACAAATGTAGAAGCTGCCTTCATTTGTCAACTCACATGTATTGCATGCCATGTACAGTATTTGTCACAGTTTAAATAGGCAACTTAGCGTCATTCAAGGGAATAAGGAAGTTGAAAGGAGTACTGTAGTCTTTGATTGTCGTCTTTTTAAAATTGTATTAAGAAAGTTAAGGTACGGTCTACAGAGCTTTATAAAGGTTGATATATAATTCAGTGCCCTTGGTGCTAATTTACCTTGGTGCTTATTGGAGGTAGGGGGTGCTTATCATTGACTGGGCAGTTGTTTCGTCTTTCAGCTTAAACATCAGAATGTGTTGTAACAATTAAGAAACAACAACAGATATTTAACAATTATCCTGCGAAATCGTGCGGAATATCGTCTGATACTTAGCCGACGATTTTCCTCAAGATTGAGCAAGGTAATTGTTTTATTATTCAACAAATTGATAACAAAACAGCCTAACTCCTAAATCCTTGTAAATCTCTTTGTCGACATTTTTTCTTCCCACGTACGAAGCTACATATACCGCCGGATATCTGTTACCTATGGATGACAGATATCGAGAGCATCATGACCATATTTGGATAGTGTTTCAATTTGTTGAATAATAATGTTGTATAGATGGCATTTTCCCTGCTACAGCGTATCCATTCATTGGCTAGTTCATGGTCACATGACATCTAACAATGAAACTGTTTACCGCCAAATGCCATGAGCAGGCAACATTATGAAAACTATGACATCAAACGGGAAACAGTTCACTGTTACCCGCGAAATGTTGACCGCTATTGCATGTGATCCGAGTGTGATGTTCTTGCTGGAATCTCGGCCCATTTTTCCACCAGTTTGACTCATTTGTCGTCGTGGGAAACATTGAGATTCTCGGGAAACAGAATTCACTGGTCCCCTCAGGACCAGTCATTCAGTTTTAACTGTAACCCAGTAATGTAATAATATGAGTGATCATAGTCCTGGGTTGGAGAAGACTCTCATTTGACAGGGTCAGGGATGCTCGTCATCTCACTTAGGGGTATAAACCAAGGATTCTGGTCTCACCCATGGTGTTGATGGTGAAACACCTCAAGTTTTGGCTGTCAAAGAATCTTTTAAAGTACTTCCAGAGAAATAATAATAAAACAAATGTTCTTATCTGTGTTTAGGCTTGATTTCTGCTGGTCTCACTAGCACGGGTCTACTAGCGCAGGCTAGTTTCCTAAACAGCAGTTGATAATTGAGCCTATTCCATTTTAAGTGGTATGTTTTAGGGATCAAATAAAGTTCGAGCCACGCCCAGATTGGTTTCCTTTAGGGTTTTAATTCGAATATTCCGACGACCATTCCTGACCTTTTCAGATGAGAGTCCTTCCCCGGGCCATAGTCATAACACTATTCTTTTACATTCATATGATCAAGCAGAGTACATAATTCACTTGTCTAATCAGTCTATTCTATGGAAATGTGTATGAAAATTTTGCAAAGGGGCTGCTAGAATACCTCCCCCCCCCTCTCCTCCAAAAAAGAAAATCCCTCAAAGTGTGCTTATTTGAGAAGGGGTGCTTATTGAGGATAGCCTGTAAGAAAGGATGGCTTTTATCAGAAGGAAGGTGCTAAATCCAATTAGCTATGGTGAATGGAGCAACTGATAACAGTAATTGTCACAGGTAGGATTCAGGGACGTTCAATGTAGCATTGACATTGATAAAAAATATTATCATCATGCTAGCCTGAGGATCTCAAAGAGTTGACATTATTTTGATACCTGTCGGGGGTTTGTTGACGTACCCTTCCTCATCCTTGGGAAATACCATCATACAGTGAGTGGATCAAGCTAATTTTCCTATTTTATTTATTTTACAGGTGGCACATGTTTCCTCCTCCAAAAGATATCATTTTCTTAGCATTGTCCTCATCAGCATGTGAAATGTTATTGTTTATAAAGGGAAGGCTTCAAATTCTCCAAGAACAGCTAGCGAGCAGTATCTTTAATACGATATGGAAGAATCTTGCACAGGCTCTAAACAAGTGCATATATGAAGAGGTAAGAATACTGCAGCTATTTACATAGACACTTGTAAGAAAATCGAAAAACATAATTATGATGTCTTATATTCCTTCTGTTGGGTGTACTTCTTTTTATCAGATTTCAGATTTTCAGACTTTTTAGATTTTTTATTGTTTTGCACTATTTACAAAATTATAACATTAAGAACATTTACGAAGATTACATCAAATAGAAAAAAAAAGAAAATATATAGCATTACATGACCAAAATAAATGTGCTCAGTGACCAAAGTAGTATAGGCTTTCGTGTTGGTCACTGACACATACAAACATTCAACACGACATATCGATCAGTTACGCATAGAAAAATGGTAGAGCAAATATAAGCTATTTAGAAAATAACCCAAAGTAAATACGCACGCTGATTGGTTTAAAACCGTGTTTCTATAACTCCATAGAAACACAGAACTAACACGAGTTGTTGACGTAATGATGACGCGTACAAAGAGAATTTACATTTTGATGATCGAAGTAAACAAGTTGCTTTCCTTTTTCTTCGTCGCGGTATTTTCTAAAAGAAATAGAAAACATGTTCTCCGTGTTCCTATCGAGTTATAGAAACACTCGTGAAAGTTTGGGAGAACTCGAAAAAGCTGTGGAAACACTCGCCTGCGGCTCGTGTTCCCACAGCATTTCTCGTTCTCCCAAACTTTCACTCGTGTTTCTATAACTCGATAGAAACACGGCACATGTTTTCTATTTCTTAAATACAGGTTATACAGAAGATGGAGTGTTTAAAAGGTATAGTTTATATTGATCCGGAAGAAAGTGTACGGCAGTCTTTTAATATTTGTTGGAATAGTTTCCCAAAGTTTAGATGAAACAAAAGCGAAAGTAGAAGTCCCATAATTATTATTTGCTTTTGGTTTATAATTTAGCGGCAAATCTGGTATTGTGGGTATGTATTTCAGAGGCTCGAGTAAGGGTTCTATGGAATATCACTGAGATGTTTGTTGAGCCATTTGGAATTTTGTGCGTAAAGAGAGCAACTTTGAATTTGTACACATTTTCAAATTTGAGAATTCCTAAGACATTATAATATGGTGTAGCATTATTTCTGCCATAGGCAAAGAACATGCTTCGCACACATTTATTCTGCTTAGTTAAGATTCTACGTAAACTAGTTTTACATGCACTACACCCAAGTTATGATTGCATAGGATAGGCTATAGGTTATCTTAGATCACACACGTACTCCACGTACTCCACACAAAAGAAACAAAACATTCAGAAATGGATTATTTGCCATGACAACCCCGTATACAATGTTCATGCTGAAGTTTTGTAGTAGTAATGTAGATCATGTGGTATTTATTTTCTGTTGAGGTTATATCCTAGTCATGGCTTGATCTCCACAGATCATTCTTGAGTGTCATTTCAATGAAGGAGGAGCTGCGCAATTACAGTTTGATTTAACAAAGAATCTTTTTACATTGTTTTTGGAATACACCCAAAAGCCAGAGAATTTCTTCAAAGAGTAAGTCAGTGGAACATTATTGTTGTGCTACACTGCTAGACAAGGGAAAACCAGAATCAACAGGAATCGATAGTCTTTGTTAGACCAGGTCTAAAACTCGTTACCCTATTTCAGACCTCTAAAATTAGCTCATTTCTCCGACACGTAACATCAGGTAGCCAGCGTAGAACATTTGTGAGAAGGGCTTCGCATTCCCCATTGTAAAAGGGGAGACAGGTTCTTTTAAACATCATACCCAATTCCAGACCAACGTGCTAAACATATCATGTTTCAGACCAAAGTCTTCAAATGTCCATATCCTGTTTCAGACCAAAAGGCCACAAAACCATAAACTCGGGGCCACATGTACAGAATATCTTATATATATCAACCTTAATTATTACACAGAATATCTTATATCAGAACTAGCTCCGCCCTGGCCTTCTCCCCCCTACGGTACCAAACTGAATGCTTTTCAATTATTTTTTTAAAGGGTCAAGGAAGCTTGCATTTTATTAAACCTTCTCCCAGGATCTGCTGTGCTGTTGAGAAATTTGCTCAAGTCTTCGGAGAGTAATGTCAGTGAAGGAGAATGTAATTCACCAGCTTGTGCAGCGCTTCAAGATGCTGGAGTGTATAGACTGACTTTAGAAGATGCGCTTAAAGTTCTCAACCTGAGAGTACATTTGCCAAGTGTGTAATATGTCACAGCAGTAATTCACTTGAAATAGTATCTGACAACTACTATATATTATGTACGTAGAGGCGAACAGGACAGAGCTGTGCTCTTAGGGACGGGGCGGATAAAACCTGGTAAGCAAAAGCTGAAACAGGCAAACTTTCCAAGTTCAATCAAGAAAATACTGAAAAGAAAGTTAGTAACGTTTTCAAGTCTCGTACACACGCCTTTATAACTTAATCGTGACCTTTTGGAAAACTTTAACTGCTTTACGTTTCTCGGTAAACGTTTTTCAGTCACCTGTTTCTGCATTTGTTTTCCGCAAGTACCTATCAAGGTCTCCAAGAATGCCTGATAGGCTTAATCTTCATTTATGTAGTAGACTACAAAGCATGTCGTTCTTTTCGTGAGATTTTGCGACACTTCACTATGTTTGTATTTTCTCATACTATAGAAACATTTGAGAAGAAAACGAGAATTCTTAGTCTCGCTGTGAAAGGGGCCATTTCCCATATTACGAGGACTACACGCTGAGAGTTGGAAACTGAACCGACATCTGCGGAATTGAAGACTCTTTCCAGAGTAAATTATTATTATTGAACAAAGTATTCCAGATGATAAATTATTTTAATATTGGTCAACACAATTTATTAAATTGGACAATCCACAATTGGAATTTATATCAGAATATATAGCTGTATATAAAGGTATAGCCTGCGAGCAGGCTTACATTTGGGAAAACGCGCGCGACCGGCTTCTTCTTCCATTTTAATGTTCATCATATAACACTTTTATGTTTGTTTAGAGCGGTTTTCAATTAAGTGTTGTAGAAATCACTCTGGTCAATCACAGATGAAAACAATCCAGCGAGCCAGTCAAAACTCAAAACAAGTACATGTAGCCGATGCAATGTGAGAGATTCTTCTTCGACTGAGAATGATGTAAGCCGCGGTTTTACTTATTGGATGACGGAGTGGCGCAGGGTTTTGTAACCAATTACTTTGCGTAGCTATACAAAACCAAAGAAAGGCGAAATTACTTTCGACACACGTGAAAACCGTTCTAACACGAAAAGCAACTTATTCAATAAGAAATTTATTCGCAACAAAATACTGACACCATACTTAACGCCCCCCCCCCCCCCCCCCCAAACAAACCCTGGTATTCCTGCGCAGTGTTTCAAATTTATGCCACTTGAAATTAACAGCCATCACGCTGTCGTGTGTAAATATGTAAGTTTTTAGCAAATTTAATCAATAAAGATAGTAATTATTGTCGACTTACAGTATGTCAACGTGCAGTTTTTTCGCCCAAAGTGTAACAAATTCTTTGCAGTACGCCAGTAATACCCCACAGCCATGAGGGTTATTGAACGTTACAACTCTTATTCGATTCAATTGTGTCAATTATTGGGCTTCCTAAAACAATCTTTTGTTATTGTTCCATAATGTAGAGTTTTTCTTGTTTGCCATGACCAGTTTCACCAAACATTGGTTGGCTTTGCGAAGGACAAATGCTACAGTTGTGAAAATCTGAAACATGTACGTGTCAGGAGGGCGGTATCATCAACTTGTTAGTTTTTTATCAGTTGACGTTTTTTCGTTTCGTTGATCAGTTGCACATTTAGTTCGCATGTCAGTGTGTTTAATTGTGGACGGTTCTAGGCTTTTAGTCAGACAAAGTGAAGAAGGGGTAGCAGGTGGTATTGTTGCTATTGTAACCTATTGAGCCACAACACTGACAGCAACTTATTCACCGATGATTGGACAGTTTTTTGACACCATGATTTTGGCATCAACCGATACAGAGTGGTTATAGTGAGCCGTCAAACTCTAAGTCCTGGAAAGTACTGGAAACTGTTTCCGTCCACCTTAAACAGTCGGAGAAGTTGAAAAAGACAACAAACTGGATGCAACAATCTACAAATACTCATTTAATCCATAATTATTTCATTCTACAAATAGTTTACATTATGTGTTACATTACGTTTATTAATCCCATCGTTCGATACACTATTTTCCCCGCAAAATAAGATACTTGTAAGACTCCAGCCGGCTATACCTGCCAACTTTTTCCGAGTTATAAGCGCAAGCGTAAGAGTGCCGGGATTTGGAAGACGACATGAACACATCCGGAGATTTCCGAAGTCTTCCGAAGATAGCGGAAGCGGAAAAAGCCCTGACAACGCGACCTCGTTCCCAGTGCTTTCTATTTGAAGAAGGAAGTATCGTCATTTACACGCAGTTTTCATTTCTTAGTTAACATATTTTTGGAAATTTTGCCAAGCAAAGCCGCAACCACTCACATTTTTCAAGCAGGCGGGAGAATTTGGCCTGTAAGCGTGAGGCTTGAGAGTTAGCAGGTAAACAGCCCTCCGGTTAACAGAAAATATTCACGTTTACAGTTATTTACGTCAAGGCTAGTCCCTAGGAATTCTTGGCTGTTAGAGAAGTAGCGAGTGCCATTTGTTGACGTCACTGGTATGGTAGGTTTCAGGCTCCATGTGATACCAGCTCGATAAAGACAACTAGAATACACTACAGTTATCATGCACACCACTATTTTGACCATTGGTATTTCTTAGCTCAACCTTCCAAACGGCTGTTGAAGTTTAACCCTTCTTTACACTGGTGGCGCTAAAGTTACCTAGCTCAGTCACGGTTCTGAGTTATTTTGGCCACATGCAAAATTACCTTTCAATTGAAGGAAGCCTTAAAATATTAGTTTACTAAGACAGAAAAACATTAAAGAGACATCAATAAACAAAAAGGATGGTTAAGGTCATTCCCCAGTATTGTATTGCGCATCCCTACTGCGCATAATTTCACGCGTGATTAGCGCGCGCATTAAAAAATGGCGGCTTTTTCTTTACGGCTGGACCTTGCCATAGAGGTAAATCGTCATTTTCTAGAAAACGAGTGCGGTGACTTATCATTTTTTTTTTTCTGTTGTTTTGAATTGAGTAATAAATTTCTCTATTTAAAATAAATATGGACCAATTCCCAGCGCAGAACAAGAAACAATCGTCGGAAACGTGAATTTAAAAAGCAATCGTGACTATATGATAAGGATCTATTGAGTATAAACACGGTGCTGTTGCTCCTTAACGAACACAGGGACCCCTCATTTTTATTTCGAAATTTAAGTTCCAATAATATAAACAATCAATAGGCAAAGTTTGGCTATTGATTAAAGTTTTGGTTTGTAGGTTCGGTTGAATGACCTTAAGGATGAAGAAGATTAACACGGATTACAAACAGCGAACTTGAAAAATTTAGGCTAAACTTTTCAAGATGCACAAACCGTGAGGTAGCTCCTTTAATTAGAGTTGACAGTAATATGATTTGTTTTTGGACGTTCCATTAAAATGGTCATCTACCACAAAATACCGCTAACGGTGATAAAACCATTATGGCAAAGCTTTTATAAATATATTAAAACGCAAATATGCCTAACTAAATATTTAAAAGGATGCCTGTAGGAAGGATGGCAAAGTAACAAGCTTTTCTAGACCACACACTTATCACTTAACTACAAGACTACGAAGATTCAGAGAAAGCTATGTGGCGAAAAGAATCTGTTATAGTGCTTTTGGTTATCGAGGTCTTCCGAGTTCCCTACAGCTGCTTAATATATTTACGTTTAGATTCTTCAAAAATTCCATCTGAAAGCCTTTCAAAGAGAATTTCAGATCACCACTGTTATTCGCTGATAAATATACCTTTTTCCAATGTACTTTGGGTGACTTTTAACAGGATGAATACTATGTACTTATTGACTGAGTGGGAGGGCCGGTGCGCTCGGTCCGTACGCCCTGACCTCGAGCCAAATATTTTCCCGTCCGGCCCGACCTTACTCAGTCAATAAGCATTTTATCATATGACCACTTACTGTTGAAAATTTTGAAAATTCTGTTCGAGTCTAAATAGGACGCGATTACATAAGATCAGACGGCTGCGCGCGCGGAACAATTACATGAAAGTTTCTACAACAAAACTTTGTCATTTATCGGTTTCTTCGCGTCGAACAAGAAACTCACAATTCATCGAAAAACACAATTCACGTTCTCATTTCTGTTCATGCTAAAAAGCCAACAGAAAGTTGACATAAAGCTGTCAAAAATATGTCAAGCCATCAAAACCTTAGCGAGTAACAAAAGGTTGCTTCACGCTTCACTGAAATTGTTTACAAATCTTCATCTGAAGTCTCGCGAAAATGTCGGCGTCGTTTCAAGCTATTTGTCGACCTCTTGGATTCTCTAAAAAACAAGGGACAACCGGGCAACTGAATATTTACGACACATGTTGGCTCCTGCAAACAGTGCCTGGGTTTGCCGACTTTGCTGGTGTAGTGGAAATTACACGGTTAAACACAAGCCAGTTTTTATATTTATCTGGATGAACTTGTATTCGCATTCAGTTTTGTCCCTTGAAATAAAACTGACGTAGAAACTACAGAGCAGTTTATCCTGCTATACACAAGGTATGTTTGTGATTTTTCTGGTTCAACCAACTTCTCCCAGAAACTCTGAAACTCGAAGAAAACATTTAAGCTTATGTCGTACTTTGTTTACTTCTTCGGTTTTCTTTCTTTTGACCCACGATGAATTCTTTGGTGCCTTTGAAGGAAAGAAGTTTCGCCGACTGTTTGCTTATTTGAAAGGTTAATCATTGAACAGTTTATCCGGAAAAGTTGTTTCCTTGACCGCCTGTTTGCTTGTTGGTTTCTGAGAAAGGTGTGAGCTTCTTCATTTACGAGGAGTGTTAAATTTCTTTCTTTGCTTTCGGAGTGAGTTGGCGACTGAAGAAGTACAGTAGTTCTGCATGGGACAATTCGTCTGGATAGTAAAAATTCGCTCTCAGAATGTTCACTTTCATGACTCATTGTGGAGAGAACGAACTTTGGCAGCAACAAAATATTGTTTTTGCCATTAACACGCATCGATTTTGCCGCACTCGTGTCTAGTAGGGCCGTACGCATTTCTAGTAGGGCCGTACGTGTTTTTCCGGCCCTATCACTTCGACGCGTACGGACCTCATACGGGACCTTTTCTCTTATGGTTTTGCAAGGAAATTGCGCGCGGGGCCGTACGGGTCATATGATAAATATATGTTATTTGCCGGCTGGGAGGTCCGTATAGTGAAAAACTGTGACCGAGGTCTTGAAAATGCTGCCCGAGGCCGCAGGCCGAGGGCAGCATTTTCAAGCCCGAGGTCACAGTTTTTCACTATACGGACCGACCCTAAGCCGGCAAATAACTTATTTATTTTTTTCCTGCGCTAATTTGGCTTACAATTGGGTTTACACAACTTTGTTATTGAATTGGTTTACGTGCCGTCTACAAACCATCGTAGAAAATCTAACGAACGAACGAGCGAGTAAACTCAGACACTACCCAAAGAAAGATGTATTAACAGATTTATTTTGAATTGCTTTTATGTTAGTTGCATCTAATTCACCAGCTAAGTGTTTTTCCGATAGTGAAATTTCGCGCAGTTTGACTGAAGTTGCATTACAAGCACAATCTCTATCAGTCGTTGCGAATCACCCGAAATCAGACCTTTTTACCGTAAATTGAGTAGCAGAAAGCGAGGAAATTCGTTAAGTATATTCTACAGAATTTCTCTTAAATACAGCAACTATCAGAGAGGCTAAACTCGACTGCATTTGACTTCTGTTAGCTTAATAAAATTGTGCGGTGAAAAACACAGAATTACGCGCCATTACAACGTCGAGCTACAACCAACCACACAAACTCTCAGAGCTACAAAATACTCAATTAAATCTACTTACAGTGACCTTCCTTGCTATTTAAAAGTGGCCAGAGGTAAACTTCCGTTGATTAATCGTCCATGGAAGTGTAAAAAGGGAAAAGATCGACGATTACCGCTAGTTCATTCACGAAACCTAGCTGAACATGAGAATTTCACCCGCGCTGTTTCCCGCCGTTACCGTGACCGTGGTCAGAGATAGGAAAATCCGGACCGCGCTAAGAACCAATCAGATTGCAGGATTCGTTACCGTGCCCTCTTGGAAAAAATAATACAGATTATTAAAAACTGGATCATTGGATAATGCAATTCGAGACTTTTCATTGGCTTAGCCATCATGGTATATGAGCCATTATACCATGATCTACAAAAATGGCGTGCGTATGCGTGATTTTTTGGGACTTTTTGTTTTCATTGTAGTCTAGTTCTTTATTTTTGGGGGCGTTTTTAATAAAACAATTATTCCACTCGCGCTTGTTGGATATGAGATGATTATAGCCAACTCGGCGCTACGCGCCTCGTTGGCTATCTATCATCTCATATCCAACGCGCGCTTGTGGAATAATTGTTAAGTATGTTGTGTCTGTACCCTGACCATAAGTCAGATGCCACCGCCCTAATATTTGTGGTTTGATACAGCTTGACGTGTTCAAATATAAAAATATCACCAACCTTCTAGGTTATTTCGCCGAACGATTTAACAGGAGCTACTTGTCAGAGAGAAACGTATTGGAAGGAAGCGTTGTGGCCATTAAAATCTTAAAATATAAGGTTCATGTCTTGTTTTTTAAGTGGTACTAACCTCTTGGGAGGTGGAAATGAATTCGAGCCCGCATATAAAATTACGACCTGGTATGCTCAAAGGGTTTATCAATGTCGACGTTCCTTGACGCTTACATCAGTCACCTTTACATAGGAAGCCCTCCCCCCCCGGAAGCATTGTCCCTCGCTTTATTTAATAGCCCCTATTGTTAAGTACGGCGTTTCGTGGTTCATTGTCTGTGGTAGAATGGAGTTGTCGCAGTAAATGTTCTATTTCAATCAAATGTTATCTTGAAGCTCCAAGCAATTCTTGAATCTGAAAAACAAAACCTAAAGCTGTTACTTTTAAACTTGTCGGTTTAAGTAACCCAAAGAACAGGCTTTCAGCATGGATAACACCAATGTACTTCGCCTTTTGTTACCTGTGATTTATACATAGATTTAACATCCTCCAAGTCCATTCTCAACTCTTCAGCTTGTTCGGCTTTTTCACCGTACATCTGGAGAACGGCGTTATGTCGCTGTTCCAACTCCTGAGGAAAGCAGAATCAGTAGACAGAAATGCTGGCTTACATTTTTGTGAGCCAAAATACCACAGCACGCGCGTCTTTCCACTTGTTGTCTACACGCTCCCACCTTCCCCTTGAAAAGGCAAAAGCCATGCTCCATTAGACTACAAAAAACTGGTAACGGTAACGTGAAGTCTTCCCATTTGGAGACAGCTATCGTTGGGGCGGGGTTAGAGAAATTGTGCAGACAAAATAGAACATTCACTGTACTCTCTTCGAATGAAGAATATAAAGGCAGAAACCGACACAACGTAGAATGTTTTTTTTTTAAGGTGTACTATATTTCGGCTGGCCAAACCAGCCTTCTTCAGGTACAATGGAAGTTTTGCATCGGGACGTGTTTTTATTTATGTATCATATTAACGGAAATACGTAAAACTAATTGACAGTGTAAATTAAACATATGGTGATAATACAAGATAAACATATGGTGAAATAAAATAATAAATAAAATAAAGTAAAAGGAAACGATTAAAATGTTTCTTCACGAATGTTCAGACCATCAGGAACAATTGTTCTGCCTTTTTTAATTAAAAAAGCCTCCTTGGCCTTACGAATGGAGTCTCGGTCAGAAAAGATTTTTTCGATGGGTATTAATTGCATGTCGTTAGCAGTCTAGTAAGTAGAGGACAGGAATGTTCTGCGGCTGTAGTAGGTTTAGATTTGGTGTTAGGGTTATCTATGGTACGGCGGTGTTCATTAAATCGGTCTTTTAAACGTGGTTTCGTCTCTCCTATGTATTGTAAATTACAGCGGTTACATTGAATTATGTAGATGATGTTCTTAGTGTCACAGGTAAGGTTAGATTTTTATAGGGGGCGCGTTTCACCGGTGGAAAAGAAAGTATATTTAGTGAGTCCGTGAGAAATGTAGGGGCAAGTAGCGCAGTTTTTGTCACAACGGAAGGAACCAGAAGGAAGTTGGGGGTTGGCAGAGTTAGAAGAGAGTCAAGCTGTGACAAGTAAGTTTACACTTTCAAACTTCGGATCATGTTGAAGCTAAGAGAACATCACCTTTAGTTACAGATTTGTCAAATCAAGTGTCCGTGACACTTATCATATCCAAAAACAACAGTTAGCGGACACGCTTTGAGGACACGCTTTGAGCTTGTCACGTGATCTTTCCTTCCCGACGAGCGTCACGTGACGAGCCCAAAAAAGTTTTCATAGGAGGCTATACAAAAGGGTGTATGCGTTTTTGTATCAGTAAAACCTCACAAGCTTTACAACAAGTTCGTCAAACCAACCTTATGTCGTGTTTGAAGATCAGCCAAAATCCGACTGTCTTCCTCCAGACTCTCCAGCTTTGATGTGAGGACGGTTAGCTCTTCTGTAACAGCGTCGCGTGTTTTCTGAAGTGAAGTAATCTCTTCCTGTGATAACAAAAGTTTCTCATTAATATAGCTATGAAAGCAAGAAGGACTGACTTGCTGGTCACTACTCATGTAAGCGTTGGATTTGCGTTTGATGAGATCAACAACCGGTTCAAAAACTCAATTCACTCGCTTTCATCAATCAAACAAACATGATTTGTTTTCAATCAATTAGAGGCAAAACCAAAACCAGTCATAACTTGGCTTGCATGTGCATTCCCGCACCAGTCGAATGTTTTTGCCTCGAGTCTTGATTGGTTCATTGCCTTACTTTCATGTGTTTGTTGTAACTGACCTGATGTGAATACATCAATTTGGGTTTTACGAGAGGCATAAGAAATTATAAAACAAACTTTCTATACATAAAACAAGTCAAATTGGTCTTCTCATTGAAATATTATGATCAACGGTCTCTGAAGGATAAGTACTTTGTCCATTGCGATCGTCCAAGTGAGACTGTGTGGAATTAGTTACTAGCGTATCAAACGTAGTAAATTCTAGTTCATGTTACTGGTTTC
This sequence comes from Micromussa lordhowensis, assembly GCA_964020085.1. Classification (NCBI taxonomy): domain Eukaryota; kingdom Metazoa; phylum Cnidaria; class Anthozoa; order Scleractinia; family Lobophylliidae; genus Micromussa; species Micromussa lordhowensis. The sequence continues at coordinate 13,243,266 of OZ026605.1, forward strand.
ATACCTGTAACAGCACAATTTCGCCATCTTTTTGTTTGACCTGAGCCTGCAGTCTCTCGATCAGCGCGGTACCGGCTCCCATGATTCCCCATGAGATGCCATCAATAACACTAGTCCCGCTACTCTGTCGACCAAGTGTCCTGTGAGGGGAGGCCTCGGGCAATTCAACCTACAAGAACCAAGACCAGAGAACAATGGATACAAATTCTGTTTTAACAGCAAAGTTACGACGGCAAGCAAACGTCATTCAACCCTCATGGCTTAATAACAGGGTTTTAGCTTAAAAGAATGCCCGCCAGGTTCTTCAATTAACGGTACCCCGGCTCTAAGTTAAACCTTCATGCAACCAAAACACCACTCTCTCACCATGTGAGCAAGGAACATAAAAAAAAAAACGTGAAAGTAAAGGTCTCCAAAAACTTGTTATGCTGTAAGCCTGATGACGGTAGAACAACTAGTTATTTGTTAATATTTTCCTCAAACCTGTGAAAATTCCTCTGTAGCAGAAGGCGAGGGAGGAGCTCCAGAAACACTTGATTGTCGAAGTAACATCCTCTCCTGAAAAAACGAAAGGAGATTTAGCTGAAAGGTGTTCTTCTTGAGCCATAGAGGAAAAGATACAACAAGCAATGGCAAATACATTTTTTGTCAAATGTGTCAAACATTACGAGATTTAAATGCACGTTTTTGCTGGATACAGAAATATTTAAGGAGACAGATTACGACAGGGCGCTAAGAGTTGTTAGAGTATTTCTCGACATAATCATATGAGATAACTATGATACTGAAACAATCAAATGCACAAGGAATAACATGACAATCATTTTTTTGTGTGAAGAATCAGGAAATAAAACCAATGAAACTTCACCTTTTCATCCAGGGCATGCTGAAACTTTTTCTTCTCTGTTTCCATCTTGCCTCGTTCTACAGCTAGTTGTTGTTCTAGTAAAGCCTAAAGAACAGGATTTAGTACCAGTTAGCATTATCACTGGTAGTAGCTTTTAACACTATACAAGCCCCAAGTAAGTGCATCACAAAGGCTGTAGCCTGAATACTTTAACAAAAAAACGCCGTTAAACTATACGATAAGCAATGACAATTATGATTACTTACCTCTCTAGTTAGAGTAAATATTTGAACCCTATATGCGCAATAAGCAGCACACTTTCAAACGTCGTTTAGTGCACTCAGTCGTATTCCTCTTTGTCAAAGTCGGTTGCAGAACAAGGGACAAGTTTCAACGCCAGATGTCAACATTGGCAACGAATCAGAGCTCGAGCGGCAAGAAACTGTTCAAAGGTTGTAACTTATTAATCAACCATTCATTGCCAGCGCACAGTTACATATTTGATACTAAGAAATCCAGTTCATTTTCAAACTGATAATTATTTTTCCCAATCAGTTTTTTTTTAATACCCAAGACTGGTACCAACTTTCAATGCACCTGTTTTACGATCAAGACCAATCTCACCTTTTCCACATTGTTGTCCTCCATCATTTTTCTGTATTTGATCTCCAAAGTTTCGCTCCTAGCGGCTTCCCTGATACAAATTACAAGGGACTCGTCACAACTGAAGCGATGAAATTCCAATAAGAAAGTCGTAGGAAACATTCGGGTTTGATGAAATAACCTGTCATGTAATGTCATGCATGTGCTCTGTGGCTGGAGAATGCATAGTTAGTAACTACGGAAAATGCAAGTCTAGGTGAAGTACACATTAGTTACATGGAGTTAGATTCGTTTGCATGACGTATCTAAGTCTAAAGAAGGTTCAATCAAGACCTTATTTTCTCCTGTGTAAGCGAGATATAGCGAGTGGTATAAATTACCTGCTTCTTGCTTCCTCTGCAGTTTCTAGCCGAGCTCGTTCAACCTCTAGTGTAGCCTCCAGCCGTGACTTGTCCTGTCGATATGTCGCTAACTGTGACTCCACGGCTGTCACGCGAGAGTTCAACTCCAGCGCATGCTCAGTGGCTACACGTTCCTTCTCTTGAGCCTCAACCAGTTGAATCTGTGCCTCATCTGACGAGAAGAACTTATCATCAGTGAATCATTCTAGCGCCGAATTTTACAGTATCGAGAATTACACGTTATTAACCAGCGTACAGCAGTGCACAGTCTGAGTTGCTACCCAATTGTATAAACAAGTTATATCTGTCACATTTTAATTTTTACTTCCAAAGTCTTCCTAAGTCACTATATTAGGCTGACTATACAGTATGCTTATTACCTGATACTTTGACGCGCATAAATAATATAAATAAATAAATAATACCGGTAACTTTAGTTAAGTGTCATATGTATTTAGCACTGTTGTACTAATTGGGGACAGTGTAAATAAATAACAAAATATTTCAAATAGAGCATAAACTGTTAAGAATCCCAACTGGTGGGAGGCTGACCAGTTGGCTATTTACACAACGCGGTCGAGGAGTTGAACTCGGGACTACCGAGAACAAATCCAGATAGTGGTAGGGTGAAGGATTTGAACCAGGGAACTCCAGATTTCAAATCCAGCGCCCTAAACCACTCGGCCACGCGGCCTCCACTCCACTCCACTCCTCCTCTCGAATGCATTGTTATGTTAGGTTTCCATGTGCAAATGAAAAAAATAATGAATTACAGTTTGACGCGTTGATTTAAAAGGTTAGCTGTATCAAAAAATAGTCTCTTCCAGGCGTTCATTTACTTGGGGCGCGGCCTGTATAACGGCCTAAGAAAAAAAGAGGAGGGCTCCCCCCTTATTTTTTCGCTCGCCATTTTTCGTGTTGCGCCTTAACTAACTGAACGCCTGGGAGATGCTACAGTATGTAAAACAATCAGTTATTTTTGGCAAATACTAAACAACTAAGTTGATAGCAACAGGATTGTGATAGTCTGTAAGAGATGAAGAGTTTCACTTACTGAGCCTCTCCGTTAGGTTCCTCTCTACTCTTTCCCAAGTCTGAGTGTGGTTTCCATAGCTACTCTGTAGGTTTTCAATCTGTCTTAACAAAGGTCTTGTAGCTGTGGGTCAATCATGGCAGATAAAAATTCATAATCTTTAAATTCTCACTTTTTAAAGAAAAAGTTAGAAAAAGTTTAAAGAACAAAGGGCAAGTTTCAACGCCGGATGTCAACATTGGCAACGAATCAGAGCTTGAGCTCCAAGAAACAGTTCAAAGGTTGTATGTAACTTAGTAAACAACCATTCATTCACTCTGCTTTAAAGAAAAGTTATGCAATGATTCCACTTGCCACAAAATTAGATCATCACAGTCTATGATGTTACTAAAATATTGAGTCGGGCAAGTGCTCAAAGCACTGTTTCGATTAATTGGGTACATACCAAATGTAACACTCTCGGTGAGTTCCTGGTTACGAGCCTCTGCTTCTTGCAATCTCTGTTAAAGGAAAAAGTTCCGTTATTGTAACAAAACTGTAGGCTTCTGCAAATTTAATCAGTGGTGCAAGGGATTGAAACGGCAGTTGAAATTCTAATCCTGCATGTTTAGTGTATGTTGCCTCAGTTGGTCATGCTTTTCAATTCATCTTCTCTCAGTCAATCTAACCTGCTGCATATCACTGATTTCCTGTCGAAGATTATCTTCTCTTCTGTTGGCCTGCTGTTCACCTCGACGCAAACCAGTCTGTAGGTCACTGATCTACAACAACCAATAAAATAACTGTAAATTAAAACAACACTACAGTCTATAGCAGAGAATATTCGCAGTCACTACCACAGAAGGAAAAGAACGGATTATGGTGAAAGCAGAAAATAAAGACAGCCATCTACTGTACTGTAGAGATTATCATGATTGTGATTTACTGCCTGTTAGTCAGAACAACCATATTAAACATCTAGAACTGTTTGCCAATGAATCATTATGCATTTAGATACGAAAAACCCATGGCTGGCCAGTAATAAAAGCAAGTTGCAATTAATTGATGTTCCAATCTATGATGTCGTGTTCAAGTCATGTTTTCCTGTACTGTACCTGGAATTCCAGTGCTTCTACTTCGTTCTTAAATTGTCTTTCTTTCTTTTCCATTGCAATCCGCAGACCTTCCTTGGCAGTCATCTCAGCACTAAGAGCTGCTTCCTGAGAAAGACAGTCCGTTTCATTTAAAATAATATACAATGCTTAAATTACACATTAAATATTACACCAATCCACATCATTGGTTAGTGCAGAATCTATTTTAAATGTGTATCACCTGATGCAAGGTCTGGAAGTGAAAAACTTCGGGAATTATGATAACCAAGGCAATTCAGAAATTCAGAGGAGAAAGAACAAAATACAGTCTCTTCACTTCAGGAGACCTTGTATGGGCTGACCACATTCAAAATGGCTGAGACGCACTTCAATTTGCATATCTCTAATTTGACGCGAGTCCCTGTGTTCTGAAATTATTGCATTCTTCAGTCTCATGATCAGATTCCTTGATCCTGTTATGAAACATCAAAGTAAAGTCTTGAATCACACATTGTCGGACAGTTTAAAAATGGGCTTACCTGCACGGCACTATCCTTTGACGCATTTTCTTTATGTAGGTCTGCCAGTTGTCTACAGGACAAAAATAATTTGTTTTCTCACGACTTCCCATTTTTTTGAAGTGCACTTCTTGGTAATGATATCCAAATAATGTGGAGTAGTGGTATATAGAATCCTACAGCCTCTTTCCCCAGTATGCCCAAAATACCAGCTTCTATATTTAGCATGACAATCATTGCTTTTTGTCCTGGATGAGATCTAAATAAGTTGATATTTTGTTGGGGTTTTCCAAACATTTGCCACATCCTACTATATTCGTAGGTGAAGTGGGGCACTGTGACTTGGAAAGTATGGGAAACCTCAAAAAGCTGTGGAAACACTTGCAGCTTAAATTTGCTTGTCGTCGAAGAGCATTTCTATGACTAGACAGAAACATGCAAAATGTTCCCTCCTAGCTATTTCTCAAAAAATACGACTCTTTGAATATGTACCTCTGGCAGCTGTGTGTTTTAACTACTGGGGGTGGATACAGGTGTCTAGAGAAGGGGGGTTCGAGATAGAGACTGTAGGGGGGTCCGGGGACATCCTGCCTCAGAAAATCTTTAAAATTAAGGTCCTTGGAAATGGGATATCCAACATTCTGAGGTCAAGTCAGCGTGTTATAATGTCTCATTTTTCAATTTAGATCCACCCCAGAACTAGGATTGACTATTATCAAGTTAACATAAAATAAAATGAAAACACTTACTTGTAGGCATTGTCCAGGGCAGCTTGCATGCTTCTTATCTTCTCAGCTGAGTCATCTAATTCAGACTTAAATGTGAACATGAGAGACATGTGTGTGAAGGGAGTAACTTATTGCAAGAAAAGTAAAACTACAGATTGTTGTTGAAATAACCCACATCCTACCTTGAGTTTACTAATTTGAGTTTCTTGTTTCTCAACATAAGCATTCAGTTGTTTGATAGCATCTGAAAGGCACAATTGATCTGTTAGTAACAGGAAAGCCTCTGGATTTTCCTTGAAGTACATTTTTTTTAATGAGACTAGCTCAATAAACGATTTGATGATGAAAATTACGGGTAGAAGCATATTTAAGACATTAAATAATTATTATTTAATGTGTTGTACCATTTTTGTAAGTAATCAATGTTTAGAAATTTTGAACTGCCACTTCTTGAAGGAGACAAATTTTCACAATTATGCACCTGTTTGTTTTCTTTCTGTCTCGTCTTTCACTTGAAGGATTTCAGTAAACTTTTCATTTTCAGCTGTTGCATCTTCCAATAACTTGCTATAAAAATAACAAATATAGAGACAGTGAATTCTACTGGAAAACAAAGCCATGCATCAATCATTACAGTAACCATACACACTATAAACACTGAAAGGTGAGCCACAATCACACAAACTCAATTTTAGAAATACTTAGCGATGTCTTTGAAAAAGGTCCACAGGCAAGTCTTGACTAAACCCTTAAGAGGGAATCCACCAGAAGTAGTTCAAGTAACTTAAATGGACAAAAACTTAGTACCAACATTATTTCCATTGTATTGCAAACGTCTATGTGACTGTTCTAAATATCTTCTCAAAAGAAGTCATTTCTAACAACACCAAATGTAGAAAACAAATGTCGAAGTTCATATGTGAAACACTTGAAAGTACTGGTGAAATCAAACTGATGATGAAATTTTACCTGTGTTGGCACACTTTCTCTAAACTTTGAAATTTATTTCTTAGAGTTCCTATGAGAAATTGTCTTTGGTGTTATTTCAGGCAAATATTAATTTTATATCATTAGCTTTTATTTAATTTAATGGAAAAGGACTGATATACTTAAAGTTATTTAGGTACAAGGTTTTGTCCACTAAAAGTTGAAATTGCTCGATTTACAATTGGATTTCAAGTTAATTGTTTACGAGTATCAATCAGACACATTTTGAGTTGATCACTCAATCATATCAATTATCAAGACAGCCATGCATGTGATACACTGCAGACAAGACACCTTTAAACCCACTGATGCCTGCTGGCCAAATCAGCCTTGAGGGAGCAAATGGTCTTTGTCTATCAAAAAATGTGTTCATCCACAATTATTATCAGTTGATACATTGAAGCATGATGAGATGAACTGACCCACAGTTACCAGAACATATATGGGCAGCTGTGACCATTTTACTTTTGAATAATAAATATGGATATTAAAAAAATATATAAAAAAAGAAAAATATGGACCGATATAAACCAAAATTTTCAATTCTGATCAATGACTGATGAAATAAAAAGTTTTTTGTAAACCTGTTTTTCTTTATCAGTGCATCATTCTCTTTCTCTTTATTTCTCAGTTTCTTCACAATGTTGTTGCTTTGAAGCTGTTGTTTGGACAACTTTTCACCTGCATATTTAGAAAAAGTCCATAAACAGTAATTATTACTACATCAACTTACATGTACCATTCATCCTTAGTTTTATTACTTAGATATTTACTTGCACTTAACCATGGCATGAAGGGGATAAAACCAATAGTCTAACTTAATTGCTAAACATACACAAATAATACTTCCTTTATGTTTTAAATACCTTACATACTGAGTAGTAGCTTACACAGATGCACATAGCTAAGAGCCAGCTGCTGGCTTCTCTTGGTAGCTGAAACTCAGATCATCACCTGCTAGTGTTTCACTTGGGGTAACTTAAAAGGTGGAAAGTCCAGAAAAGCTGACTGAGCCTGTAAATGAGCCAGCTACATTCCCTATTAAGGTACATGACTCAACCTGTACATCTGTTTACTTACCTTCCTCTAATAACTGAGCTATTTGATCATCTTTTTCCTTGAGCAATGTTGTAAACTCTTCAGATTGTCTATCATTCCTGGAAAAGAGTTTTGAAACCTGATTATAGTCAGAAGAGTGCATTTGTACAAAATGGAATAACTTATAATAAAGCACTTGAAAGTAAATATTATTTTTGCATCATTTCATATAATTTGTCCACCTTTATCTGTGGCTTTTTAAGTGCCGGCCACAGATATGCACTGTGGCTCTAAAATGGGCCGTTTCTATGTTACTTTGTTAGTACTTTATTTTTCAAATAAGGTCTACATGACTGTAAAGCCTAATTTGATTTGCACAAAACTGAACTTGCGAGTGAAACTCATGTATTCATAAATGATTTGCACCAAGCCTCATGTGATTTTTTAAACGCAGGCAAAATTTAGCTATGAAAATCACAAATGGCCAATAACAGAAACACCCACAGACTACAGTACTTGCAAGAAGTGGGTCATCATGCTGCCCTGCATGTGTACACATATATGTTTTGCATTCTATACAGAATTACTAACTTTGAACCTAGAGATTGCTCGGTTTCTTCTAAAAGCATCTTCAGCCGATCCCTCTCCTGAAAGGAAATCAAATGAAGTTACAGTTTGTATTAAATGAAATAAACTGCTAAATGCATGCTGTGCCTGTTGGTTACTGTTGGTTACCAGTTACTAGCTAATGAGAAGACTGAAATTTCTCACTTATGGAATTTGTAAAGTAAAGAGTTTTACTTCTATTCAATCACTGTGTATTACATGTAAGTTTGTAAAAATTAATATTAATAGTGCTATGAAAACTTTTAATCTTTTGTAAACTGTTCAAGCCAGTTCCTTGGAATCAAGGAAAGTCACTACAAATTCTAAGGCAGGAGAGATGGGAGGGTCTACAAGCTAATGTAAGGTCTCGAAGAAAACTATGAAAATAAACTGCAGCTTCAAGAGAGAAGGAGGTTTCAAACCAAGAAACAGTTGGGGAGGGGAATGGATATTTCTGGAACGACACTGTGAAACCTTTGCTGCAGCTTGGTATTTCTTTTCAGTAGCTGCAACCCGAACAGTAAATTCTTGTCTGACTTCTTCAATTTCTTCATCTTCTGCTTTGAGTGTAGCTTCTGCTTGCTTTAGTTGACTAACAAAAAGTAAGATATAAACAGCATTAGCCACACAACTCATAATAAGTCATTAATACTTAATTTTCCTTTCATGACAAGTTGCATTTCCTTTAGCCTCTAGGCTCTAAATAATTATAATATTATACTTCCTTTCAAGTAAAGATATTGTTTCCTGACTCTGTAGTAGACATAATAAGTCTATAAGAAACAAGATATCAAATCAAAGTCAATGTTTTAGCGATCACAAGCTTTTGATGCTGTCACAGCGTCTTTCTCAAGTTAATGTGGCGGGAATCTATTTGTCATGTGGGCTTGCACGAATCAAACATCCCTGTATAAGGCCAGAAGTTCAAATCTATGGTCTTGATTGAGCAATAGGGACTGGCACAGAATTTCCAAGGCCTCACAAATTCTCCTTCTGAAGTTGCTTTTCTTCTACTAGCTATGACAGCCACCTCACCCCCTTCCAACTTGTGGCCTGTGTCACTAAGGTGTTCTCCAACAGCGAACACAGCCTTCAAGTTGGAAGAGAGTATATAAACCCTAAACCATTTGTACTTCAAAAATTCAACAAAGAGATGGTTGGAAGCAATATTATTATTGACTTTGCATAATAAGTGACATACAAACTACCTTCTCAGAATAGCACTTGTCTCTTCCAGGTCCACATTTTCTTTACTAACTTCAACTAGCTTACTCTCACGGACTTCAATGACATGTCTGAGGTTTGCAACTTCCTGCGAAGTGGCATAATGGACAAGGATTAACCTTCAGGCCCGGGTTGTTCGAAAGGTGGATAACGCTATCCACCGGATAAATCACTATCCATTGGATAGCGCGGTTTGTTTTGTTAACACTTATCCGCTGGATAGTGATTTATCCGGCGGATAGCGTTATCCAGCCTTTGAACAACTGGGGCCTGGAATCTACATGTACCCATGATTTCAGTCAAACTTTCTTCAACAAACAACATTCATCTAAAGTGTGTTATGCATGCACGCATGCACATTTACCTGTACATGTACACGTGTACATTATGCACATTGTTATTATGCAATTATTGCACAACAAATAAAGACATAGTTGTACAGTTTAGCTCACTTACCTTTTTCAGTTCTTCTATCTGTCTCTTCAAGTCCTCTGAATTTTCTGTAGAATTAGCATGATTCTCCATTAAATTACTATCTTTTTCCTCTGCAATCTCTTCTGGAATTATAGCAGCAGTCCCTTGAATTTTAAAATAAATTAATAATTTTTTAAAAGTCTTGTCAAGGAACCATAACACCAACAGCCACATTCATGAAGCAAGCCACCAAGTTGATTTGCAATTTCTGTAGCTCCACTTGACTTCATACACTCACTTTCCCCTTTCCCTTGAGACACACACTCATGAAATTACCAATTGAAATATCAATGTGATTCGAAGAGCTTCAACACGTTTTCTGTGTATCCTCTGTGTTTGTTAAGTTTCCATGTAACATTGAGTCCACAAATTACATTTAAAAAGATATAATTATATCTCATCAAATCTTTCATCCACATGTAAGATAATCTTCCTTTGAGGTTATAAGGTTGACAGAAGAAAAGGTCAGCCCCACTGGTAAGTTGTCCTTAATATCTTGTCACCATCAATAGATTTTTGGTCACATTGGTACCAAGTGGGTCGCAATTCTTAGCCATGTGAAAGTTCCCACCATATACCCATGACATTACCCCACAGACACAATTGCCTACATGTATATGTAGTTGCTTTATTTACAGACTAAATGCTTCTGTTTAGCCACTGCTCAGTTGGTTTTAAATTTTTGCACCGAGTATTACAACTTAGCACATAACTCCAAGAAAGATCACAGATCCCTGCAGAGCCAACATGAGGCAGAATAAAAATAGAATGCTTTGGGTCTAGTGTGAGAGATCATTGTCTGACATTTAAGAAGCATTGATTGTGTAAAGTGAAACATGTGGCGTTCATCATCACTCCACCAACTTTAAAACTCACCAGTGTTTGCACTTTGTAATGACACTTGATCAGCACTTCCAACAGCAGAACCTCCAGAAGCTATTTCTTCAATTTCTTGTTTTGGTATGTTATGTGCAGATTCTTTGTTGTCTGCAATTGATATCGCTTCTGCTACATTCTCTGATATGGTTTTGTTGTCAGTGATGTTTGAAACTGGACATTCTGATTCATAAACTACATCAGCCAATGAGTCTTCACTCTGATTTAAATTATCATCAGCAGGCTGTGAAGGTATTAATTCAGTTTTTGCTGTTTGGTTCAGCAAAACAGATTCTTCCTTTACATGCCGATTTGGCGTTGAACTGGCAAGAGGTTTAACATCAAAAACTTTAATCTGTTCAGAAGGTTCTTGTTGAATTTCATGTCCAGCTGTGTCAGTGGCGACAGCATTGTCCTTTGGATCTACAACAGATGGTTCATTATGATCTGAATTTACTGACTTGGTAATTGTATTAGTGAATTCCTCCATAATAACTTGTGAGGTGCGATCATTGCCTGGAGTAGCATCTTGTGTGTTCTCAGCTGTCTTTTGTGATTTTTCTGATTTCTCCTCTTGTTTGGAATGTACAGCATCTAGATTACGACTTTGGGCTTCTAATTCCAATAAAGATTGTGGTTCTTTGTAACCAGTATTCAATCTTTTCTCCTTGGGCAGTTCACTGTTTTTAAGAGCTGAAACATCTTGCAAAGAAGCATTGCCGTGACTCTTATTTACATCAGTCTCTGGTGAAAGAGGTTTTTTCTTTCCTTTACGAGACTTGCCAGAAGGAGAGAGTTTTAATCTTTCTGATTTTGCTTTGGTGTCACTTTCAGCAGGTGCAACAGCTACCTCTTGTGTGTTGTAGTCTACCTTTTCAGGACTAGCGACAGAATCTGCTTCATTTTTATCTTGATTTAAAGCCAGTTCTTTACTATCATTTGTTGTACTCTGCTGTTGCAACAATGACGCATGGGATGATGCTACTAAATGCTCATCTGATTTTGTAGTATCAGCTGTCACACTGATATCATGCTTTTTATCTTGTTGTTTCAATAACCTTGCTGATAAGATATTCTCTTGTCCATTTGAAGTAGTGGTAGTGTCAGATTCATGTCTGTTATCACTTCCTCCAATTCTGTTTCCACTTACTCTGGATCCGAGTTTTCTTGCACTAGTTTTGCGACTTGATGTTCTGGATTCTTCATTAGTTAATGAATCACCAAGGAATGATGACCAAAATGAATTTCCTTCACTATCACTGCCTTTTGAATTGTTCACACCTAAAGAAGTTTTTCTGCTTGATTTTGAAGCTGAATTTGTAGATAATGAGGTGGAGGATTTTCTTGTGGTCAAATTGTCCTCTGCAGAATCACCCGACACAGGTACTGAGGTAGATTTCTGTTGACTTGAAGCTGCAGAAAAACAATGACACTGATAGCAAGTAATACAAACATACTCAGATAATAGCTCTGAGCTCCACCAATAGGGTGCTTCTTGTGACCTTCTACATGTACATGTATATGCTGGTCAGATACTTAGTACCACTAAGCTATAGCACAAATGTGGGAGCTGCACCTCTCCTTAACAGTCGCCAGCTCTATTCAATCAATTTTAAGGCTTTTAGAGTCAATAATATCTTAACAGACTGGAAACAGAAGTTTACTTCAGTGGGTTCATAAGCCACATCATTCTTTAAGCTGTGATCAGCAGAAATCTTTTGATTTATAAATTTTAACATTAGTTTCTTTTTTTTTTCAAATTTTATTTTAATTAACCTCTTCATAATAATAGTTGACTGCAAAGAAAAGGGAATCATTAGTTGGGTTTGAACTTCAGAATATGTGCATGAGTTATTGAAGAGTTGAAAATGTCTCTTGTGATATTGTTGTTCAACCCATAAACATTCCCAGTGTTAGGTTACATGAAGAACCAATAAAAGATGAGCGCTTTGTATAGGGAATGAAATCCTCCCTCGATCACAAAAGCTACCCTTGGAAACAAGCCTTTTCCTCGGCCATGTCCATTCTTAAGATCACAGGCTGCTGCAGAAAGAAGAGATCTTAGAATCGATCGTAGAAAATGCTTTTTTCAGCATAATGTGAGGGGATTTTCTGAAGTGAGGCATTTGCCAGAATGTAACGATCTTATAGTTTTAACCCTTTCACCACCAGTGGCCCCTTATAGATTTTACTCTGTCTAACGCCAGACGATTTTACTCGTCAAAGGGAGACCCTTGGTGGTGAAAGGGTTAAGCTGTGGGTGAAAAAATTGATGATCGGATGGATTTTCTGGATGCAAACCATCTCCGCATGGACAAAAGTTGAAATAAAGGGAACAACAATGATGGCAAAGAAAGCCCAAAGTGGTAGAGATCACGAAAAAAGCACAAGGCACACACAAGGATTAAACTCACATGTAAAATGTTCATACTTTGGAATACAGTATTTAGCATATTTCTACATTGACAACATTTCAATCCCATACTCAAATTACCAATGGTTTCTCATGTAACCCACCATGTCATCTGGGATGTCACGTTCAGACTCGCACAATGTGTGACGCTTTCATGAATAATCATATCTATAACAAAATTCTCAATTGTGATTGGTTCTCTATTGTTCAACCCATAAAACATTCCCAGTGTTAGGTTACATGAAGAACCAATAAAAGATGAGTGCTTTGTATGGGGAATGAAATCCTGCCTCGGTCATAAAAGCTACCCTTGGACACAAGCCTTTTCCTTGGCCATGTGCATTCTTAAGATCACAGGCTGCTGCAGAAAGAAGCGATCTTAGAATCAATCGTAGAAAATACTTTTTTCAGCACAATGTGAGGGGATTTTCTGAAGTAAGGCATTTGCCAGAATGTAATGATCTTAGAGCTTTAAGCTGTGGGTGAAAAAATTGATGATCGGATGGATTTTCTGGATAAAAACCATCTCCGCATGGACAAAGGTTGAAATAAAGGGAATAACAATGATGGCAAAGAAAGCCCAAAGTGGTAGAGATCAATGTGTGACGCTTTCATGACTAATCGTATCTATAACAAAATTCTCCTTTGTGATTGGTTCTCCATGCGCTTATTTGTCATGTAATCGGTGCGCAATCACATGGATGTCCAATTACAGGTGTCCGATTTGAACTTTTTGTAATCGGACACCTGTAATTGAATACCTGATTTTCATGTCAATTACAAACGCTTTAATGGTTTCTTTAGCAATGTTTTCTACAGTTTTCAAAACTTGCAGGAAAAGCGCTACAGACGTTTTTGCTCAAAAGAAGTTCTCAAAAGACATTTTTAATTTCGAAATTTGTTATAGATACGATTAATTAGTAATTGGACCTCGTGTTGTACAATTCAGGGAGTAATCATGCTCGTAATTTCAAATCGGCCTCGCGCTCCACGCTCGTCCCATTTTGAAATTACTCGCTTGATTACTCCCTGGATTGTATTCCACCCGGTCAATTACTATTACTAATTATGTACATAGGTTTATTAATTTTATCACTTTTCTCAAGATGTGAGCTTGGGATGCCAGTGTTAAAACAAAATGAGCTTCTATAATACATAGAACTCATAAGCTAAACAGTAATACCTATTGGACAGGTATAGGCATTTCACAGTCCTCGCTGTATTGAAAATCCACATGCATTAATTACCATGCCTTTCAATAACACAACAACTCTGAAGGCTCAGTAACCACTTCTCCTTTCTAGTTTACTATTGTACCTATTGTACATGTACCTTGATTGTGCACCTGTAAATTGAGTTAAACGAAATGTCACAAAAACACATTTTTAATGATGATAAAGTGAATAAAATCCACAAGACTGATTCACGACACAGGTAAACTCACTATTTCCGCCTAATTAATTGTTATTCCAAACAAAACTTCCGACTGTAACTGTTGGATTAACTAATTCTTCTCATAATTATCTAAATTTCTTTAGCTAATAGTGCACTGCTCTCCTCAAATGCTAGATTCAGGCTTCAAACATGACATAAAAATGATCAACATAAAATTAAATTCAGATAAAGATGCGTTTACCTGAAGAATTAGACGCATTTTCATTAGGCTTTTCTTGGATATCCAAAACCTTGTCGATGGATTTCTGGAGATTTTGTGCTTGACTCAAAGCTGTTTTAGCGAAAGATGAGAAGCTCGATGGATCAAACCAACTCATAGCAGCAGTCTGTTGTTATTAGAGAGCCTACACTTCTTCTAAGTCATGATCTTGAGAAATTTCCAAGGAAACTGAGAAAGAACTACGAAAAACGCTATCCACGTATAAATTGACCGCCATCTTGTTTACGACTGACATCATCATTATCAACCGTGAAGACTGGAACCCAATGTGATGCATTGTGGGAGTAAATTAATATGGCGGACAGAAAGTGTGCTTGATGTTTCTAAGTATTTTGACGTAATATGGCTGCGAATGGCTGCCGAAACTTCTTTAAACAAGCTAGCATTCAGGTAGGCTTATATTAGTTTGATGATATCAAGGTGAGTGAGTCTATATTTTGGTCATTTGATGTTAAGAGTGCCTGCCGGTAAAAATCAGACAAATTCTTAATTTCGCGGCAAGGGTCAAAAATTCGATTTCGCTCATATTCTTATCGTAGATAGGCTAGGGCATGACAAAAACTACTGGATAGTTTTTTTGGCAAAATATCCTTTCATTTCAAAGAAATATGCAAATTACCAAATCCTGTTAAAATCGTCATTTGACGGGCCATTTTATTAAACAACTTTGAGAGCCTCGCATGCAAAACTACATCATTCTTCCGTCTTTAAAACACTCAAATATTTTTGTGCAATGTTTAAATATGTACTGGGTTGATTTGGGGAAATGCGTTATTTTTTGGTTGCAAAATAATTAAATTTCGCAGACATGTATTTCATTCACTTAAAAGTTCTTCGTCAGAATCATTGATTTTCATCATGTGCGAAACCTTCAAATGGATTAAGCTTCTGGTGGTTGAATCGTAAATGGATGGTCTTCAGAACCCTGTAAAAATTTCTTTGGGCAAATGATTGTGAGCGACGCGAGAGCTTTTCAAAGTACGTTAAAAATGCAAATATTCAACTTCCGTCGTCTAATTTCAATTCACGGGTTAGACACATATTTTAGCATGCGCCACATGTCTTAACGTATATTAACCTAAAATAGACACAGAGCTGATAAATTCGAAATGTTTCAACCTTATTTGCTGCAAAAGGCAGGTCCAAAAGCCAATTTAACGTGTTTTTCTCACCATTCGTCGAGATTAAGCAAAGTTTCCTTCTGTTTACACAAGGTGTCTGGTGGAACATCACCAACTGTCATCGTATCTAGAGGTCAAATACCATGAATCTTTGACCATCTTTCGGCGCATATGATCGCAACTGCGTCTAAGTCAACAACGAGTAAGTAATTTGTAAATAGTTGCTTGCCTTGCGCTACACCAAAATACTATTATTGCATTTGAACGATTGCTGCTCGGTGAATCGCGGTTCGTTATTTGTTCGTCACGCAATGCGGTCGTTCTATTTTAGGGGGTAGGGGTAGGGCAATTTCTATCCTGATACGCGACCACTTGGAGCACACAATCTTGTTGAGTAGGAAGAGAGTAAATAAAGGAAAAGAAAGAATGACTAGTTTACCTTTGTCTCCTGAGCCGTCTCCTGTTGTCATCATCTACCTGCATTGCGTAACACTGTGGCCCTAAAACTCGTACCTAGGTCTTTTCGCGCTGTGCCGATTTCTTTTTGGTTACTTTTCTCAAATATTGCGAACTCAATCCGAAAATTCACCGAGTCTCTAAATTTCCCAACTCCCAGAAAACCAAACAATGCAAACACTTACGAAGACCTAAGATTTTTTATAACTTGGCCGAAATTGTCTCCGAATTCTTTCGCTACAGTCGGAGAATTTTAGCGCCTTTGGCAAAGTTTTTTTCTCAAATTGTTTTTTGCAACATGATCGTACCGTTACCTCGGTCTTGCTCGTGCTCGTACTCCCCCCGCGCTCCCACACGTTTTTTTTTCACACGACAAATCCTTACACCCCCCCCCCCCCCCGAAACCGGTCCGCGATTTTTAGTTCTTTGGAAATTGTGGTCGATATACCAATTATTGTATAAGACTCCAAATAAAAACAAACATGTCTTTTAAGTCGCCTGATCTCCGCACGGAATCAAAATGTCGCAAATTTTTGCCTGAAGCGTTTTGTGCGATTCCGCAATAACAACAAAGAGCTGAGTAAGGGCAGCCACTGACGAAAGACAAAGGAGATATTGGACCAGACCGGGAAGAATTAGCGCGTGGGTAGGAAATAGAATTAGCGTAATGCCCAATTGCACGAAAGTAACGGAACAATTTCAGAATTCCGCTTCCGATCTTTAGGGTTACAACCACAAACTCTACCAACAATAACTTCAAAAGAACAACAGCCCTCCATTTTCTGTCACAAAACAGAACTAATAAACATAGACCTTTTTACCGATACGGCGGCCATCTTGAATTCTATTGTTTTGACTGAGAAATTATGGGCTGCCGAGGGGGCAATCGCTGGAAAATTTATCGTATACACAGCTTTCAGGATAAATTTTTACTGCTTGTCTCTCATATTCCATAACAAATATTACAAGCGTTACATCTTTCGTTTAAAATTGTGGTGGGTACAGGCACTTTATCATCTGCTGGTGGTTTGCTTGGGGGGGGGGTGTCTTTTACTGACACCTTCGCTTAGCTAGATGTCGAGTTTCCAGTGCCAAATAATCTTGATATTGACTGTATTGCTGTTGGTTCTGCGTCGATTTGGCACCCAGGTACAATCTGCTGGCCAGGTTTTTTTTTTTTTTGGGGGGGGGGGTAGGATGGGGTTGTCAGAGCTGGGTCTGTCTTTGAGCTGTCTGCGGGCATAGTATTTGCAAATATGGTCAGATATATAAACGGATAAACACAGAATAAATTGTTTCACTTATCCTAAGAGTGCTCTTTACAAAATATGAATGCGAATTTTCAGTTATATAATATTTATATTTGTTTTCTTCACTATCATCATCATCATCATCATCATCATCATTATTACTAGTAGTAGTAGCAGCAGCAGCAGCAGCAGCAGCAGCAGTAGCAGCAGCATTATTGTTATTATATTATCATTATTATTTTATTTTTTTCTTATATAACTCTACCCGCTAAAACGAGATGCGGTGACAGCATTGCGTGACGAGCAAATGACGAACGCTGTAAGATTGTACTGTAAGGGCCGACACGCTTGGGAGCAATGGCCAGCAATCAAATGTAATATTTTGGTGTAGTACGAACAAAGCAGGCAACTATCCACGAATGACTTAGCCGTTGTTGACTTAGGTAGATGCAGTGGTGATCATATGCGCCGAAAGATGATCACAGATTCCTGGTATTCGACCATTGAATACGTTGACAGTTGGCAATGTACATCGGACGTTGTGTAAACAGAAGCAAACTTAACCGCTTAAAATGCGACGAATGGTGAGAGAAACACGTCAAATCCGCTTTTGAAACTGACTTTTACAGCAAATAAGGTAAGAACATGTCGACATTCTCAGCTCCATGTCTATTTATAGGTCAAGACATGTGGCGCATGCTAAACCCGTAAATTGAAATTCGATGACGCATGGCAGATATTTGCATTTTAACGTCCTTTGAAAAGCTCTCGCGTCGCTCACAATCATTTGCCCAAAGAAATTTTTACAGGAATCTGTAGACCATCCTTCTGCGATTCAACCATCAGAAGCTTAATCCATTTGAAGGTTTCGCACATGGTGAAAATCAATTATTTTTACGAAGTACTTTTAAGTGAATGAAATACATGTCTGCGAAATTTAATTATTTTGCAACCAAAAAATAACGCAGCATTTCCCCAAATCAACCCAGTACATATTTAAACATTGCACAAAAATATTTGAGTGTTTTAAAGACGGAAGAATGATGTAGTTTTGCATGTAGTTGTTTAATAAAATGGCCCGTCAAATGACGATTTTAACAGGATTTGGTAATTTGCATATTTCTTTGAAATGAAAGGATATTTTGCCAAAAAAACTATCCAGTAGTTTTTGTCATGCCCTAGCCTATCTACGATAAGAATATGAGCGAAATTGAATTTTCGACCCTTGCCGAGTTATGTTCCATATTTATGGACAGGGACTCTTAACATGTGGCTCGCATTTTGTTGCGCAGTTTCCGGTATAATTGCCTTATGTTGTACCGCTAAAACAGTTGAAAACTAGACAAAGCGTATAATTCAAGATTTTATTTAGCTCGAAAGCATTACCAAGGCCATGTTAAAGGTTTTTGGGATGCAGAATATTTGGGGGTAAAATCACAGGTATCTCAAGCTTCTTGGGAGCCGTGAACATTGTTATACATGTATGACATTGCATAATAGCGTAAATATGTATGGTAATGCATCTCATGTAATAGTTCGAAATATGGAAAAGACAGGACACTCTGTTGTGTGTTACTTTTGTTTCTGTGTCATTTTGATGTACTTCCCCCCCCCCCAAAAAAAAAATAAATAAATAATAAATAATGATGTGCACTGTTGTGAAATGGGTGTGGCTTATGCACAACCGTTTTTTTCACAGGGCCTTGGTAATGTATATCGAAGTGGAAATCTAGGAACTTGTCGTAGTGTGGCATGTTTTCCTGCTTTTGGTGTGGCACCATCTATCTCAGGGATCCTTGGAGTCAGATATGCATATCAACCCAAACAAAAGCAGCAACAGAAACGCAATAAAGTACCAAGTTACAGAATAGGAGTCACCAAAAGCCAAGACTCATTTCACACAGGTACCTTATTAACAAAGCGTGAGGGCAGTACTGGGAGAATATTGTTCTTGACAGTATGGACTGAGCACAGCAAGGTCTGTGCAAAAAACACCAAGGACCGATGTTCAACCATTACAGTCCCAAGCTAGCTTGGTTAGCCTATTGACTCTTGTGCCAGCCATAACCGCCCTTGCGAAAACCACCCGTGCCCCCTCCCAATTTCCTGTGCCAACCGTAACTGGCCGTAAAAAAACATTTGAGGACAATTGCCTTTCCTACCCTCCCTGAAGACTTTTTGCTTCTATTGTTCTATTGTTGTTAAGGACAAATAAACCAATTGAAGGGCTTCGTGCAAAAAGGGCGTATATCGGTTTTTTAGCGGATTTTCATTTTTTTTAGGATCAAGCTAATTTTTGGCAGACTGACTTGTGTTGACATGAAAAACATTGTTCCGTAATTGATTTTGTTGGCTTGCGCTTCGTTTTCGAGAAATAACGTATGCAAAAAACTCAGTCTTCTAAGCGGCATCTTTTGGAGATCTTTTAGTACCTATCTAGCAGACAGACTGTTGAGAGAGTGCGAAGTCAAAATCAAATCCCACAGAATCTTAGCTGCACTTTCTTTTGGGTCAAGGGAAAATAGCACACAAGCGGAAATCTGGGAACGGATTGTTTACATTGGTTATTGTGACGTGAAACACAACATGTGAATTGATCGAGCGTCAAAAGGAAATAGTGCTGCCTTAGAGCTCTGTCAACTAATATTTTAAGCCTTGTTTTAAAGTACCTTGCTTGCCTGCCTGGTGGTTGAGAGGCATCTTTAAGCCTTGATAAACCCGTAAGTCACCAGCACGTTTTGAAGAACCAAAATGTGCTCTGATGTTCGAGCGAGGATATGACTCATGTTATCATTGTTTGAAGTCAGGTCGATCCAGGCAGCAAAGTCCAAGAGCAGTTCTTGCCCAAGAAAAAATGTTTCTCGTGAGTTGTGGCCACATTGCTGGTGTGAAAGTTTGGAAAGCGAGAACTGGTTTTAGACTTATAAAATGTCTTGCATCAATCGGAATGTGGTTGTGTACGCACAAGGTGAAAGGACCCGCTCAGTGGACGCTTCATTGGTTTGGTGGCCTGGTAAACAGCAACATAACATAAGAGGAAGTGGATTTTTGGAAGTTATTGACACAGGGATTCACACAGATAATGGACAACAAGTAGCAATCGATTATAACATAAATTTTATTTCAAATCAGCATGATTTGCAGTGTTTCGAACTTCTGGGATCAGGGGACAGAACCCTAACCTTGAAGGCTTCACGAAGTCGACATTTTGCTCTGCCGTAAGTCAAAAGAGCATCTCTGTGATCGCTTATTGTCGTAGACTGCGAGCGGTCCCTCTTGTGCTCGAAAATTCGTAGAGAAAAACGGAAGGAAGAACGGAAATCAACATGAGCGTGCGAGCGTGATATGCGAAGCGGCGAGCCATAAGTAGCGCAGGTGTCGTACATGGCTCGCGGCTTTTATGAAGCGCAAACCAACAAAATCAATTACGGAACAATGTTTTTCATGTCGACACAAGTCAGTCTGCCAAAAATTAGCTTGATCCAGCAGAAAATGAAAAAAAACCGATATACGCCCTTTTTGCACGAGCCCTTCAATTGGAATGGACTTTCTGAGCATATTTTTAAAGGACGTTAGGGGTCCTAGAAAGATGGTTTTTCATCTTAAAATGATGCGCTCAGAATGTGAAGGTAATTGTGGCATGTTGCGGACCAAATGTACAAACTTCCAGGGTCTTGTTTTCATTCCTAAAATGAAAAATTACTTCTTTGGGACTTAAAATGGAAAGGAAAAACACAAATCAATGCCTCGATGGCCTCAGAATAGAAATCAAGGTGTACAGAGTCCATAAACCTTTCTCTGAAGAATTTTTCCTTCGTTCAACTCCTGTGAAAACATGACAATTGGTGCACTTTCAAGTGAGTTTTGAATACAGATCGCGGCTTCCTGGACTTAAGAAAACAAAAATGGTATTGTACAGTATACCTTCGAAGTTAAATTCAACTTTTAGAATGATTGATAAAGCCACAGCTGATAAAATGACTACAAAAGTCGTTGGTAAAAACTCAAGCTTTCACTTTACCATGAAGAATTAATTTGAACATGCCGCAAAGCATGTCTGCAAAATTTTGAACATTTTTCTGCTTTTAGATAGGTTTTTTTGCCTCGTCTGGAATGAAAATTATTGTTATTGAACTTCCTGTCACAGTTCTTTCATTTGGTTGCCTTTATTTGGGAATTTTAGGTTTTAAAAGTATTTTTGCACGCTTGCATACCGTAATTAATTTACGAGTTGTGTCGGTGGATACTGCACATCTGGTTTATTTTTGTGCTTTGGCTTGCTCTGAAGTATTTCAAAAAAGGCCAGGGAATTAGGGGTGGGTCGTGGGCAATTTTATGCAGGCGTCAATGGGTTAATAAGAGATTTATTACATGACTGAAAATAAGAACTAAAATGCTAAGATTAAGAACTTGGGAACCGACTACATGTAGGCATATACTCGCATCTAATATGAAACAAAGCAGAAGGGAACTTAGAGAGTTGGAAGAAAAAGAAAAGGAATTTTTTTGTGACGGCAATTTCTTTCAGAAACGTATGCCATAAAACTGAGAAAATTTTTAGGAGTTATCATGTGGAATCAATACTGCACCAATACTGCAGTCTAATACTGGCAATGGAGCAATCTGATTGGTTAATTCTAGTTATTGGCCCTCTAAAGTAGCTGCCGGAGCTTATCCCGGTTTCTGTAGCATGAAGCGGCTAGAAGTATTTCTACTTCCCCTGGACGGGATGCTAGTCCATCACAGGTCACTCCCCTGCAATTTTGTTACGTTTCCCCAACAAATAGCAGGTACCCATTTATACACCTGGGTGGAGAGAGGCACTGTGAGAGTAAAGTGTCTTGCCCAAGAACACAACACACTGTCCCCGGCCAGGGCTCGAACCCGGACCGCTAGATCTGGAGTCGAGCACACTAACCATGAGGCCACCGTGCTTCCCATTTCTATACAATGGTCACATTTATTTGCCTAAAAGTTCAGTCATTATTTGCCACATGGGAGACAGTCGACAGAGTTCTCAAGCTTTATTCATGAAAGCATACTAATTTGATCTGAGCCACCTGAAATATTATCTTAGGAGATAATATTGGTGTTCTGATGACCTCTTATTTTGAGATGTCTTATATTTGGGCTCTAAAATTTGGGGATCCTAAGCTTTTAAGACCTGTCTCAACCAGCATAAATTGTTTACCATCATAGTAAATTGAAGCTGTTATTTTTGTTACATGTAGATTTTGCTCATGAAAAAATTGATGTCAGAACTGGTCCCAGGAGGAACATACCAGGCAACAAACTACACTGTAGCATTGGTGCTTCTGGTGTGACTTATTGATAGAGCTGCAATGTTCAACTGTATTATTTTGGGTCCAGGACTCCTTACAAATCATACACTTGAATGTGGCTTTTTCATTTACGGTGTTTGTGTATCTGTGTTCAAATTTAAATTGCAATGAATTAAATTGACATTGTGATATCTGTTGTAGGAAGTTTAAAGGGAAGCCTGTGGGCATCGGAGAGACTAGTGGACGATATAATGATACGCAAGGTTGTGGAAGGAGTCATGCATGAGTTCCTGGAATCTGAAGTGGTCATCAAGCGCAGAGCTAACAATATCATCCTTGTGTTCCTTGTGACAATATTTGGGGATGTAAAAAAGTTTTATTTCCTTGTAGGATTCATAGAGAAGCTTCTCACTGAACTTTTAGGATGTATTGTGAAAGTGGAGGCGCAGTCGCATTCCGGAAGAAAGTCTTAGGATCAGTTAAGGGATAGCATGTAAAGTAGTCGGTTTTACACTTGTTTTTTGTTTTGTTTTGTTTTGTGGGGTTCAAAGCGTTTCCTGGTCCAATAACAATACAGGCATCAAAATGGCTGCTTTTCAAGGCCAATTAGCGGAGCAAGTGACAATCTCTGGAAGCTCTTTTTGAACGTCCCAGATATGTTCTAATAATGTTTTGTTTGTCCAATCGGTCAAAATGGACTAACCAAGGAACGGATTGTGCAATGACTGAATTTGACACTTGGTGTAGATTGTTCTGATGGACGTGACTGGAAATGAAGGTCACTATAACCCTAACCCTAATATACCCATCGAAATTGCTTCCTGTTCAAGGCCAATATCTATGCCAAATCGCTTTTTCCAGATGTATGTTAAAAAAGAGAGATAACCCCGAAGAGTAACGGAGCCCCTAGTCGAAATGTTTCTGTAAAAACCCACAACTAAATCATTGTGATTGCAAAACGTGAAATGACCAAGTTCTGGTTATTTTGGAGAACGTGAACGATGGCTGCTAATTTTTCGTATTTTCATTTGAAAATCAACGCTGGCAGTACATATTTTAAAAGCTTGAGCAAGTTTAATTCTGAGACCGATAGGCGTACTGAACAGATCTAGATAATTGCGAAATTCAAAGGTAAAATATAAATTCATTTTTTACTAGGCTTAAGGCCCCTACTATCAACCCATAGTGCCCTACGGCGGCAAATACCCGGATGAATTGTACTCGCCCGTGAACATTTTTCTGTAAACAAGCGGGCTTGTAAAAAATATACAATCGAAATTGTATTAAGTAGGTTTTTGTCTGTTTTATTTTACAAATTTTACATTTGGCTGTCAAGGCTTTCATCTAAAAAAGTTGAAAATTATTCAATACGAGTTTTGAACTGGCTCGCGGAAGAAAATTTAGTGGTGAACAATAAAGGTAAAATGGCGATTATGTATCGGAACTGTCGCTTTGGACAGTGGTAGTTGCCCCTTGGAAATTTGATGTTCTTCGACCTAGCATATTTGTTTTAAGAACATCAAAGTTTTGCGGGGTAGCTATCAGCCGATAGTTCCTCGATTTCCGAGAGGATCAAAATTAAGGAAATGCACTCAAAATTCTTTAGTGAACTCGAGATTTCTTTGAAGTGAGTGTTGATTCGGCCTTCGACCTCATCAACCAATGAGCACCTCGTAAAAGTCTCAAGTTCATAATCTAATTGTTAAAATAATAGAAACGCTCATGGAAGTTGGACGAGACAGACAAGTGTTTCCAGAGCTTTTTCGAGATGTCCGCCCGTGATGATACTTTGGCCTCATCGATGATCACCTCGGAAATTCTAACTGAATTTCTTTCAAAATTGTGGGTTTCCAATTATTTCTGTACATATTTTCTATCAGCCATGAAGTCAAGAGATTCCCTGCTAGCAGAGGTCTCGCATGACGTGAACGACGGGAGAGAGACCTCTGCTAGCAGGGAAGTCAAGAGAGTGAGCCACTGCCACTTGAAAGCTCTAATCTGATCCAAGAAGGCAAGATGAAAAGAAGAATTATGACTGGTTTTATAAATGTAAAGAATTACAACCATAAACGACACACAGCGGGCAGGATTTGCTTATCGCATTAGCGCATTTTGATCTGTTAATAAAACGAAAAAATGTTAAAAATGCTCTGTGGCGATTAACGCCGGAGTCTGGGAAGAAGCCAACCAGTAAGGTCTCTCGGAAATTTGATCTACGAAAAAAAAAATTGATAGGTCGAGTTGAACTAGAGAAGAATCGGGAAACTTGGCTACGCAGTTCACCGCGATACCTCGTAAATACTGCAGCAGTGGTCAAACTGATCTGCGTTTGTAGGAAGGAAAGGTACGTATCTGCAGTGTTGGTATGTTTGTTTGGATTCCTGCGCAAAGATTTCGAGTGCTCGGTGAGTCCATATTATAATCCCTTTGTTCTGGAAACGATAAAACCAGGAATCGCAATTCAGATCATCCAAAAGCCGTTCCTATCAACGACCTATCAAATTAAGCCATGAGTGACTTAGTTTGTGAACACAATTAAACAAAGGGTTCGGAGCGCAAACCTCAGGACATTCAGTATAACAAGGCCAGAGAAATCGTGAATTTCTCAGTGTGTAGAGAGCTTGGATCACGGATGCCTTCCAGTAGATCAAAAATTTCAGGAATTCAGTCATGTCGCAGATCATGAACCTGATAAACGAGATATGGGGTTGCCTAAAAAATGGCAATGGAAATACAAACCAGCTGATGGGTATTAATAGTACATTTTGTAAGCGCCACCAGAAGTGCCACTAAAACAAATTGATAAGTTGCCAGATGGAAAGTTAAGCAGTTAAGATGTTATTATTGAAAGACGATTAGGAGTCTTTCTTTTACTGACTAGGGTATCTAAAGGATAATAATGCTGCGGCACATTCCGTTGATAGTGGTATATTTTACGCCGTGATTTATTTATCTGCGCGTTCCAAGATTTACAGTAACCTTTATTTCTCAAAGTAGTGATAAATTGTGCTGAAAACGGCTGCGAGGGAGACTTGATATGCATCAACTTCGTGCATGATGACGCATCGATGGCGAGGTGTGACAAGGGTCGTGACAAAAAAGCACATAGTAATCTGAACTATGTTTGGAAATAAAACGATACACATCACGATTTTCGTTGTTTAATTATTCTGCAAGCTTTAGTAACGACGATTTCTCTTCATTTATGAATAGCTCTTATCGCAGTTATCAGCGGTTTGACATGCAAACGAGGCGAAAGGGTCAATACTGCATTTTATTATCCAACTCTGCTTCGTAGAGTACAAATATCGCGCGAAACGAGTACAAATATCACACGATATTTGTACTCGTCTCATTCCTCCTGGCCGCGTGAAGTTCAAAACTTTGGCAAGTCAGAATTTTGGGAAAAGAAATCGTTGGATAATAAATCTCTTATTAGACGTTTTGGTGTGTAGTATCGCTGTATATTTTTACTCGTTGTTTGTATTTTGACTCGCCCTACGGGCTCGTCAAAATACCGCACAACTCGTAAAAATATACAGCGATACTACACACCAAAACGTCTAATAAGATATATTTATTATCCAACTCTGCTTCGTAGAGTACAAATAACGCGCGAAACGAGTACAAATATCACACGATATTTGTACTCGTCTCATTCCTCCCGGCCGCGTGGGGGCTAAAAAACATCGCAAGTCAGAATTTTGGGAAAAGACGTCGTTGGATAATAAATCTCTTATTAGACATTTTGTTGTGTAGTATCGCTGAGAATTTTTACTCGTTATTTGTATTTTGACTCGCCCTGCGGGCTCGTCAAAATACGGCACAACTCGTAAAAATACTCAGCGATACTACACAACAAAATGTCTAACAAGATATATGTATTGACCCTTTAACCTCGTTTGTGTGCCGCTCTAAACAAAGGAATATTTGACAGCGGGCTCAACTCCGATAACAGCTATTCGACTAAGTAGGCGAGACTGCGAAGAAATGACGTAACTACGCGAAATAAGACGACAGCTCGATGGTGTGACATCCTCGTGTTTTTCGTGGCGCAATGCACTCTGGTTAAAAGTGACGCAGTGCATTCTGGTTTAATGCAATGCATTCTGGTAAAAAGTGATGAATTTGAGAATTCGCATCCCCTTCTATATATTCTTCTTAAATCCCGTTTATGTTGCTGCTCGCTCGCTGCGCAGCAATTAGCAATGGTCAAATAATGTATATACCCTGCTCCAATCGTTTTTATCGATCTCCCCAAACTCCCCAGAGACTCCAACGAAGACGAAGTAAAATCACTCTTCTTTTCCTCAACGTTTTCTTTTATCGCTGGGAGTGATCAAAAGTGTGTAGCTCACTTGGTGCACACTTTTATTAACACTGTTTACTCGGGCTCTCCAAGGGAAACACCCGAGCTGAAATTCCGGCTTCGTTTTGTTTTCGTTCAGTCGCAAATCGCAGTCAAGTCCTTAACACGCATGCGCGTTGCAAATCGCAGTCAAAAATCATGTGGTGCCAGAATGAACAAACGGAGGAGTAAACCTGTACATCGAGCTCGAGAGAAGTCATCAGCTCGATCAGATAGATGTAAGAAACATAAGAACGTCTCTAGATAAAGGTATAGCTTTCTCGAAGTAGAGCTACGGCGTCTCCCGAAGAAAAACATACGAGGACAAATATGATATCCGTGATAATAATCTACATACTGTACTTGCAAACAGTTCTAATCAAACACGTCACAATATAGAATGCAAGTAACTATGAGGTGCTATTACCGCCAAAATTCAGCCCTCCCAATTTTTGTAAATGGTGCCTTTATTTTTGTAAATGGTGCCCTTATTTTTGTAAATGGTGCCTTTCGTTTTTGTAAATGGTGCCTTTCGTTTTTGTAAATGGTGCCCTTTTTGTTCAGAGGTCTGGTGACAACATCAGATGACCTGACCGAGAAAGACTATTTCAAAATGGCCGACTGTGCAGAAGGTCTTCGTAACCTTGTGTTGGGGGAAATTGAAAGTATTTCCCGTGTCTTGGAAGGCCCTTCGCAAATGTTCGATGTTCAAGAAGCACTTTACATTCTGTGATTAGATTTCCGGAGGGTGTTTACCTGGACCTTTCCATATTAATGCATGAATGGCTTTGAACGTAAGTAAGTCGAACATATGATAGTGTTATCAAGAAGTCATTGCAAAATTCGTAGACGTAATCAGCCAGGGAATTAGTGTTTACAGTTTTCCCCATATATGGTATGATTCTGTCACAGTTTCCCTGAAATCCCTTCTTCAAGAAATCCATAACCACAAAATAGCAGAACAGAATTAAAGTTTATTGACAACAGAAAATCGATTCAAATACAAAGATTTAAAGCCAGATTTAAAGCCGACCAAAGAATAAAGCCATTCATGCATTAATATGGAAAGGTCCCGGTAAACACCCTTCGGAAGTCTAATCACAGATTGTAAAGTGCTTCTTGAACATCGAACATTTGCGAAGGGCTTTCCAAGATACGGGAAATACTTTCAATTTCCCCCAACACAAGGTTACGAAGACCTTCCGCACAGTCGGCCATTTTGAAAATTTGCTTTCTCGGTCAGGTCATCTGATGTTGTCACCAGACCTCTGAACAAAAAGGGCACCATTTACAAAAACGAAAGGCACCATTTACAAAAACGAAAGGCACCATTTACAAAAATAAAGGCACCATTTACAAAAACGAAAGGTACCATTTACAAAAACGAAAGGCACCATTTACAAAAATAAAGGCACCATTTACAAAAACGAAAGGCACCATTTACAAAAATAAAGGCATCATTTACAAAAATAAAGGCACCATTTACAAAAACGAAAGGCACCATTTACAAAAACGAAAGGCACCATTTACAAAAACGAAAGGCACCATTTACAAAAACGAAAGGCACCATTTACAAAAATAAAGGCATCATTTACAAAAATAAAGGCACCATTTACAAAAACGAAAGGCACCATTTACAAAAATAAAGGCACCATTTACAAAAACGAAAGGCACCATTTACAAAAATAAAGGCACCATTTACAAAAACGAAAGGCACCATTTACAAAAATAAAGGCACCATTTACAAAAACGAAAGGCACCATTTACAAAAATAAAGGCACCATTACAAAAATTGGGAGGGCTGAATTTTGGCGGTA
Organism: Micromussa lordhowensis; assembly: GCA_964020085.1. NCBI lineage: Eukaryota > Metazoa > Cnidaria > Anthozoa > Scleractinia > Lobophylliidae > Micromussa > Micromussa lordhowensis. Next base: position 13,272,036 of record OZ026605.1, read on the forward strand.
GTGGCACCTCATAAGTAACCAACATGTTTACGCTAAATTTCATATTTTGTTCCTCGAAAGCAAATGCTTGGAGATTTAAAAACTTACCTTGCAATAGAAATGCACAACACATAAACACATGGCAAATTTCAAGGTGTCAAACTCGGCGAAGCGACATGCCGATAACAGCGGAAATCATGCAGACCTATGACCTCTAAAATTTGCCTTAGCACGGTCTAACGGCTTAACTCTACTTAAAATTTCTCTTTACAACACAACATAAAGTGCCCTTCATAAACCCGAGTAAAGCAACAAAAAGGTAGAGAGACCGAACAGAGAACGGCAAATGTACAAATGTCACGAACCGTAGGAGTCGTGTAGGCGTACTTAGCCTGTTCCGGGCTCTCTCCTTAGTCCTCCCTTGTTGTTTCTCTCGCTCGTCCTTTTTTCGCTAGTCCCAAACTACCTAGAGCCTGGAACAGGTTACACTTTACCACATAACACATGCTGTTTTCAGTTCTGTGTACATATGTGAGAAACCTGCATCTCTGGCATACCAAGGCAGAAAACAGTTGCAGCATAAACCAATAATTCCATAAAAAAACTTAGGCAAATGCAGACACAAAGAACAAACTTTTTTTCCAACATAAAACCCGAGTACGAGTTTTTTTCAAGCGTGACATATACCGTCTAGGCATGTCTCAAAAAAGAGTGCCTTGTGCCAAAATGTTTACCAAGAGAAAATTAAGTTTTCAGTCAGGCCAAGTTCAGTTTCTCTTGTTCTACACAAACAAGTACGTTAAGTTCTGCAGCACTTAGAGTTTGTTTTCCTTTTGTTCTTTTTCCTCAGTGCTACAACAAAAAAAGGCGAGAATTTCATTGACACATTAATTCACAATCACTGGATATCTTCGCAGGATAATGCGGCAAGTGGCGGAAATATCCTTTGTATTGGTATTCCTGGCAACTGGCATACCGTCTCACCCTTTGGATGAGCTTAAGAGTAACGGAGAGCCGACCGAGCCAGGATGTCCCCCTCCTCGCTGCCTTCACGAGTCCAAATGCTATGCCGATGGGGAAGAGATAAGCAGAAGATCTGACGGGAGTGGCGGGTGCCATGGCGTCTATTGTAGCCATGGCAAAAGCGTTGCATGGGATGACTTCAACTGTGGTCAAGTTGTGCCTACAACAACACCAGCACCTTCCACAGCACCAGCAACTTCAATAACACCAGTACTGTGTTTCACGGCACCAGCACCTTCCACAACACCGAGTGGTTGTTTTGATGAGGGAGTTTGGTACCCCAAAGGAAGCGAGATAAGTCGAGGATCAGACGGCCAAGGATGGTGCTATGGGAAGATTTGTGGCGATGATGGGCAAGTGCAGTCATGGGATGACTTTCACTGCGATCAAACTACCACAACCTATGAAACTACCACCCCTATCTCCACACCGCCAGGGTGCTACGATGATGGTGTTTGGTACCCACCAGGAAGCCACATCAGCAATGGATCAGATGGCCAAGGATGGTGCTATGGATTGTATTGTGACCATGATGGCGGGATCATAGCATGGGATGACTGGAATTGTGGCCCAACGACCACAACAGAAACTCCTAGATCAACCCCTTCTCCTAGTCTCCCTTCTACTACTCCAACTCCATTAGGTTGTCTACAAAATGGCGTTTGGTATCCGGCAGGCAGTGAGATCAGCCGAGGATCAGATGGAGAAGGCTGGTGTTATGGAGAGTATTGTACTCATGATGGTCAACTCCAGCTATGGGACGACTTCAATTGTAAAACTTCCCCAGCAACAGCTCTCCCTACAACCCCGCCCAAAGGGTGTTACTATGAAGGCAAGTGGCACCCACCAGGTATCTTTGAAGGAACTAATGCACGTGGGTGTAGATATGGAGCACAGTGTGGTTTGAATGGCCAAGTCACACAATGGGAAGAATTTGATTGTCGGCTCTGACTGTCAACTGCAATTTTGTCACATTAATTCATGCTTGGCCAAATAAATACAACCATGCATTTTAAAACAATTTTGCTAACTCAAAAAGGGAAGTCTTTGATTTAAGAAGTAAAATACATTGCTGTGTTTAGCTTCGTAAACTTCTAGGAAATGTAGAAAACTAGAAAACTCTAAATTCTTAGCCTGTGAATTAAAAAAAGCCTTTGTGAGAGATCATTCAAATAAAAGCTACGTATGCAGGAGGCGGACTGTATAAAAATCTAGTGTATTACCATTCAATAAAAGTTTCTAAGAAGTTCTGTTGGTTACATTATGCTTATGCAGTACAGAGGGTAGCTCATACATCTATGTCTGGATATTTTTTGTCATTCATTTTTTTGTGTTTCTATCAAGTAACAGAAACACAGAAGTAGAACATTGGTTGGAAGAATGAGAAAAGATGCAAGAACTGATTAAACTCTTTGCTTCTTTGCGAACGTTTTAGCAAATGTTAGACTTTTTGACCATGAACACGTCAGTTTCAAGGATAAAAACATGACTAAAATATTGTTTTAAGATTAGGTGAATCACAGATGGATCCTAGTTTGGCCACTTCACTGGTTAAACCCACTGGAATGAGCAATACCGTAACATCAGCAGTGAGTAACTTTATGCCTCATTGTTTATGTCCATAGCAGTAGCTGGTGAAATAAGGTCAACTGTAGAGCAGCCCCAGGCAATCCACAGCATAAATTGCTATCCAGTGAACAAAACAAACCATGAAAGTGAAAAAAGATCATTGCAGTATATTTTCCAATTTAAGCAATTGGAAATAAGCCATTCAGGCTTCTTCTTTCCAATTCCTTAAATTGGAAAATATACTGCAATGATCATTCTTCACTTTCATCTAAAACTGCAGTTCATATGTGAATTATTTTGTATATACATCACATCATTTCATTCCACACAGGAAGATATCAACTCAATAAATTGACCTCGCTCCCAATGTGTGGCTTCATAGCTCAGTTGGTAGAGTATCGCACCAGTATCGCGGAGGTCATGGGTTCGAATCCCTTTGAAGCCCTGATTTTTTTTCAGGCTTCTTCTTTCCAATTGCTTAATTAAATTGGAAAATATACTGCAATGAGCATTCTTTACTTTCATCTAAAACCGCAGTTCATATATGAATTATTTTGTATATACATCACATCATTTCATTCCTCATGGGAAGTTAAGAACTCAATGAATTGACCTTGCTCCCAATGTGTGGCTTCATAGCTCAGTTGGTAGAGCATTGCACCGGTATCGCGTGGGTCATGGGTTCGAATCCCGTTGAAACCCTGATTTTTTTTCAGGCTTCTTCTTTCCAATTGCTTAAATTGGAAAATATACTGCGACAATCATTCTTCACTTTCATGTACAACCGCAGTTCATATATGAATTATTTCATATATACATCACATCAAAACAAACCATGCTATCCAGTGGATAGTGATTTATCCAGTGGATAGTGTTTTCCACCTTTCAAACAACCCAGGTCAGAAGAATAACTTAATTTACAAGTTAGAATGTAGAGAACTGTTATACTTGTATTTCTTGTCAAGGAAATTACTACAAGGAAAACACAGAGAATGAAAACAGGAACAAAATAACAATGCCAAGCAAAAGCGAGATTGCTTGGCATGCAAGATACATTAACAAAGTGACGTCCATGAATGATATCAAGCTTGAAATCTTGTAAAAACAAAAAAGATTAGAAAAATCAAATAGAAATAGAGTTACATCATTCAGTTGTCAATTTCAACAATTATTGTTCAGGAAGTAAACACAAATGTTCAAATCTTGTATTTTAATTTTGTGCATAAATTACTTCATAGATGTATAAAGGTAAAAGCGTTTTTTTTAATAGGTTACATGCGAGATTTTTAACCAGTTTACAGGTATGTGAACAATGCTCATTACCAAACCTTTCCATTCTATTACTATGGCACAATGTTCAATTACAGAATGAGAGATTTACAGGTATGAATAATGAACTGAATAGTGGAAATCTCAGCGAGCTATTCATCATTACTAATCAACTCATAAAGGAAGTAAAAATGTCAAAGAACCAGAACACTTTTTTTTTTTCAAAAAAATTCAACCAATCATACTCTATAAACTGCCACATAATGTCCTGACAATGAACATGTCACTCATTTGTAGTAGACGAAGAACCCTGGAAGATAGTGTCACACTAGTTAATCATACTCCACTTTCCACTTGGTCCAGTCACCCCCTTCTGTATCAAACCAAGCTAAGAAAGCAAGCAAAAACCCACAGTCAGCAAAAAATGGTCTCCTTACCATACATCATATATTTTCTACCACAGGTTTTGGAAGAGTATGGTACACAATTTATGCACCATACATGTATGTGTACATGTACCAAACTTATGCTTAAGTTTAGTTGATCAAACCTTGTTCATAACAGTTATGAACAGCTGGGCTCCTCTGCAATTACATTTATAATATAGTCTTGGGACATAATGTAGCCATTGCTACACAATCGGTAACAGCATCAATGTCAAATTGTCTGTGAACATGCTTCTTTTAATACACTATTTGAAATGGCTTGAAGAAACATTTGTTATAACTAGCTTCTTAGATATCTGAAAACAAAACCAGACAAAAGAGTACTCAAACTACAAGACATAAATTGCAGTAAAAGTAACATGCAGAATGCTAGGTGTTTTAGTAGGTACCAGAGCACAGTACAAATCATCACACTGGTAATAAATTAATTCTGTGTATCTAAATAATTAATTAGCATAGATTATTTTTCAAATGTGTAAAGTACAGGCACAGTAATCGTTTACAAAGCAAAAAATTATTTTGAACATGATGGTGTATACTATGCTATGGTACCTACAGAATTGACCAGAATTTTGCATATGTCACAATAACTTCAAGAAGTGTTAATATTTTCTATTTGGTAAGCTCCGTTGCACCTGTACAATATAAACAAATTTTATACCTTTCTTCTTGTACGATTCAAAAGCTTTCTTGTAGTCAAAAACAACCTTTCTGCAATTCTGTTTGGAATTCACCTCTTCCCGTCTGTAACATTCTTGGACTCTTTCATGATATATTTTCAATGTTTCCAGCTCTATTAAATTTTCCAATGCCCAGCGTTGCCTTGCTTCCCAAAAGGCCACTGGATCCTTGCGGTCTATTTCCTCAAATTTTGGGTATTTTATCATTTGATCATACCTCTTCATGAACTTTTCAGACATCTTGAAATTTAAAAACAAAGGTGTGATGTTACACACGAACAAATTACATAAAGTACACACAGTAGAACCCCGGTAATTCGAACTCTGAAGGGAAACGAAAAATGGTTTGAGTTAGCGGGGGTTCGAGTTTTCGGGGTTGATTGAATATCCAACTTGCCAGGTTAATAATTGATTGTTTCTGATTCTTCAGCACTTCAATATACAGTACAGTGCGAATAAGACTTATCTCGTCAGAAACTGCACTTCAGCAATGTTTTTCTATTTTCTTTTTTTTTTACCATTACCACTTATTATTATCACTTGAAGTGATAAGAATTGGTTGGGGAAAGAGTCAGAAACTCTGAAGTGTGATGTTATTATACATAACGTAGGACATAAGCTTACATGTACAATACGTACAAGAACTAGCCAAACATCCCCGAACATTTCAGGATTGGTAAGTCAGACTATTTAAGCTTTAAAACAGTATCAACCATTAAACAGAAAACTTAAATAAAACTTTACGAACACTATCACCTTTTTATCATGAGAACCGAAAGACGTTCCACGTTTAGTTCCTCCTTGTTATTGTTACTACTCGAAAACTACTCGAAACAGATTCAAGATGGCTTCACGACGAAATGCGCGAAATATACCTCATATAAGTATCATCATAGTATCCTGCATGAACCATCTAGTCAACCGGCAATGTCATGCGCCAAAACAAACCCTATAAAGCACCTACCTTTTTTCTGTATTTTACATGCTATGGAAGAGATAAAAAATACATCTGGGGCGCCTCAAGCAGAAGCGAATTTTGATACCAACGACGACAACGACAGGGGAAGCAGAGGAGAGAGAGCCTGGGAATGAGGTTGGGTCGAGTGGAATTGTAGCTACCCCCCTCTTAGCAACCCACATTACAAAACCCATATGTCACGTGTCGACGTTCTCTTTCCCTGTGCTCGTAGAAAATATGGTGGGTGCGAGTGGAAATTTTAAATGTAATCTGTCGATTATAGTCTTAATTTTTTACCATCTGGCTAAAAGCAATGTGTAGCCTGATCAACTAGCATGTGTTGCACATCGAGGATGGGCTATTTTTGTTTTTTAACTAATTCCTCGGTTATGGACAGACTTTATCAGTCTCGTGTTTTCCCGCAAGCCCTAGAAACTAGAATTTTTCTCAGCGTACTAAGCTGATCTTTCAGCTTTTCGTACCTTCCGGCGGCGGGATTCGATATTTGTATCAAAAGAAAAAGATCGGGCTCGAACTTTTATTACTTTTGAACGGAGTTATATAAATAAAAGCTGTGAAACTCCATGAAACTGATGAAATACATGTTAATGTCTGGCCCCCTTTCCAGATTCCTATCCTGGGGTGTTCTAAGGTTCTCATTTTTTTCCCACAGAAGATCCCAATGGTGTTTTACTTAATTATGAACAAATTTAAATAAATATTTTCCATTAGGTGTCTTACCTGGCCTAACAGCAATCTTTTGTTTCAGTCTCACAGAAAGTTCAGAGCACCACGGCACGGCTCGCTGGGTTTCCTACCTCGCAAGAGGTGCAAGCATCATAATGGAAGAATCAAGTCCTTCCCCAAGGATGACCCAACACTTCCTCCACACTTAACAGCTTTTGTGGGTTTTAAGGCTGGGATGACTCACATCGTGCGAGAAGTGGAGAAACCAGGATCAAGTACGTGTCTTTCTAGTGGTTGACTGTGTTTTAGAGTCTGGTGAATATTTGCATGACTGGTAGCAGTTCTAATAGCAAACAAAAATGTTTTTCTTTTTTCCAACTATTCAAAACAAAACCTCAGAAAGCAGCAAAATTAAAAAAAAAGGAATTGTTTGTTTGTTTAGTCTTTGAGACAAATTTCTTTATTCGCTTATCAGAAATTCACAAGAAGGAAGTGGTAGAAGCAGTTTCCATCATTGAAACACCGCCTATGATGGTGGTTGGTGTTGTTGGCTACATTGAAACTCCCCGAGGACTGCGTGTCCTCAAGACAATCTGGGCTGAACATCTCAGTGAGGAATGCAAGCGCCGCTTTTACAAAAACTGGTATGTGATAAATGTAATGAAACTGAAGTTTGGATTCTCAGTAGGAGTCTTCGATTGAGTTAAAACATTGTCATTTTTACTCTTTCCGTCTGTTACATGCCAGTATTGCACTGTTCTTCCGACTGACCTTGATGCAACTGACCTTGATGAATTGAACACTGCAAATTTTGGCATAACACCTTTTTCCCCCTTTTGATTGTTGAACAGGTCTTATTAGTGTAATTATAGTTAAACTTGTTTAGTAGCATTTGCAGTTTATGTGGTGCACTTCTAACTGGTGTTACCCACAAAGTGCCTTTTCTCCGCTCGGCATGTCATTGCTGATGAGATTTGGCTTCCCCATTCTCTCTTCTGTTTCATCAACCATGCCCATGCTGGTTTGTACATAAAGGTGCAAGTCCAAGAAGAAGGCTTTCTCTAAGGCTTCCAAGCGTTGGGCAGATGAAGATGGCAAGAGTGGTATTGAAAATGACTTCAACACCATGAAAAAGTACTGCAAAGTCATCCGTGTCATATGCCACACACAGGTAATTATTATACATTTTGAAACCTTTTACATGTAATAATATTACAGTTGAACCTCCCGCAAGTGACAACCCTAAATGTCAAGCCTATGTGATCGTTTATGGGAGGTGGTCACTTACGAGAGCTTGGACCATATTGGGTCAAAATTTTGCCTCATTAGCATATGGTAACTGCAGAGACTTACCTGTGTCTTAAATGTTTTATTCATATGAACAGTCAATTTCAAGAAAAATACGGTACTTCCTGTTGATAAATTTTCGTGTATTGTGCTAGGAAAAAGTGTGATGTGTGTGACCACCAGATTCAATTTCTGCTCTATTATCTGTCAAGTGGTTGCTTACAGGAAGTTAAAAACAAAAGAAAATTTCAAACTTTGAGCTCTAAAAGTGATTGCAGTTGCTAACGAGAGGTTGCCGCTTACAAGAGGTTCCAAATATAGTAATTTGAGTTGGAAACTTTGGTATTGTAGAAAACTGGTTGTAACCGGAGGTGACTGTATAATAGTATTTGCCAGTCCCTAATTCCCTAACTTCTTACAAAGTTACAGTTCCCCTGTTCTTTTGATTATATTTTTCTCTTTGAAGTTCATTACAGCAGCCAACCAGCACATGATGATATTGATATCATTTTTAAGACAGTTTTATGAGACAAAAAAGTTCATTTCAAAATACAACGCTATTTCAAAAGGACATAATTTTGTCTCAGAATTGTTTTGAAGGGTTTTACTGCTTAGCAACATTTGAAAATTTCTTGTCCATTGGTCTTCTAATTTTAGACCCTTCAGGATGTTTCATGGAGGTTTTATGCCACTAATTTCCTCACCACAAATTTTGTAAGCCAATCTAAAACCTCTTAAGAAAGTTTGTAACTAGCATTTTGCAGTACTCTTTGTTTTACAGAAGACTCGAAAACATGGTTTATGTTGATCACATTCTTGTCATTGCAGCAAAAGCTTGTGAAACTTGGTCAGAAGAAAGCTATCATTAAGGAGATTCAAGTCAATGGTGGCAAGGATGTAGGAGAAAAAATTGACTGGGCTCGTGATCGCCTTGAAAATCCTGCTCCCATTCGCAAGGTCTTTGCAAAGGATGAGATGATTGATATCATTGGTGTTTCTAAAGGTCATGGATTTAAGGGTGTGACATACCGTTGGGGCACCAAGAAACTGCCACGCAAGACGCACAAGGGTCTACGCAAGGTGGCCTGTATTGGAGCCTGGCATCCAGCCCGTGTGTCTTATTCCGTTGCCCGTGCTGGTCAGTTTGGTTATCATCATCGTACTGAAATCAACAAGAAGATCTACCGCATTGGTCGTGGCATTCACACCAAGGATGGAAAGGTTGTCAAAAACAATGCTAGTACTGAGTATGATCTTACAGACAAGTCAATCACTCCTATGGTGAGTTTATATCTTTATTATTAATAACATAATACACTAAACAATTTATCATGAATCACAGAGGTCTGATTGGCTATATCCTTATTTTTTGTTGGTTATTGTGTTCTGCCTGTTTCTCACTGGCAGAACAAATCAATTGTTTTGGGCCGCAGTCCGCAATTTACCACTCCCCTCAAATTTTGCAAATAACACCAATTTCAACGGGTGCTATTCATTATGTGATTAGATAGCTTCTGCCCTTTCATTAACCAGGAGGAAGTTTTTAATTTTACATTTTATATTAAGATCAATTTTTTCTGTTATAACGCCTTTGCAGTGTGTGCCCCTATGCTAACCACATGACCAACTGAAATTTGACTGCTCATTTCATTTGATTACATTTGCCGAGTTAACAAGAAAATCTTGGAATTTGTCAGACGAAATTTCGTTTTCATCTGTAGATATACTTTCACCTTGACTAAAGCAAATAGTTCCACTGAATTACTTTCTCCACTGTATGAATTTTAATGATAATCATTTATTAATTCAGTTTAAATTGAAGCAACTCTAATGTGCTCATCATGGAATTAGTTAGAAAGTTTATTCCCACCCTTATGATTTGTTTGTGTAGGGCTCTTTCCCTCACTATGGTGAAGTGAATGAAGACTATGTGATGGTTAAAGGTTGTGTTGTGGGCAAAGTGAAGCGTGTTCTCACTCTACGCAAAGTAAGACTACGTTTTTGGTGTAGAATTGATCTATTTAATTTTTTGTAAATCAAGATGAGATCTTAAAGGGTCATAGTTGTACACACCTTTGTAACATAACATAGCTTTATTATTTACATGTATATAGTGCAAAATACATTGGTATACGATCCAATGCGCTGTACATTAAGATAATTATAATACTGTAGTGAAATGGATAAAAAAATATTATAGCTTTTCTAAATAGTTAATTTGTTTTTTGTTCACATGCGAAAAGTTGAGCTATTATAGTTTATTCAGAGCATGTCAGAATGGAGGAAATCACTGATAACTACTAAAAATAATTAAACCTACTCGAAGGGACACAACTTACAGTAAAGCAACAAGGTTTCGCTTCACCATGCAATATCAATTATTTTGATGGCATCGAAAATGGTAGAGGCCGACTAGGGTCGTTAAGCTTTTTACAACACCTGTTAATTAAAATGTTTGTTCTCCTACAGTCCTTACTTGTCCAGACGAAGCGTGCTGCCTTGGAAAAGATTGAACTCAAATTCATCGACACCTCATCCAAGTTTGGCCATGGACGCTTCCAGCATCCAGCTGAGAAGAGAGCTTTCATGGGTCTGCTTAAAAAGGAACGCGAGAGGGAGCTAACTGCTGGTGCAGAATAAACTTGAGAATGAGCTCATTAAAATCATGTTGAATTCAGAGAAAAACTTGTCCCTTTGTAACTTATTTCTTAGCTAAACCCATGGTGGACACTGTTGGATTAGGAATAATTGCATATATTGTACCCTTTTACTGGAGTACCACCAGAAAGAATGAAGTGTTGCAAAATTCCGGGCGGCAGTAA
>OZ026605.1:13287755-13300255 GCA_964020085.1 Micromussa lordhowensis
ATTAAGCACGAGGTTTAACCTGAAAAAGAACAAGATATGTTTTTAATAGTATCTATAACCGCTCGTCTGACTTCTCTCATTTTCCAACAATATAGGATCGGGTTCAGACTTGAGTTTAACAAGGCCAGTGTTGTTGTGAATGTCCAAACAATAAGAAGGGATAAAGTTACTCCTTTCACAGCCATCAAAGCCAAAACTATACCAGTTGGAAGGTAACATGCAAGTACGGTAAACTGTACCCACAATGCAAAGGACACTGTTTTTCTGTATCTCGCTATGTTCAACGGCGCATGTCCGTTTTGTTGTCCTTGTTGAACGTCTTCTTGTATTTGAACTTGATGACGAAGGAGTTTCTGATAGATCCGTGAATAACAGCAAGTTGAAATTACTAAGCATAATGTAACAGCAATGGAGCCATAATATGATAAAAAGTTGCGATTTAAAAACCGTCCGAACGGAAGGCCAACGCTCAAAGTCCAGAAACAGATCACAACCAGCAGAACTCGTTTAAAAGTAACCACTTGTCTGTATCTTATGCCCAGTAACAAGGCGAGAAGTCTGTCCACACTGATTGCAGTCAGTGTGAACAAAGATACAAAAAATAACGGGATTCCAATAAAAATACAAACAATAATACTATAATAGCAAGAAAAAAAGCTTCCATATTCTACTGTCGTTAAAGCCATCACAAGTAGTGGCTCCAAGAATATCCCGACGAAGAGATCACTGACCGCCAGTGAACGTAACAAGATCTTGGAAGGTGGATGAAGGCACGACTCTTTGGAAAGAGCAATGAGAATCAGAGTATTACCTAACGTTGAAGTGATGGCGAGAATAGCATTAGAGACTACAAGAAACCACATTGAATGGGTTCCTCGTAAAGGTGCCGTACAAAGCAGCGCTTGTTCATGTTGGTTTCCAACTTCTTCAAACACTTCCATGTTTAGTTTTGTAAAACTCTGTTATACCACTACAAGAGAAGTGCGCCTGACGACGGTCTACTCAAATAAGGATTAGGTGATGACTATACCATGAGGATTCTAATACGTGTGTCAGAAACGTCGACCTTCAATGTTTGAAACAACTCTGGTCGCAAAGAAGAAACTGTGTGTGTCTTAAAACACCTGCTTATTTGAAATTAATTTCTTCATATTTGTGTTTACATGTACATGATGGCTTTTCATTCAATATTGCAAAGAAAATTTATAATTTATAGCCTGTATGTTGTTTGCGTGGTGTCACGGTGCAATCCGGATAATGACTTTTTACAAAGGATTGTTGATAGGTGATGCCATTTTAGTACCAATGCTGTATTATTAGTTGGTAGTATAATGAACTGGATGCAGTATTGATGAGGTTATGGAGTGCATCTAGTGGCTATCACAGCTGACGTTAAAACAATAATTATTTTCTCCTGGCTTGAAGTCCTTGATAAATGTACGACGAATGCATTATCCTTGCTTGACAATGACAGGCAGGTTTAGTAGGTGTTTTCTTGTTTGTTTTTCCTTTTTTTATTAAACAAAAATGTGCAAAGATTGTTTGTTTTTTTTTGTATTCCACAGTCACAGTCATTATGTGAAAAAAGAGGTTCTGCGAGAATCCCAACGAGGAAACCAGTGAGCGCGGCCAGTGAACGTAACAAGATCTTGGAAGGAGGATGAAGGTACGGCAGTTGTAAAGGGCAGCCAATATCACATTTGTACAGTATAACAGCGTTTTAGAAACGGAGAAGAAACTGTTGAAAACTACAAGCCACACCAATGCATTGTTTCCCATTAATAATGGTGCAATGAAAAAAAACTTTCCTTCTTTATTTTTCGCCATCACGCATTGAATTGTCTGGAAATTTTTGAAAGGTTGTAGTCAAAACCCACATACATGTACACATCCTAATGTAGATCGGTTTATTTGGTTGGACTTATTTGAACTTACTTGACAATAAACTGTGATCAAACATCCGTCAAAGAGTCCTTTAATAAAGACTCTCTTTTTAAAAGGTTGAAGAATTATTGTTGTTACTCAACTAAAATCATATGCCAGTGTCTTCACAGGCTTCCCTCATGGACTATCTTTCAGTATTTTATAGAGATACCTTTCCCAAGCTATGGTCAGTATTGAACTACTGTGACACTAAATCCTGAATAAAATACAAATACTTACACACAAGGCTAAGACGAGGATCGGACGCGCGGATTTCAATAGTTCTTATCGTGCGAACATATGGCTGATGTTTGGATTTCATTTTTATGCAGTTTCACCTGGCACAAGTAAAATTACTGACAAGGACAAGGGTAGCTATTTTCATCTATGCCCCACTGCGAGTTTTTTAAAGGAAATTAAACTGAATTTACTTTGTCACTCACTTCTGATAGTTTTCAGAAGGTTATGATTATTTAATGAAACTGAGGTTATTTTTCAGTTTTATTGATTTATTGTCATTGCTGAAAGTAAATATGATGACTTAAAAACTAAATTTAAACATATAGAGAACAGGTTGGCATCATCACTTTCTTTAAAGAGATTATTTTATTAATAGGTATTTATAAGCTTCAGTTTGCTTTTGGTTGCAGGGTTTTACAATTCAACAGCGGGTTTAATTGAATTTTCAGCTTGTTATTTGTAGGTATAGCTTGGAATTTGTTTCATCTACTTCATTGTCTGGAAAATGTTTGAAGAATTATTGTTGTTACTCAACTAAAATCACATGCCAGTGTCCTTTTTACAGGCTTCACTCACTGACTATCATGTTTCAGTATGTTATAGAGATACCTTTCCAAAGCTATCGCCTTACATTCCTTATTATAATAAAGCTTTTGTATACCCACTATAGACCCTTTGCATAAATGGCGTCTAAATTTGAATAACAATACTTTATACATCCTTAGCCGCGTGTTCATGTTTTCAGACATTTCAGGATTTTCACATGAATGTGACGCTTAGGATATAAAAGTATTGTTATTCAGATTTCGGCGCCATTTATGCAAAGGGCCTATTGGATGGTCTGAGCGTGCATAATTTGTTTTGTAGAGCACGTATGTCCCGGATTTGTTTCCAGCGTAATCATTGTCCCTTCTCGCATGTAAATAATTTCGCCTTTTCACAATTTGCAAATTAATATATATCAGATCTGAAAAAATTCAGCACTATACCGGTATCGCAGAGGTTATGGGTTCGAATTCCGTTCAGGCCTGTGTTGTTTTCAGGCTTCAATTTCACAGCTGCTTAAGTTGTGTATATAACTGCAATGATCATCTATGTCTTCATATAGTTTCTCCGCAGTTTAAGGCGGGGGTACACGTGAAGGCTGTCTTGACGTCGCTTAACACTGCCTTTCTGCCAATATCTCGGTCACATTTCGAGCGACACTAAATCTCTCTGCTCATTTCATTAACCCGACTATTTGGCGGTTTTGTGTAAATATCTGGGTGTCCACAGCAATGTGGTCTGGTGGTATTCCATAACCTTTTTCCCCCTTTCAATTTCAATCTCTCTTTAAACTTCCTCAAATTTCACTTAAATTCAGGTGTACCCCCGCCTTAAGTGTCAACTGTCGTCCTCTCATCCCCAGTTTTCGCGGTTTACGCTAAGAACGCCTGGGACTATGACCCCCCGTCCCACCCCCGTTTTCGGGGACCAAGAACGGCTTGCCATTTATGTAATTACAATATTATAAATAATTTTCTTAAAAGTTGATTTTTATTGGTTAGCGCACGCTGGCGTCCAAACGCAAAACTGACAGTGTTTGCTGATCTGAGTTAACAAACTGTGACGTGAATGTCAATGATCACTTCAAAAGAGTGAGAGGCTTTTTAAATATTCCTATTTTTAGATTCAGGGTAAGCGCGGCGCTATTTGTTTATCGGGTACCTGTTAAGATTGGTCAAGAGATCATGAATTTACGGGACTAATGTGAACAAATGATATTTGAGATTTGTCGGTGTGTTTTTCATGCCTCACGTCATGTCATGGAAGCGGGAGTGATGAGGTATCTCTATTGTGTCAGTTCCTTGTGTCCTCTAGCGTGTTTATCCGGGCTATATTCTTTTCCCTGTGTGTTTCATTACCAGACTGGAACAGGATCATTTCCTAAATATGGCTCTTTCCATTCAACTAAACATTTCGCAACTTTCAAAACGAGTCTCAAATATTACGGTATAATTTCTTGGGAAAGGTTCCGGAAAATCGAACTATTGTTTAGTTTCAGGAAATTCAAACCATTTGGTCGATCGAGTGGAAAGCGCCAGTGCATTATATATTCTCTTATTACAAAGGATCACAAGTTTGTGCTGTGAATCTTCCAACGTTATAAATTCTTTGTCTTTGAATAAGACTAAACAGGAATCATTTTAACTGATTCGAAGTGTGTTTAAGAAAAACGGTTTAATAAAATATCAAACTCTATAATACTCAAATTGTTTTATTTTTTATTTTTTGTGCGCAGCAAAAATTTACTTCTGTAAAAGGGCGACAGTTTTTTCCTGTTTTCTTTTCGGAGACTAAAGGGGCCTTCTACTACGCAGGTTTCAGCTTAGATTACGAGAAAGATCTCTCGGAGGATGGACGTCTATGCGCCCATTATCCAAACTAACATGTTCCAACACGGCTTTCGTGAGTAACGCCTTGAAGGATTTGGCTTCCTCTAGAAGATGCCCGTCACAGATGCAGGCATGACACTGAGATAATGAACGAAAAACAAGAAACAACACCGCTGTAAAATACTGTAAAAGGCAAACATGAAACAATGCAACTCATTTGAATCCGGTTCTCGAAGAAAAGAAAGAGTTTAATTTGAAGTTAGAAAGGACAGTGAAGCGCATTTCGCTTTCGTAAACGGTCTTTGCCGACACTTTAAACGAATTTTTCCCTACTAAATTAAAGAAAAAGGAAAATTTGCATGTAGCCACCTAGTATCGAACCCGTAACCTCTGTTTCCTGACATCCCGTGACTACTACACTACCAGGTTGATCCGCCAAATCTCCCCAAAATTTAATTATAAAACGTGACATTCTTAGACATTAATAACATAGTTGCCCCAAACATCAAATAAGAGCTAACCCCAAGCAAACCAGTGTGAATATGAACAATTAAGCATTTGGTGAGTGCATTTTACTCCATCAACAAATTATACCAGTTTCTACCTTGTCCAGGCCTAAACTAAAGCAGATATGGCATCGACCGCTTACGAAAATGGCATCGACCGTTAAAAATGGCATAGACCGTTTACGAAAGGAAATCAGCGACGGTGAACGCAAACTGAAAAACAAACTACAACAAAACAGTCCCCCAATTTTAATTAATGAAATTAAAAAATATGTTAAAAAACTAAAACAAAGTTTTTCAATTTTCGGCCCTATTATACTTTTTTCTTGGAAAATACAGGTGAAATTAAAGAAAAAATAGACAGTGTTTCTGTTTCTAGAGACTTGTTACATATTTTGCTAGATCAAACTTCGCTCATATTTTCTATGGACGGGGTTATTCGCGCTTCGTGTTCTGTCCCTGTCGACCAATGACTTTTCAGAATGTTTATTTTAGCTACCCTGTAAACGCGAGTAAACAACATCACCACAGCCGTAGATCTTGATGCTAACTTTTCCATTATACAGAGCTTCGCCTCTCACAACGTGCAGGATTCTTGGCTTCATTATGGCACGCAAGAACAAAAAGAATATCACCAGCTGCTTTCGACTATAACATGTCCTTTTCATTCGTCCATTTTAAACTGTCTGTCATGGCACTACCAGGCACAAAAAACAACCAATTTGTCATTCGTCCATTATTGTTAAATCCAAAGCCATCTATCGGTTGCGTACTGAAACTCCCTTTCCAAACTCCTCCATCCCGGCCACCGCCAAACGCCATTTATCAGCCTTTGAAAATCTTTCTTTGGCTCTCAAATCTATCCTTGTCATACAACTTATCCTTTTCCATCTATCTTGCACCGAAACTCCCTTTCCTAGCCACTCCCTCCTCCGATCGCCTATAATCTCCCTTTGCAAGTCTTTCTTTGGCTCTCAAATCTATCCTTGTCATACAACTTATCCTTTTCCATCTTGCACCGAAACTCCCTTTCCTAACCACTCCCTCCTCCGATCGCCTATAATCTCCCTTTGCAAGTCTTTCTTTGGCTCTCAAATCTATCCTTGTCATTCGTCCATTGTTAACTTATCATCTATCTTGCACTTAAACTCCCTTTCCTAACCATTTCCTCCTCCCTAACCCTAAACCCTAAGTTTCCATCTATCTTGCACTGAAACTCCCTTGCCTAACTTCTCCCTCTGCAGAACGTCGGTCATTTCCCTTTGTACATGCCTTCTTTGGCTCTCAAATCCAACTGAAACGTTTCAATCTCCTTGCACTGAAAAAACCTTTCTGTACATGCACCATCTTTCTTTGTACGTTTGGTGTAAATTCCACATGTTTCTAGTGGCAATTACTTTTTCACTTCGTTTTTGATTAGCTCTCGGATGTCCTTGTTTGCTTTTGTCATTGGGGTAGCCATAGTCTTTCATCCGTTAATTTTTCATGTTTTGTTGACATCACAATCGTTCATTCTAGCGGTCGCTTATCGTTATCTTATAATCATGATTCCTGCAACCCGTTGGGTAACTAATTAAGACGTTATTCCTTATTAAACATGCACACGGCCGATTCTAAGCGTTATCACATCAGTTGAAATTGAACTTAAAAGTGAAAGAAACGAAAGTAATTCTTCACCCTTCCTGAAGTTGCTGAAAAGTATTTTCTGTCATATTCTTTCTTAAGCATGCACAGGACCGATTCTAGGCGTAGGCATTGAATTAACTTCAAATTAAATCAAACTGATTAAATTATTTCCCCCCCCCCCTTTCCCCTCCAAAAGTGTGTGAAAGTTATTTAGAGTTACGTTCTTTCTTAACAAAGGGCCGATATCACTGAATTAAACTTAAAAATAAAACCAAAGCAAATACCCCCCTCCATCCCCTCTGAAGCACGTGAAAGCTATTTCGAGTCATAACTGAATTTAACTTAAAAAACAAGATAAAATAAAACAATCCCTCTCCCTCCCCCCTCCCCCCCGAAGTGCGTCCAAGTTATTGTGCGGCTCGGCCGCGAAGTGCGTCAATGACACGTCGGAAAAATCTCTTGGTTTTTCTGTAGCGTCCAATGAAGCCACTGACCAGTTCGTTCTGCAGTTTCTCATTCTAAAAAATTAAAGATTACAAAAAAGGGAATGAACAATTAAATTTTATGAGATATATGGCAGATTTATATTAGATGGGTCCTTTTCCCTAGGGGGCTTGTGAAATTTATTTTTGGGTTAGTCTATATCCAGAATAGACTAGCTAACGTCTCTGGTCACCGCACTCTTACGTTGTCACGCATTGTTGCTCTCTTGTCACACTTTCATATGTTGTCACACTCTCCTATCTAATTGTCACGCTGTAATCCAATATCATGCTCTTATCTGTTGTCACACCCTCATTTGTTGTGACGCTTCCATCTCCTTCCATGCTCTTTCGTTTACGTATAGTTAATCATACGGTTTCGAGTTCAATTTGGAATTAATTTGCACGAGTGAGTTTCGCGGAGAAAAATTGCCGGAAGATGTTTCTTGAAGCCATTTTTTCGCATTCGAGAAAACTTTTGTCGGAGTTTCCGTACAAACTTTTGTCATTGCTTTACATGATATCATTGGCCTACAAAATTTCTCATTCTCTTTCTCCAGAATTGCGATGTGTAATTTGCACTGGTGTTAAACTTTTTGCATCGGTGTTACACTTTTTGCACTGGTGTTACACTTGAACTGCACTGCTCTCAGCCAATCAAAATCGAGTAATTTTTTCATATGTATTATTAACAATAAATAAGACTATTACTTCAATATTGGATCACGATAAGCATGAATTCTTCTATTTTATTTTAGTTTTTGTTGCCATTGAAAAAAAACATATAAAAACTCAGAAAAGGTTTTCATCAAATTTCCTTAGACCACCAGGTTTTTTTCAAACTCTCTTCTTAGAATTTGGAAATGTACGTAATGAAACAATATTTTAAATTTTTGATATTTTAATCTTTTCTTTGTATTCAATCACAAAAAAATTGTGTTTAGAGGCGAACATGGAGAAAACGAAAACAAAACTTACAAAAACTAAAATGAAAAAAAGCGATGAAATTCTAACAAGCTTCTTACCTCCTGCTTGAGTGTCTCGATGGTCCTAAAAAGTAGAAAAGAAATCACCAATGTTATATTCGTCTAAATGTTTTAAGGTTATTACATGGGAGATTTTGTAAGTAATGGAGGACGAAACTGGAGAACAGTCTGTTGTGTGAGTCGCATCAACAATACAATTTACTTGTTTTAACTGTGGGTTAAACTTTGGTCCGTCCGTTTTAAACTTTGGTCCGTCTGTACGTACGGACATTCACGTGACAACCATTTTTTTTACATCGATGGGTTACCAATGTGTCTAAGGTGTGGGGTACCGCTCGCGCACTCCGCTAAAACTCACTATGCGAAATGATATTTGAGACAATTGAGTTCCCATATCGGTAAATATATAAGCTGCGAATTTAATGAGTTAATTTTATTTTACACAGCGCAAATTTACTTACTCTTCAATTTCACCAACTTCACTTTCTTGGTTAGCCTGAAACAACAAGAAAGAAATTACAGATTTTAATTTGAATGCTCTAACCCTTTTTCAAGTATTTGTAAAAATTTCATTGAGTATTAAGGCCTCACTTTGCAATATTCTTATTATCTGATTAAAGAGTCTGTCGCCGACAAATTTTTAGGGCTAACCTTTTTTGACATATCATGGCTGCTATTCGTGTTAGCCACATGGCAGCTATAACCTCGTTTCTAAGCTGTCTGGGATTGAGGTTTTAATTACTTTACATACGACGACTGAGCCCGCAGTAACGAACAGCAGTCAAAACCGAGGTGTCCTACCAAAACGACACGATAATAGTCTTTTTCTTCCCAGCTAACAAAAATAAAGACAATACTAAAGTTGCTTTGGCCTCTCTATTAAGAGGTAACGTGAGAATTTCAGGTTTAATCTGACAAGGAACAGCATATTTTGTTCAGAATAACACAACTAATATCTTACCTGGGAAGAATCGACGAAGTACGAACGAGTTGCTGGTGACCCATTTTTGGAGCCAAATTAGAAGCTTGGAGACACAAAGCGTTTTATATTTTTCACTTTTTTCAATCTGATATGGATTTTGGAATTGTAAAACCCTTTTGGTGAATATTTAATTCCATCTTCAGCTAGAAAAGTTGCCAGATTTCAATGCCTTTCCTGTTCATTGACTTCAGAACAGTAAAGTTTTTTCCCGTCTGCTGAATCGTGATTCGTCGATTCAAATTTCAGTCGCGCCAGCCGTATGCAAGGTAGGTTCTGTTCCGAGCAGAGCAGAAAGCTAAGTTGGCGGACATGGGTAATTCAAATGTTTAGCTATCAACAGTTGATGTCGGCCAAAACATTTACCTTCATAATCTCTTGCCTCCGCAGGCTTCTCTTTTTAAGATCCTTAAGACGTTCAGAAATCCATTTATTGTTCTTTTTGGCCTTTTCCAGCCTGGAAAACAAAATCATTACCTCATGAGTGATAAGAACTTCCGTACATGATATGTGGTTTCTCCTTATAATTTCTGTACACACTTTTCATTACTCAAACTGACATTCCAGGTATTTCATAAAGTAAGGAAGTAAATACATTTTGACTCTTTGAACCCAAAAGAAATCTTCCATAATTTTAAGTTGGTCTGGTTCGGTTTGGTTTGTCTCTTCTACTGGGCAAACCTGCCCCGAGGGAAGGAGCACGAACAGGACTCAGGTTCTATGCGAGGTGCTCCACCCTACCCTACCCAGACCAGAAAGACCAGAGAGATAGACCACATCGTCGGGAACTACGTGCCCCACTCTTTTCGATAAGTGTGTGGGTCCTTTAACGTCCCCTGCTAACCATGTAACATTCAAGATGCAGGAAAGGACTTGAATGTCTAACCATTTGCAGATATAATTACAAAGGCAGCACATCCTCCTCAGTTATTTTAAGACCCTGAGTGTTGGTCCGGTCTGGGGCTCGAACCCTCGACCTTCCGCACAGCAGACTGGCGCTCTACCAACTGAGAGTTATCCAAGAAGTATAAATGTACTTGGATTAGCTTAGACCAATCGATACAGAAATTTCAAGTTAGCTTTTACTTACTTAGTCGTAGCTTTCTTGAGCGAGCGCTTCTTTTCATCCAAGGAGCGCTTGTACTCGTTTATCTAGGAAATGTACGGAGAAAAACTATTGTTAAACAAGTAAAAGCACCGGTCTATAGAAATGGTTTTACGACTTCATCTTGCAAATGAAAAGACACAACACATGGCCTGAGGATTGGCTACTCAGCAGGAAAAAAATTAAAAAATTACAAGCAAGTATAGTTACCTCGCCTTCCAAAGCAGCTTTCTGCGCTGCGAAGTCTCTGTTAAAACAACGAAAAACACATTTAACGAGTTCACTTCATACGGTGTGCCTCCTTACTAACAAATTACAGAACCGGGTTATGCCTTTAAAGAGCCTGGTAAGTAAGTTGGGATCAGCAGAATTACAAAATACCCGCAATACATAATACACAGAGAAATACGATATGTGGACTTATACTCACAATGCCATCGATCTTATTTGGGCTTCCAGCTTCACCGAGAACAGAAAGAAGAACAAGTTAGCAGAGAAGTCAATGACTAGTGACTTTAAACAGTGTGCAAATACATTTGTTCGTAGCTACTCAATGAAGTTCGTGGTTGTACCCACCTGGTCAGTGTTTGTCTGAGTTAGTTCTATTTCAATCTCTTGAGAGAAGCATTTATCTTCGAGCTGCGCTTTCTCAGCTCTCAGTTCCGCAACCTCGTTTTGAAGTTTGGCAACCGTTTCGTGCTCCAGCATTGTAAGATTACCAGGACTGCGAAGAGAAATCAAATGCTGCATTTGAGTAAGCTGTGACAGAAAGAATGATGTGCAAGGTGTATTTTTTACCAGATGAGAAGACAGTTATTTAATTCACAGCAAGTTTTTGAAGTCATGGCCAGTATGGCGTCCATTTTGTCTCAAGTCAGTGAGACAGTGCTTTGAATAGATGCTTTTAGGTAAACATTTTTAAATTTTCATGTATCCCGCTTTGCTACGCAAAGGGAATAAGATGAGAAGAGAATTTTTGTAGAAGTATTCGCAACTGATCGACTTACGGGAAAATAAACCCTGCTCTTCTTTCCTTGTAAAACTAGAAAACACACAGTTTTGTTTGTTCATATTGATAACGGATTTACTAGAAAACAAACTTACTTTCTCTGCTCTTGTGTCTGGTATATCGCTCCCTAAATACCAAAAACGGCAACAGCAAAGGTAGAAAGAAAATGAATTAGCGTTAAGGCTTCTCAAAAAGCAATACTAAGGAATATAAATTGCTGTACAAGAGAATCTACAATGCCATTGAACATAACCAGCTCTGATAGCTGTCAGTTTGTAAAGACACTGTTGTGTTGCGTCAGCGGGCTACGTTAAACACTTTTAGTTATTTATCAACTTGAAGTCAACCGCCGTAGAGTTATTAAAGCTGGCGTATCGAGTGTTAGGTCTTCGCCAGAATAAAGGGCAAACGCTCGAATACGTCAGCTTTACGAATTCGCCACGGCGGTCCAATTTGCCTTTAACAGCTCAAAGTCGGTTGAGCTTTTAAAGTCTCGGTAAAGGAAAACGAGGTGCCCACGGATAAAAGTTCTAGTCGCGCAAGTATTTTCGCTACAAAGACAAGTTATATATCAAATTAAAGCTAAAAGACTAAATTACCTTACAAAAGATTTTATTTTATCGAATTTTAAAAGGCGCTTAGGTTTTTTGCTCTCAAACTCGGAGGTATCGAGTTTACTTCTAAATGTCCAGCCCTTTCGCGTTGTTAAATATTCACTTCTTTTTTATTGCATCTGATTGACAGATAAAAGACCTAAAAAAGGTGTGTGGAAATTTGTATATGTCTCGTATATTAGCGGAATTATTGCATTTCAAACTTAAATGTCGAATCTCGAGCGAGATTTACGCAAAGAAACTGACATAAAATGAGTTACAAAGGGAAATCGGAAATTTCCTCACACCCTTTTTAGGTCTTTTATCTGTCAATCAGATGCAATAAAAAAGAAGTGAATATTTCACAACGTGAAAGGGCTAGAGCTTCAGAAGTAAACTCGATACCTCCGAGTTCGAGAGCAAAAAACTTAAGCGCCTTTTAAAATTCGATAAAATAAAATCTTTTATAAGGTAATTTAGTCTTTTAGCTTTAATTTGATATATAACTTGCCTTCGTAGCGAAAATACTCGCGCGACTAGAATTTTTTTCCGTGGTCACCTCGTTTTCCTTTACCGAGACCTTAAGTTGATTTTATCATTTGGAATAACTCTCATTCTCTCTAGTAAACCGTGTAGGCGGTTGTCGAAGAAGTTTATTCTGCTTGTTCACACACAC
>OZ026605.1:13310255-13325255 GCA_964020085.1 Micromussa lordhowensis
CTTTTCTTTCGTTATAAGAACTCAGTCGCACCAACTTTATATCACGTTTTTTTTCTCCCCGAAAGTAACGACCCACCGAAAGTAGCGAGCCACCGAAAGTAACGACCCACCGAAAGTAGCGAGCCCCCGAAGGTAGTGAGCCCAAACGGTTGCTAATTACGAAAGTAACAAGGGTCGTTACTTTCGGAAGTTTACGGTATACTATTATATCAGGAGCCCATCATGTGCTCCTGATTCATGACATATTTTTAATCAAACCGTATAAAATTCTTCCTTTCTCTAAACGGCCAAACTAGCCAAAAAGCAACAAAAACCACACTAGCCCACGTTTGTTGCTAATAACATTTCTGCAAGGAGTTGTTTCCGTCATATCAGGCTTTAATGCCTGCAAATAAAGGGGGCAAGTTTCTAAAGAAACTGTGGTGCTGCGTCGGTGGGAGTATTACAAGATAATTTGGTTTTATCAAATGGGTTGATAATGTGAATTGGCCACCGTAAAGAGATTCGGAAGCTGACGTCTCGAACGTCAGCCCTTCGTCGGAGCGAATCCGACGAATTCGGATTTGGATTCGGAATTGGACTCGGACTCGGAATCGACTCGTAATTGGATTCGCTCCGACGAAGGGCTAACGGTCGAAACATCAGCTGCCCAATCATTGGTTAACAAGTTGCTGTCCATTTTGTGAGTCAATAGGTTACCATAGCAACAATATGACCTGCTAAAAACACCCTTAATTTTAGCTTTAAGCGCTTATAACTCAAAAACGAGTTCGGTGACCCCCATTTTTCATTGTCGAATTGTAATCAGTGAGATAAGATGCAACTTTCTGCAATGTTTTAAAAATTCTTCGAAGGGGGTTCAGAGCCAACTTAAGAGAGTGTAAAAATGAAGGTTATTTATAATATATTCACATGTTGTCTCTTCGTTCGTCAAAACCTACTACAATATGTAATTAAAAATAACGTTAAATTATTACGAAAATTATTACAAATGAATGAAAAACTATATTACTTGAATAAATTATCTAAAATACAATGTTTACAATTAATGTACAGATGAGTGGCAATGACAATTTAATTTATTGAATTTGTATAATGAGGATTTAAACATATGGCCAACAACATCATATCAAAAATAGGGCTGTTGAAGAATGATGAAAGGAAGCCAACAACAACAAAAACTTTTATGTCACCCAGAATTAGAAATTACAATGACCTACAATGTTATAGAGAAAAACAAAACTGATAGATGTGCTGGCTACCCAAAATAACCTAACAGGTGAAAATTGCGACACCCAGTTAAAAGAAAAGATATTTTACATGTTTAGGTCAGGGTCACACACACACACACACACACAAAAAAAAACAACAACCAGAGACACACACAAGTGCCTGCCACAAGGAAGATTGCCTGATTTAGCAGCTCACATCAACAGATACAAAGAATGAACGTGTTACAACTAAAAAGAGTCTTGAGTCTCTCAGAATTTAAAACTGTCCAGGCAGGAGGCAGTTCCCATTTTAAAAAAGCACCTGTTACTTGCAGAATCGATGGGGGATTGTATTGGACTGATTACACGATTTTGGCTACAGGATACGAGACGATCATCTCCGATAAAAACATGACTAATATTGATTCAGCTGACCGGAGCAAGTAGTTGAAGTAATTTAACCAAAGCGGATATTCGTTACAACATGGAGTTGTTGGATTCAACTTTAAATTTCTGTTGCACTAGGAATCTTTCAGCGCATTTTCTTGCTGTTCCTGATTGGTTCTCCACATGCCTATTTCGTACAGAATTTCAGCGTTATTACCTGGGTGTGCAATAACGCGACTTTGTATCGCCGCAATCATTTAGACACCTACGCTTGTCCTGTTAGATGCGCTTAATAAAATAAATTACTTCCTTCTTTCTGTTTGAAATATATACCTGACTTCTTTAATTCGAAAGAAATGTTGTTACCGACGCTCTTGCTTTTCTGGAACTCGTGTCGTAAAATTCAGGAGTATTTCTTTTCGTTATAAAATTGCATATTTTTTTTCAAATGTTCTCTCCTGATGAATCCCTGAATTACACCCTACTCGCTCCATTCACTCATTAAAAGCGAGTTTAGCTCCTTTGGTCACTCCATTGTATGTGTTATGCTACATGATCAGCCTGTATCTTGCTCTAACAATAAGCCAATCTCGATATATATTGAAATCCTAACTTGGCTCCGTGCCTGAGCGAACAAAACAAATTACTTAATTATTCATACCTTTATCGCCGATGTGATTTGTGATGTTTTGTTCCCCCAAGCCTCGGTGCTAAGTAAAAAATTTCAATTTCATCGAAAATGGCCCATTGTCTCTTCGATACCCTGCAAGCAAGACTGTCAACAAAACTTGGCCATGGAGCGACGGCCGAGGACCACACATGAGATGTGAAATTAAATTTTGAGCAGTATTCAGATTAAGGTGTACGATATGTTAACACAGCTATTACTGCTTTGTTTAGTTTAGTTAAGACCGGTTGTGTGTTTTTCTTTGGAGAGTATCAAATGAATATCCATGAAATTTTTATCCCATGCTTTCGATCCTAAGTTATTTCTAACTTTCAGCATCTCTTCATGCATGTCTTGCGGCTGTATCATTATTAAGTGCGGTGACCTATGTGTGACAATTGTTCGACGTCTCTTTCATCACGTATGGAATATCCAAATTAGAGACAGCTGTTTAAGTTTTTACAAACGTTTGACTTTTGTCATAAACATGACTGATGTTTACGTCATGGTTTTATTGTAGTCCTTAATTTCAAAGTCTCGTACCTACGTAGAAGTTGGCACAAATATCACGGATATATATTTTCATCCTGAAACAATTTCGCAGTTCAATTAGGTAGACTCTCTTACCAAGACATCTGAAAGTGCGAGTTCTGGAATATTTGACTCTCGTTGTTTCGCAAGGGTAGCCCCCTTAAGGAGTAACGGAATTGCAGCTAACGTGATCCAGCTGGTCTGTGGCGTCGAGGCGGGAAATATCTTAAAACACTTAACATAACAAACGCTGGTCAGCACTAAGTTCTTTTGAATCGATACCATGAAGAGATCATCTTGTGAAGCGGTACCGCAGTACTTCCCCACAATATCCGAAGCTGAAGACCTCTATTCGACTTACATGGCTAATTCTGTCCTCAACAATTTTCTATCCTATACAGCTATCATGTTAAACATTGTAACAATGCACGCTATACGAAAAACACCGTCGTTGCCAAAGACGTTGAAGACATTGCTCCTGAGTCTTGCTGTTTCTGATTTTGGTGTTGGTGTATTGTCCCAGCCGCTATATACCTCTCTACTAGTCAAGTGGCAACAGAAAGGCATTCCCAGCTGTGGCAACTACAAGGTATTTCTCGTGATTATGCTTTTGTTTTCTTTAGCTTCGTTGTTTGGTGTCCTGGCCATAAGTGTAGACAGATTCTTGGCAATTCATCTCCATCTCAGATACCCTGAACTTTTGACTCACAAGCGTGTCGTTGCAGTGGTGATCTTAGTATGGCTGCTTAGTGGATTTTTGTCTTTTGCAACGCTGTGGGTTCCGCCTGGTATTCGCTCCATAATTCTAACCATAAGTGTCGTGGTTGGTCTTCTTTTTGCAACAATGGTTTACATCCGGGTCTATTTAGCCATACGACGTCACAAGAATCAGATTCAAGCTCTGCAATTACAGCAAGTCAGACAGACTGGAGAAATCGCAAATTTTTCCAGCCTCATTAAATCTGTAGTCGGTGTATTCTATGTATATCTAGTGTTTGTGTTCTGTTATTCGCCTTTCTTTATCTGTTTGTCCGCCATTAAAATTGAAGGTCCAACTATCTCCTTGAAGAGATTTTCTCTTTTCTCGTGGACTCTTGTCTTTCTTAATTCATCTCTGAACCCTGTAATTTACTGCTGGAAGATGAGACACATAAGACAGTCTATCATGGATATACTGCGGAACATGTCTTGGGACAGAAATCGCGCTTCACACTAACCGTAAGCTAACCGTACATTCAGTGTTGTCGTTGTTGATAAACAGGTTGTTTACAAAACAGCCACCGCGAGTAGTCTGAACGCTGTACGAGACCAGTGCACGGAGGCTGTTTATTATTCCTGTTATTTGTACCAAGCCCAAAATGGAGAATCCTTTTGGTTTGATTATTTAGACACTTGAGTGACATGTTGACTTAACGTCTTTCAGAATTTGTCTTTAATGTACGTGACTGTTGCGGACAAATATCAACTCCACTGAGTGTTTACTTTTTGTTGCTGACAAAATACAAAATATTGAATATTCTCCTTTTAGTAGGAACAAACACTTCACGACGTAAAAGGAGTACAGGACAAGATGTCAGTTGAGGTTAAAAGCAACAGGACATAACTGTGAAAATGAAACACGTATGATTGACCATGACAACATTCGAATCACATGATTTCGCTCTAATTCTGTATTTATAACAATCCTTATGATTGCATTTGCGATAATTATTCTAATGAAGAGTATGATTCACTCGAATTCTGAATTTCCCAAAAGTTCACAATGAAAGATGTGTGATTCCTCGCTAATTATGTAATTGAAAGAATCATAATGATTCCCCAAATTCTATCAGCCTTCCTTCATTATTATTCTATTTCTATTCGGTTTTTGACTGGTCTTTGACAGATCCTACGTATACCAACAGCATTTTTGTTTGCGGTCCCTTGCCACATTTGTGTTGCCTCTGATGCTGTATTTGTGTTGCAGAATTCAAGGTTGAAACATATTATTCCACTCTTATTCTGTTTTATCTGTACTAGTAAAATTCCTGATAGTCAAGTCGAAAGAAGTGGCTAGAGGATTGTGGCCTACCAATAAATGACAACATAAATTGGACTGCTGTCTATCTTTTAGCTAAAAAATGCCCAAAGAGCACTAAGCTGATAGAGTTTCAGTTTAAATTCTTACATAGACGCGTATCAACCAATAACTTCTTATTTAGAATAGGTCTAAAGGGCGATGAAAATTGCAGTTTTTGTCACACTTCCTCTGAGTCAATAATTCATCTTTTTGGGACATGCCGCCAAACATCTCACTTTTGGAATAAACTTACTGAATGGCTGAAAAATCTAAATTTACTTCCTAGAGATTACGCTTTGACAAATATTACTGCTTTGGGTCTGAGGCCAGATATCTCTCAATTTGCGATTCTTATCAATTACTGCTTTCTAGTGCTTAAGGTTGTCGAAATAGTGTAATAGTGTACTGCTCGTAATTGTATCATTGTATTCCCTTGTGTTGTTGCGATAAAAATTAATTATTAAGCTACTGAAAAAAAAATTCCTGATAGGGATTTAGATAAAACCTATGATTTCATTGCCTCCAATTTTCTATTTATGAGAATTGTGATGAAACACTGATAAGATTCCACCCTAGATGATTTGTTACATTAAATTGACAAATTCTGTACTGGTAAGGATTTAGATAAAACACTCATATGATTCCACTTTATTCGACACTTTATTCGGTTGTTGCAAGAATTAAGATGAAAACATGATTTCGCTCTAATACTGTACTATGAATCATCCGATTGCTCTGTAATAGCCTACGAACAGGCTCCCGTCGAAGCCCGAAGGTTTCCCCGATATGTTCGCTCTCCGAATTCTTCACACTTTCTCGCTCTTCGGCTCGCATTAATCGCTGATTTTTTCCCTCCTCGCCGGGAGCCTGGTAGCAGGCTAGCTCTGTAAGGATTAAGATGTAACTGACAGTCGCATGATGCTGTTCTAATTCTGCATTTGTAGGAGTAAAAAAAAGAAATATTTCACAGCGAACAGAGGAGTCCTATTTGACTGTTTTCCCAGTTAAATTCACCAATACAATGGTAGTTTGAATGTCGATTTGTTGTTGATTCAAATCACTGTACGTGATCAAACAGTTCGATCACGTACAGTGATTTGAGGTCATTTCGGGGCGGCCAATTTCGATATATTAAAATTCAGCCAAAAACAATACACCTCAGCACGAGGCTCCGGGGAATGAACCCCACAAACTGTATTTATTCCCCAGAGCCTCGTGCTGAGGTCTATTGTCTTTAGGCTGAATTTTAATATATCGAAATTGATCTATTGTACGCTGAATTGAACTGGAAATACGATCAAATAGAACTCCTCTGCTTCCTGTGATGATTTCGCTCTTATTCTTTATTTGTAAGATTTGTGATGATTTGTAGTGACAGGGGATTTACTCTAAATGCGTGGAACTTGGACATTTCATTCTTATTCTGTATTACTATTAATTCTACTTGTGTACTTGTAGAAACTAAACGATACATATGACTTCACTCTAATTCTATGTTAGTAAGAAACAAGATGAAACATAATGATATGAATTCAAATGAAATAATCGAATAAATGGACAGAAAAAATCGATTAACTCAAAATTCGGCACAGTACGAAAATGAACTATTTTACTCTATAAAAATTGACATTTATACATTTATATGTATTGACGAAACTCCGTGTTTAACATTACTGAACATATCCGCTGGTTTGGCAATCTTTACTCTACTGTCAATTATTAAAGAGTTTGAGATAAAAACAACATAATTTTTGAATACTAAGTATCTTGGAAAACGTGGGGAATGACATTTTCGAGCCCCTAAAAATAAAAATGTTTTGACGGGGCATGCCCTCCAAGCCCCCTGGCGGCTCGCACTATCGGAAATCGATTAACTCTCTCTTGGGTACCTACTCCATGAAAAATGCACGCTACGGCCCTGGAAACACGTGTTCATTGTCTCGAAATGATAGCGTATTTAAATTCGAAAAAGGAGGCCACATTAAATAATATAAGTCACATTAGCTGCGTTCATACTTGAATTTGTTTTCAAGAAAACATCGTCATTTCAGCCCATGCCACATCATATCACACAGAATACAACTGATGAGCCGATAGAAGGTTAACTCGCCTTCCCGCCAGAGCGGACGGAGACAAATCACAAAGCATTTTTCATTTTTTTGTTGTAACATTGTATTATGTTTGTATTTTAAAATTAAAAAAAAAAATCACAAAAGCAAAAATCTTAATTATCCAAGAATTGAGAAATGCTTGGTCTGCTGGACAGTTACGTATAAACTTTACCCGGCTTAGTAGCTACGTGTGGAATCGTAAAGATGCCGTTAGACTACTCCGGCAATTGAGCATCTCCATCAAATCTCGTCCACCTGCCAATTTTAGTTTTTTAAAAATACTCAAAGGATTTCATAAGGCGCTAAACAATTTCATTCAGTTACCATCTCCTTCCTGTTCTAGCTTTGTGAGGGTCAAAGTTCTAATTTGATAAGTAATGGTAATAGGACTGAGTGGAGTCCAATTCGTTCTGTAATCATACGAGTGATAACCAAATCGGACGACCGCGCAGCGGGAGTCCGATTTGTTAATCACGAGTATGAGTACAGACCGAATTGGACGTCACGAAGTCTTATTACCAAATAATCATAAAAATTACAATTTCAGAGAAAAGAAGAATAGCCAAGTTATAGAAGACAGGGAAAATTTGCATTAAAATACCTACAAAGGAGATGTAAACATTCTAAAAGGCCACCGCACCTACTACCGGCAATTAGGCGCCAAAAACACAAAAGCAAGCGTGTGCACGCACGCACGTAATTACAACTTCGAATGTGATTGGCTTATTGAACTGTCCAATAACAAACTGCCCGATAACAACTTGGCAAGTGAATTAGTGGAAAATAGTAATTTTTTCAATCGAGGAAATTGTAATCTTTATGATTAGGAGCAAAATATTTGTCTAATAATGTCTATAACGGCTCGTCTCACTTCTGCAATCTTCCAGCAGTATAAGATCGGGTTCAGAGCTGAGTTTAACAGCGTCAGTGATGCTGAGAAACTCCATGCGACAATTAATGATGGATTCGGTCCTCTAATGATTATCAAAGCCACTACTATTCCCATGGGAAGGTAGCATGCAAGTACTGAAAACTGTACCCACAATCCACTGCACACTGTTTTTCTGTATCGCGCTATGTTCAATGGCGCATGTCCGTTTTGTTGTCCTTGGTAAACGTGTTCTTGTATTTGAGCTTGATGATGAAGGAGTTTCTGATAGATCTTGATGTAACAGCAAGTTGAGACCATTATACATAACAGAACAACTATGATGATATAATATAAGTTTGCATTTTCGTTCCAGAACATCATGGAAGCAAAGCCGACAATCAGAGTCCAAAAACCTATCACAATCATTACAACCCGCTTAAAAGTAACCATTTGTCTGTATCTTATGCCCAATAACAGGGCGAGAAGCCTGTCCACGCTAATTGTGGTTAGTGTTAGCAAAGATACCAAACACAGAACTTCAATTGTAAAACTAGAAATTACATTAAGCGAGAAACAAAGATTCGAGTTTTCGTTTTCTATCGTAATTAAAACTGAGACAAATTGTGGCTCCGAGAGGAGTCCAACGCACAAATCAGTGAGCGCCAGTGAACGTAACAAGATCTTGGAAGGTTGATGAAGGCATGACTCCTTGGAAAGAGCAGCTAAGATCACAGCATTACCTAACGTTGAAGTGATGGCGAGAAGAATATGAAAAGTTACGAGAAACCTCAAGGCATGCTTTCCCATATGTCGTAGTGCATTGCAAATGACACTCACCCCATCTTCCATGCTCACGATTGGGCGAGATGGTTATCTTCAATGATTGCTCCTTGTGAGCTCTGAATGGTGAAGTGCAATGAGAAGTCAAGCTTAGCTCGGATGTTTTGTGATGCGGCTAAAAAAATAAATATTCCCAGCAAAAAAAAAAAAAAAAACAAGTTACAGAGAGTCTTCACGAGCGAGGATGGACGATAAGCGAATCTGCACTCAGCAAAGCCTTTACAGAAAAAAAAAAACAGCAAACCTTTGAAAACCTTGTTTGCTGAGACACTGTTCAATTCTTACTGACACGTTTGTTGTCAGCATTCAAGAAGCTGGTGTGAAGCAGTAGTGAAGTAGTGTGGTATATTTTAATTAAATCCGTAGTTGGTGGTATATTTTAATTAAATCCGTCTGCATGTGAATTTGTTTATTCATCGAGCCAAAGTTAAGATGAAATTGAACGACTGACTATATTGTTGTGCATTGCCAATTTCAGCTTTAGAGGACAACATAATTCTCAGTTATGGTAATCACGTTCTGTTCAATTTATCGTACCGGTAGTTCAGTATAATGAACTTTATGATAACCTCAGTTCAGTTTCATAAATGCAATAAAGTTATGTTTATTTAATTAAGTTATTTTCATTACTTTCTGCTTAACCTTATTGTGTTACCTTTATATAAGATGAGATGCGTCTCGACTCAAACGGAAATACATGCGACTTCTATCACTTGGGCTAAGTCGACTTTCGTAATATAATTAAAGCGAAGTCGGTTCATTGAGTTTTAATTAATTTCTTATTTTGCTTTCTTTGCAAATCACCTGACAGGTGTAATCACCTGACAGGCGTTCTCTAGCTTTCCCGCGCCGAGCTTCTTTTGTGCGCCATTTTTCGCGCTGCGCCGTAACTAACTGAACTGCTGGAAGAGGCTAGCTAGTAATCAGGAAATAGCATATTGAAATTCAATTACTCCTCACCACATGGTCTTATTTTTGCATTTTTTTCATTTTTCGATATCAATATATTCATAATGGTTATTATCATCGTACACTACAGCCTTGTTTTCGTCGACAGCCAGACAACCATACTGTTGTAGTTCGGTTGTGTGAAAAGATTATTTTGAAAAGCTGAGCAATTGAAGTCAAAGTACATGTACATGTTGAGTATGATGAACTTTATATTTACATGCTCTAGGGCAGAAACAACTCATTCCCCCCTGTGCTCTATGATATAGCGTGGACAATAAGCATGGCTTTTTAGCCAATCAGGGCGATCGGAGTTTCTAAGTTGGTTTTTAATTAAATGCAAATGAACAATGCATTATTACTTCATTGTTAAAAGGTTTTTCATCATTAACAGGGGTTACCATTCTAAAACAAGTTTCAACGTTTCTTGAACTGTTTCCCCTTATTGATTTGAATTTTAAGAATATAAAAAGTTTCGTGCTCTTCTAAGAAAAGTAATATCTAAAAACTTTCTTCAATTTTTTTTATACATTAAATACATTCACCCTTCATTAAAAAATCATAACCGGCGGAGAACAATTATTGACATAACGATTTCAGAAACTGACAAGAAACAGTGAGTCAAACAATAATAATGTTTATTTCCTTGGAGCACTGCTACATGAAAACTGCACCAAATAATAGAAATTGTATTGTATAATAATGAAAGCTTTTCGGTCAACTTTATATTAAGTTTGGAATATTGTATAAATATGTGCACGTGCAACGGATGTATTTATAATAAGCCACGAATAAGCATCGTGTTGGTGATGGTAACAGCCTAAGCCATTAGTAGTTTGGGGAGATGTGAAGCCTAGTCCCACAAACTTCGGCCATCATAATTCAACTTGGGGAGATTGTTTAGCGCTATAAAAGCAGTATGGCTAAAGGCGATGAGGAAATTCGATTTCTTTGTATGGCATCTTTAAAAGGAACCAGTGCATTATGGTTTCTTGTAGTCTCTCATGTAATTCTCGCCATCACTTCAACGTTAGGTAATGCTGTGATCTTAGCTGCTCTTTCCAAGGAGTCGTGCCTTCATCCACCTTCCAAGATCTTGTTACGTTCACTGGCGCTCACTGATTTGTGCGTTGGGTTATTCGTCGAGCCATTTTTTCTCACATTTTTAATAACCCTAGAGCACGGAAGCAAAAATATTTGCTCCCAAGTTATTACCATTTGTGTTTTTATTGCTATATGTTTTAGTGTATTATCTTTGTTCACACTGACTGCAATCAGCATGGACAGACTTCTCGCCTTGTTACTGGGCATAACATACAGACAAGTGGTTACTTTTAAACGAGTTCTACTGGTTGTAATCTGTTTCTGGCCTCTGTGCATCGCCTTTTCTGCGACATCATTTTGGACTTACAAATTTCTTAAGTATTACAGCTTCATTAGTGTTATGCTATGCGTGGTAATCTCACTTTGCTGTTACATCAAGATCTATCGAAAACTCTTTCATCACCAAGCTCAAATACAAGAACACATTTACCAAGGACAACAAAACGAACATACTCCATTGAACATAGCGCGATACAGAAAAACAGTGTAAGTGCATTATGGGTACAGTTGACCCTAGTCACGTGCTACCTTCCCGCTGGTGTAGTTACTGCGTTAGTAACAGTTGAAGAAATGACAGCAGTCCTTTTTCTGGCTTGGACATTTTCGTTAACACTTGTTTTCTTGAATTCAACTCTGAATCCGATCTTGTACTGTTGGAAGATCAGGGAAGTGAGACGTACAGTCATAGAAACTGTTAAGCAAATTTATTGCTGTTTGTCAAGTTAGACCTCAAGTTTACACATTCGAGAGCATATATCAGGTAACTGACCCATAACTGACGTTGGTCTTGGTAATGTTGCATAGTTTAGTCACCTATGTAAACATAAGATGCCAATATGTATATTTAGTATAATTACTCAGGTGATTATAGAAATTCGCGCGCTCTCATTGTTGGAGAATGGCGTCATACTGCGATATATTCACTTCCGACAAATTTTTAAAATGACTGCCTTGCGCTTTGCCGATGCCTCTGCAGAAGAAATTAATATAATGAGAGAAAATGCTATTCCAAGAAACACCAAACATACCACAAAGTTCGGAGTGACAGTTTCAAAGGTTAACTGTGAAAATTGTGATAAATATAACAAAGAAACCTTTTAAATTCCCGTCAAGATATCGCGATGTTGAAATGCGTGAGTAAATAAAAAAACTATTAATTTTCAAAATACTTGTAAGGGTGCGTTCCTTTGGGGTGATTGAATCAGAGTAGTAGGAAACAGACAGTTCACCAACAGGGACACAGGGACACAGTGACGTCACAATACCCTAAGGGGTTGACGTCATCAAAAATGATGACATAATTATCTTAAAATAGAATAGTGACATTATAGGGATGGGGTGTCATTGGAAGTATTACGTCATAATGTTAAAATGGGTAGAATGATGTCATAGAATTATTTTTAGTACCAGAGGTCATGTGATTTTTTCATTAAGTGTTTTTAATAAAGTTCATGATGTGAAATGATGTATGACCATTGTTCTATTCAATTACTTTCTGCTGTTTAACGTATTAGATCTGTGCAGTATTGAGAACAAAGAAATGATGGTAGTATTTACCTCGCCTTGATAAAGTAGATGAAACAAGAGCATATGAAATGTATAGAAACTTTGAACGAGAGCAAAACAAAACTCAAGACGAATGTTTGAAGTTTGATTGGTATGAATACCAGTGAAATAAAATTGATAAACACTGTTTGTGTAAAACTAATCGTTTTTCAATAAAGTTCATTACTTGAAGAAGTTCATGTTCTATTCAAATAGTTTGTTTAAGCGTATCAGCTCCGTACAGTATTCATAACAGAGAAATGATTAATAAATTTGATTTCTGAAGATGGATCACATATACAGAAATCATATGGCCCCTGCAGCTAGCGGTAAGTCATATTTTACAACGACAAGTCGGGCCGAGGTAAGAAACCTAGTTTTGAATACCACTGCACACCCCGATGTGGTGGTTTTCACTTAAATGATAATATTCACCATTGTCCCATGACTGAGTGTCACGCGTTTTGGTTATGGTTTCAAACTTATGTCATGTAATTTGGGCTCTTTTAACCCCGATTGGTTCATGAAAATATCTGTTAAGTTTTATCTGAACTCTCAGCTTTGCTGACGAGAGAGAGACAGAGTGAATATATTATTCGGCTTAACTAACTGCTCGAGTTTTCCGCTCCGTTAGTCACGCACTGAATCCACTTTCAACCCCAGATTTGCATACAAACTCCAGCGGAAAAACCCCATGGGACAGCTCTACCATTGATATGACAACAATAGAAGTTCGGAGCGCTAATTAATTGTCAACTCGCGACAATAAATTGAACAACGCGTTTTCTTAAGAAACTTTACTGCTTGTTATTAGCGAATGCAGAAAAAAATAATACACAGAGATTTGAAATGAATACGTCAAAATTACAACAACTACGAAATGTCTATCATGTTAAAATCGCCAAAAGCGCCAAAAAACACCACATTTTAGCATTGCGTTTTCCCTGGGCGCGCTTTAAACCTCGCGACGCGCGTGACTAAACAGAAAACAAGACATGGTTAAACTCAACTAATGATTTATTTACAACTATACTTACATTCTTCAGAACTTTTTAGTCATCAAAATACGTACAATTAACACGAGTGAAAAACTATATACAATCGATAGAAAAAACTATTTAAACAAACTATAAATCTCTAAACAAACTTGTAAAACATTGCGTTTCGGGTAAAAATATGAACAAGCACTTCAGAGCTAAAAAACACTGCACCCTTTGAATTTCTTAGAAAATACAACAAAAATACCCTACAATGGCTTCAAAATATTGTTTTAAGTTGGAGGTGGAGGAGGAGAAGGAGGAGAAGGAGGGGAAGGAGGAGGCGGAAGGAGGAGGCGGAGGAGAAGGAGGAGGTGGAGGAAGAGGAGGCGGAGGTGGAGGAGGAGGAGGAGGAGGAGGAGGAGGAGGAGGAGGAGGGAAAACAATAGAATTGAGGAGGAGGAGGAGGAGGAGGAAAATAATAGAATTGAGGAGGAGGAGAGAGGAGGAGGAGGAGGAGGAGGAGGAGGAGGAGGAGGAGGAGGAGGAGGAGGAGGAGTAAGAGGAGGAGGAGGAGGGAAAACAATCGAATTGAGGAGGAGGCGGAAGAGGAGGGAGGCGGAGAAGGAGGAGAAGGAGGCGGAGGAGGAGGAGGCGGAGGAGTAGGAGGCGGAGGAGGAGGAGGCGGAGGAGGAGGAGGAGGAGAAGGAGAAAACAATAGAATTGAGGAGGAGGAGGAGGGAAAACAATTGAATTGAGGAGGAGGAGGAGGGAAAACAATAGAATTGAGGAGGAGGAGGAGGAGGAGGAGGAGGAGGAGGAGGAGGAGGAGGAGGAGGAGGAGGAGGAGGAGGAGGGAAAACAATCGAATTGAGGAGGAGGAGGAGGAGAAGGAGGAGGAGGAGGGAAAACAAAAGAATTGAGAAAGGGAGGTGGAGGAGGAGGAGGAGGAGGAGGAGGAGGGAAAACAATAGAATTGAGGAGGAGGAGGAGGAGGAGGAGGAGGAGGAGGAGGAGAGGAGGAGGAGGAGGAGGAGGAGGCGGAGGAGGAGGAGGAGGAGGAGGGAAAACAATAAAATTGAGGAGGAGGAGGAGGGAAAACAATCGAATTGAGGAGGAGGAGGAGGAGAAGGAGGAGGAGGAGGGAAAACAAAAGAATTGAGAAAGGGAGGTGGAGGAGGAGGAGGAGGAGGAGGAGGAGGGAAACAATAGAATTGAGGAGGAGGCGGAGGAGGAGGAGGCGGAGAAGGAGGAGAAGGAGGCGGAGGAGGAGGAGGCGGAGGAGGAGGAGGCGGAGGAGGAGGAGGAGGGAGGAGGAGGAGGAGGAGGAGGAGGAGGAGGAGGGAAAACAATAGAATTGAGGAGGAGGCGGAGGAGGAGGAGGAGGAGGGGAAAAACAATAGAAATGTGGTGGTGGTGGTGGTGGAAAACAATAGAAATGTGGTGGTGGTGGTGGTGGAAAACAATAGAAATGTGGTGGTGGTGGTGGTGGAAAACAATAGAAATGTGGTGTTGGTGGTGGTGGAAAACAATAGAAATGTGGTGGTGGTGGTGGTGGAAAAACAATAGAAATGTGGTGGTGGTGGTGGTGGAAAAACAATAGAAATGTGGTGGTGGTGGTGGTGGAAAACAATAGAATTGTGGTGAGTTTGTTTCGTAGTTGTTGTAATTTAGGTGTATTCATTTCAAATCTCTGTTTATTATTTTTTTCTGCATTCGCTTATAACAAGCAGTAAAGTTTCTTAAGAA
>OZ026605.1:13325455-13382955 GCA_964020085.1 Micromussa lordhowensis
AATACACAGAGATTTGAAATGAATACGTCAAAATTACAACAACTACGAAATGTCTATCATGTTAAAATCGCCAAAAGCGCCAAAAAACACCACATTTTAGCATTGCGTTTTCCCTGGGCGCGCTTTAAACCTCGCGACGCGCGTGACTAAACAGAAAACAAGACATGGTTAAACTCAACTAATGATTTATTTACAACTATACTTACATTCTTCAGAACTTTTTAGTCATCAAAATACGTACAATTAACACGAGTGAAAAACTATATACAATCGATAGAAAAAACTATTTAAACAAACTATAAATCTCTAAACAAACTTGTAAAACATTGCGTTTCGGGTAAAAATATGAACAAGCACTTCAGAGCTAAAAAACACTGCACCCTTTGAATTTCTTAGAAAATACAACAAAAATACCCTACAATGGCTTCAAAATATTGTTTTAAGTTGGAGGTGGAGGAGGAGAAGGAGGAGAAGGAGGGGAAGGAGGAGGCGGAAGGAGGAGGCGGAGGAGAAGGAGGAGGTGGAGGAAGAGGAGGCGGAGGTGGAGGAGGAGGAGGAGGAGGAGGAGGAGGAGGAGGAGGAGGGAAAACAATAGAATTGAGGAGGAGGAGGAGGAGGAGGGAAAATAATAGAATTGAGGAGGAGGAGAAGGAGGAGGAGGAGGAGGAGGAGGAGGAGGAGGAGGAGGAGGAGGAGGAGGAGGAGGAGTAAGAGGAGGAGGAGGAGGGAAAACAATCGAATTGAGGAGGAGGCGGAAGAGGAGGAGGCGGAGAAGGAGGAGAAGGAGGCGGAGGAGGAGGAGGCGGAGGAGTAGGAGGCGGAGGAGGAGGAGGCGGAGGAGGAGGAGGAGGAGAAGGAGAAACAATAGAATTGAGGAGGAGGAGGAGGGAAAACAATTGAATTGAGGAGGAGGAGGAGGGAAAACAATAGAATTGAGGAGGAGGAGGAGGAGGAGGAGGAGGAGGAGGAGGAGGAGGAGGAGGAGGAGGAGGAGGAGGAGGGAAAACAATCGAATTGAGGAGGAGGAGGAGGAGAAGGAGGAGGAGGAGGGAAAACAAAAGAATTGAGAAAGGGAGGTGGAGGAGGAGGAGGAGGAGGAGGAGGAGGGAAAACAATAGAATTGAGGAGGAGGAGGAGGAGGAGGAGGAGGAGGAGGAGAAGGAGGAGGAGGAGGAGGAGGAGGCGGAGGAGGAGGAGGAGGAGGAGGGAAAACAATAAAATTGAGGAGGAGGAGGAGGGAAAACAATCGAATTGAGGAGGAGGAGGAGGAGAAGGAGGAGGAGGAGGGAAAACAAAAGAATTGAGAAAGGGAGGTGGAGGAGGAGGAGGAGGAGGAGGAGGAGGGAAAACAATAGAATTGAGGAGGAGGCGGAGGAGGAGGAGGCGGAGAAGGAGGAGAA
Organism: Micromussa lordhowensis; assembly: GCA_964020085.1. Lineage (NCBI taxonomy): Eukaryota > Metazoa > Cnidaria > Anthozoa > Scleractinia > Lobophylliidae > Micromussa > Micromussa lordhowensis. The sequence goes on from OZ026605.1 coordinate 13,326,856, forward strand.
GGAGGCGGAGGAGGAGGAGGCGGAGGAGGAGGAGGCGGAGGAGGAGGAGGAGGAGGAGGAGGAGGAGGAGGAGGAGGAGGAGGAGGAGGAGGGAAAACAATAGAATTGAGGAGGAGGCGGAGGAGGAGGAGGAGGAGGGAAAACAATAGAAATGTGGTGGTGGTGGTGGTGGAAAACAATAGAAATGTGGTGGTGGTGGTGGTGGAAAACAATAGAAATGTGGTGGTGGTGGTGGTGGAAAACAATAGAAATGTGGTGTTGGTGGTGGTGGAAAACAATAGAAATGTGGTGGTGGTGGTGGTGGAAAACAATAGAAATGTGGTGGTGGTGGTGGTGGAAAACAATAGAAATGTGGTGGTGGTGGTGGTGGAAAACAATAGAATTGTGGTGAGTTTGTTTCGTAGTTGTTGTAATTTAGGTGTATTCATTTCAAATCTCTGTTTATTATTTTTTTCTGCATTCGCTTATAACAAGCAGTAAAGTTTCTTAAGAAAACGCGTTGTTCAATTTATTGTCGCGAGTTGACAATTAATTAGCGCTCCGAACTTCTATTGTTGTCATTTCAATGGTAGAGCTGTCCCATGGGGTTTTTCCGCTGGAGTTTGTATGCAAATCTAGGGTTGAAAGTGGATTCAGTGCGTGACTAACGGAGCGGAAAACTCGAGCAGTTAGTTAAGCCGAATAATATATTCACTCTGTCTCTCTCTCGTCAGCAAAGCTGAGAGTTCAGATAAAACTTAACAGATATTTTCATGAACCAATCGGGGTTAAAAGAGCCCAAATTACATGACATAAGTTTGAAACCATAACCAAAACGCGTGACACTCAGTCATGGGACAATGGTGAATATTATCATTTAAGTGAAAACCACCACATCGGGGTGTGCAGTGGTATTCAAAACTAGGTTTCTTACCTCGGCCCGACTTGTCGTTGTAAAATATGACTTACCGCTAGCTGCAGGGGCCATATGATTTCTGTATATGTGATCCATCTTCAGAAATCAAATTTATTAATCATTTCTCTGTTATGAATACTGTACGGAGCTGATACGCTTAAACAAACTATTTGAATAGAACATGAACTTCTTCAAGTAATGAACTTTATTGAAAAACGATTAGTTTTACACAAACAGTGTTTATCAATTTTATTTCACTGGTATTCATACCAATCAAACTTCAAACATTCGTCTTGAGTTTTGTTTTGCTCTCGTTCAAAGTTTCTATACATTTCATATGCTCTTGTTTCATCTACTTTATCAAGGCGAGGTAAATACTACCATCATTTCTTTGTTCTCAATACTGCACAGATCTAATACGTTAAACAGCAGAAAGTAATTGAATAGAACAATGGTCATACATCATTTCACATCATGAACTTTATTAAAAACACTTAATGAAAAAAATCACATGACCTCTGGTACTAAAAATAATTATATGACATCATTCTACCCATTTTAACATTATGACGTAATACTTCCAATGACACCCCATCCCTATAATGTCACTATTCTATTTTAAGATTATGATGTCATCATTTTTGATGACGTCAACCCCTTAGGGTATTGTGACGTCACTGTGTCCCTGTGTCCGTGTGTCCCTGTTGGTGAACTGTCTGTTTCCTACTACTAATCAGGATCACTGATCCAAGATTACTCGGATCATGGTGCATCAAAGGAACTGATGAATCCACTTTGGTCTCGGATTCATCGGTTCCTTTGATGAACTATGATCCCAGTCATCTTGGATCACTGATCCTGATCCAGATCACCCCAAAGGAACGAGCCCTTCGTTACTTTATTTATCTAACAAATGGTTTCAACAACAAACGGAATTTTTAAAACGTGCGAAAAGCACTTGCCGTTTTGACCTTGTGATGTATTAAACCATGTGATCTGTGTGCGTAGTTGTTCATTGACGCGTGACAATGTCAAATAAAAATTCGCTTTTTTCACCAATCCCATAATACAGTTCATTTTGGGGGGTTATTTACATTAAAACAATGGATAATCAGTTCACTGAAGCATGATACAGTCCCAAGAGTAAATAAATTGCATTGTTTTTATGTAAAGAACCCCCCAAAACGTATTGCATTATGGGATCGTGAAAACAGTCAATTAACGTTTTTCGGTCGATCCTTTGATTAGGTATTTCTAGAATCACCTGATTAATTATACTAAAATAATTATTCGCCTCAGGCTCGTGAATATTGATGAATATTCACTTCGCCTTTGGCGAACAATTGTTAAATTTCAGAAAAGTAAATATTGTAAACTTTCAATATAATCTTATTTAGACTAGTCTAATATTTACAGATTAAGAAATAAAGAACGTTACTCTGGTTAAAATTGTATAAAAAAGGGAATGTTTTTAAAAGTCCCAACGTTTCAGTTGAACCTTCAACCTTCATCAGGGGAAAGTGAAAAAATAATTCGCAAAAAAACACGTTTCTTATAGTGTGCCAAATTCGGATCTATTATTAAGTTCTGTCCCTCAAGGCAAGATTTAGAATTTCGTGCGGCAAATGCATGCCATCATCACGATTTAGCGGATTCCTGCAAATATTAATTTCCCAAGCTTTAAGAATGCGTCGATTGCGCCAATTAGCACTTGTACGTAGGATCTTGGATGCCTCCCAAGAGACAGTGTGACCAGAACGTAAACAATGTTCCGCTAAAGCTGACTTTTGCAAGTGTTTATGTTCCACCGCTTTCTGGTGTTCTTTAAGGCGAGTAGAAAATTTGCGTTTGGTTTCCCCGATATAACTCTTGTCACAATCTTTGCATGGGATCGAGTAGATGGCGCCACGAGTATGATCTTTCGGTACTGGATCTTTCGGTTTAGGAAACAAATTCCCGATGGTTTGGTGTGGTTTTTGAGCAACTTTGATGTCGTGATTACTCAAGATTCGTTTGATAGGCTCCGATGTGCCCTTGATGTATGGTAGAATACAGAAACCCTTCAGTAGCATCCGGTGCAGTTGTTGACAGTTATGTTGAGCTGGTCGTTTAGGTTTGCCAACATCAATCACAAATCGCTTTGGGTAACCATTCGCCACCAGTGCCGCTGTTACGTGCTTCATTTCCTTTGACCGTTGATCACTAGAAGATGGGATGGTTTTTGCACGATAGGTCAAAGATTTAACAACAGCCCTCTTGTGCGCAACCGGGTGATGCGAATGGAACGACAGGTATCTTTCAGTGTGGGTAGGTTTACGATAGACCTTAGTGGAAAGTCGACCGTTGTCTTGACGACAGACAGTAACGTCCAGAAAAGATATTTTCCGATTTGTTTCTCTTTCAACCGTAAACTGGATCGATGGCTTGATATTATTCAAATGATGCTGCAAGGTTTGCACAAGCCTGGAATTAGCGGCCGCACACACATCATGCATCATAGTCTAATATTTATTCCTTAATGTACATTTTTACTTTGTTATTTTGATTTCTTTATATCATTATCCGTCCTCGTTGTGCCACGGGACGCATAAGGCCTTTTCCTGGCGCACCTGTAAACTAGCTGGTGCGTCCTGTAGACTCTGCTTATCAAGTCTACTGCACGTCTATGGTACTACAGCTAACGGTACCACCACCAAGATAAATAAACTATGTCCATGTCTAAACTCCAAGATCCTCCAAAAACGGCTTGTGCTCTATTGTATTCATACTACGTACAATTAAGAACTGGCTGAATAACCCATTGCATTGTTTATAATTATGATCATAGAGTAAACACTGAATAATCTTACATTATCGATATATTCCATTTTTACTGCGAATTACTTTGCGAGCTCCACAATTAAGGCTTTGCACTTATTTGCTGAAGTGAAAGGTAGACAAAGAATGATAACCAACTGTTTGGGATAAATGGCCACAAAGTGACCACTTTTAAGCGTTAAAGCGTAGAATTGAAATCCCTTCCGGAAAGGTGGGGTTAAAAATATTACAACACTTAAAAGTAAGACCTGAACTGCGTAATAGGTAGACATTTCGCAGGTCGGTGAGTGGGACTGGGGAGGCGGTGGGAAAAACTTTCGACTAGCGACAGGGTAGTTGTTCGCAGATGGCGATGATCGCAGGGAGGTCCGCCTGTAACAGATAGCATGTCTTTTACTTACACCTTGGATACGTGCAATCTCCTGATTAGTCAGGCTGCTGAATAACAGGAGATGCCTCGCAATAAAATGACATTATGCTTTCCGTTTTTTGTCATAACGTCGTATTTGCTTTACGCACTCAAATTTTAGCACAAATTTAACTTTTTTGTTGTCCGTTACAGTTTACTGAAAATGAATATAATGATAGTTGCGTTGCGTTCCTCAGTTAGTTTTAATGTAGAATGTTTTATCTGCACACAACTGCAACGGAACAGATATTGATTTGCACAAAGAGCAATTCATTTTGACTAAACTTCAGGTCATACAAGGTAGAATACAAACAATTAGACAATGCATGAAGTTGGAGCGGAAACTGACATTCAATTTAAAACCACTGATGTAATCATGCTTCATAGAGGGGAAAGTTTATGAAAACCGATAAACCACACAGGGACAAACAAAGTTGCCAAGATTTCTGTTGGAAGGTCCAACCGAACATGCACAATCTTGGTTTACGCTCATACACCATGCATGAGTTACTTACATAAAAGAAACGTTTCTATACATCGGTTAGTTGCTCAGACAGGAGAAACATTTTACTCATTGTATTCTCCGCGCGATCAAGACCAAAATGCGAGCAAAAACATACAACAAAAAGCTTTGCCAGGCTTCATAGCCATTCTTCATGGTGGAATTTTGTATTATTCTTTTATAAAGGAAACCATTGTAATAGATGCTGGATAGACCACTTTGTACTAGTACGAAAGTTTTGTCTTCAGTGCCATGCAAACAAAGCAAATTCATTATTAATTTAGAGCTTACACTGCATATTGACCTTTTGACGCCATAACAGATTTCTTCCGACATAAAAGCAAGAAATATGATTGCAAATCAAGCCGACACCACTCAATGGTAAAAAAGAAACCAATAAACCTGCATTTTCTTGTCAAACAAATTGTAAACAACCACCACAGTCAAGCTGACAGAGGAGGATACCACACTCCCTAAGTCTATACACTCTGTTGTACAACCGACAAATGGTCACAAATATATTGTATCTGCTCTCCACCACTAAGAGTTCAGCGATTGTATGTCGTACCCACGCTAATAACTTCGTTGGCGTCAATATCATAAGAGCCACAGCTAGAGTAAAGAACGCGCCGGAACTAAAAACACTCCTCTTTTAAATTTCAATCATACTTGCAGTTTGGAATTTTAATCTCAATTAGAAGTGATATTTGAATTTTGATGACAGCTGTCGAACTATCGTGCCACTCTTCCAAAGTCATGATACGGACTGCCACTGAAATCAAAGCACACCTTTCAGTTTCAAATTATGCTCAGTTGAAATCAAACACATATCATGGATATCGTGATTAATAAATCGAATGTAGTTTTGCGTGGTCTGTTCTCTTATCAACACCGATACACGTCGTCACAGTGGTCAAAATTTGTTGTGGACTCAATTTGCTGTGGACTCGCAGCCCCTCCTAAGTCCACAACAAATTTTGACCATTGTGAGGACGCGTATCTTTGTCCATAAGAGAACAGACCATGCTAAACCACATTTCGATTTGTTTTTTTACCACAATATCAACGTCAAAGAAAATGTTTTTCTCTGGACTCTTATCGACCACGGCAAATTAGGTAATCAGGTTGGCAAATTAGGTAATCAGGTTGGCAAATTAGGTAATCAGGTTGCGAGATTAGTAGCAATTGTGGTAAAAAACTCAACAGAACTAAAAGCACTCTTTTCAATTTCAATTATACTTGGAGTTTTGAATTTGAATCCAATTAGAAGTGATATTCAAATTTTGATAACAGCTATTGAACTGTCGTGCAAATCTTCCAAAGTCATGACACAGACTGCCATGGAAATCAAAGCACACCTTTCAGTTTCAAATTAGACTCAGTTGGACTCAAACACACAAAAATCATGAAATCAATTTGACAATGGAAGCAGGTGATTTGACAAGGACAGTTCTGAGTTACCCAGCTAGCACAGCAGTATCCCCCTGGCAGGGTAATTTCCGAAATATTAATGTAAAGCTGCATCGAATGTAAGCATCATTCAATCCTGATTAAAACAGTGCCGCAAATTGCCGCGTCGTGTTTTTATCGTAGTCGTATAACAAAGTTAAACATGGTAGTTACTGAGCAAGATGGAAACCGAAGTTCTCAGGAATCTAAGGACCCGTTCTGTTCGACAGCTTTAAGACAAACCAATGTATTGTGGTTCCTTACAGTGTCTAATGTTCTTCTCGCCATCACTTCAACGTTAGGTAATACTCTGATTCTCATTGCCCTTTCCAAGGAGTCGTGCCTTCATCCACCTTCCAAGATCTTGTTACGTTCACTGGCGCTCACCGATTTCTTCGTTGGGATTCTCGTGGAAGCCGCTATTTGTCGCGTCCTGTACCGTAGAATACGAAAACTTCAACCTTTGTTATTACATTTATAGGATTGGTTTCATTACAGGCCTATTGTTATTTTCTGTATCTTTGCTCACACTGACTGCAGTCAGCATGGACAGACTTCTCGCCTCGTTACTGGGCATAAGATACAGACAAGTGGTTACTTTCAAACGAGTTCTAGTGGTTGTGATCTGGTTTTGGATTCTGACCGTCGGACTTTGTTCAGCAGGGATTTTGAAGGACAGGATTGTTACATATTATAGCTCCATAGCTGTGCCATCATGCTTAGTCATCTCTGTTTGTTTTTACATAAAGATCTACCAAAAACTTCTTCGTCATCAAGCTCAAATACAAGAACACGTTCACCAAGGACAACGGAACGGTCATGCGCCGTTGAACATAGCGCGATACCGAAAAACAGTGTCCAGTGCATTATGGGTACAGTTTTCAGTACTCGCATGTTACGTATACCTTCCTTTGTGTGTTGTTATAGCCTTAGTAGCTGTGAAAGGAGTAACTTTATCTCTTATTGTTGCTTGGACATTTTCATCAACACTGATGTTGTTTAATTCAACTCTGAACCCGATCTTATACTGTTGGAAAATGAGAGATGTGAGACGAGCCGTTATAGAAACTGTTAGGCAGATTTCGTGTTTTTAGCGAATTTAAAAATTTAAGAACTAGAGATTTAAAAATCTTGATTTAAAAAGATTTAAAGATCTACAAATCCTAAATTCCTACAAGATTTAAAAATCTTGTAACTAGAGCTAATAAAATATCATTTACCTGTTTATAGCGGTTTTCAATTGAGTGTCGTAAAAGCAAAACAAATTAATCACTCTGGTCTGGACTGGTCAATAACAAAGAACAAAGACAATCCAGAGAACCAATCAAAACTTCTAGCAAATACCTGTAGCCGACGTCAAAAGGCGGGAAAATCGACACTTCAGTGAACCAGTGACGTCATAGCGCGGGAAAATGTGTGCGAGCGAGTCGGGTTTTAGTTTCACTTCTGATTGGTTCAGAAAGTGGCTCGAGTCGATTTTTCTTAATCAAAGCAAATGAGACTCTCGGAACTCAAGTAAAAACTACTAACAACTCTATATTTCCGCGTTAAACTTTCCCTCGCATATATATACATATGTATGACAATGCCTCAATTTCGTGTAAGTGGTGTTTTTGCAGCTCACAAAACCAGGCCCTCCGGTAACGCAAAACTTCTCACTCTTTCGCTTGCTCCTCTCAGCTGCCATGATGATTAGATTGTTTTATACACCTGACGTCAACGGTCCTAATTTGCATACATTGACCCCGCGCGGAATGCCGTGCATTTTTTACTCGAATTGGCCACCTTCGAAGCAGGGAAAAAAATGCGAGCTTGTCCGAAACCCAAACTCAAAAATTACGAATCAGAGGAACATAGACTTTGATGTTTTAGGATAAAAAAGTGGGCACAAATTTCATTTCATAGGCATTTTAACGTTTTAAAATGCAATGTATTTAAATTACTTTTAATCATTACAAAATAGTATAAAGACAAATTCCAAATCAATACAAATGCCTCCTCTGAAATTTTAGTATTGAATTCAAAACTACAATTCTTAACTACAAAAATATTTTTTAAGTAAATAAGAATTTCCAGAACACAAATTGCTCTTTGCATTGTGCGTCTAATTAGGCAACGATTTAAACGGCAGTCCATGCTCATTGTTTAATGCAATTTAAGAGTTTTCAGTGGCCAAGTCATCATATTTGAACAATTATTCCATACTCTACAAATATGGTGAGAACAATTTTGGGGGGCGTTTTAACTTTTATTATATTTAAGTTTCTTGTGTTTTGGGGACGTTTTTAATAAAACAATTATTCCACTCTGATATTGTACTTCAGGATGCACTTTATCGGATGAAAACATAAGATGAAGGTTTCTTTTTTACAGATATGGAGACAAAGCACCCAAGACAATCGCTGGTAAACTGCTGGGCCTCGTGTGGATGCTAGCAGGACTTATCATTACCACCATGTTCATCAGCATCATCACCGCGTCAATGACGTCAGTCAGTCTTGAAGAAAGAACCAACCTTCGAGGGGTCACGGTAGGTAGGCGCTTAGAACGGACATTCAAAGCAGCGTATTTTGTTTCAGGAGGCTTATATGGACTAGATACTTTTAAAACTCTTCTCGTAACAGAATATTAGATCATCACTATAGTTTAGAATACAAATATGGTAAATTCTCTTCATTGATTCGTATGGGCTTCTATTCCCTACTTGGGAAAAATAGCAGCGCTTTTTCCAAGTGACTCAAGACAGAGAAACTTATGCACTGAAAAATGATACCAGAAAACAGGTAAGAGGGAATATACAGAGATGAAGCCGAGATGAAATACGAAGCGCAATGCTTGAATTCGAATAGCAACGTGACAGAGTTGAGTAGAACCGATCAGTCTTGAAAAGAGGCTGGGGGTTGGGCGAGAAACGAAGGAGCGGTTGAAGTCACAACTTTTAAGAGTCCGTAAACTTGTTATATTTATAAATGAATGTTTTTTGTCTGACATGAATGGCAGGTATCTGTCAATCATAGCGAGGAACACAAAGTTGGGATTCGTGAAATGGCCAATGTGGAAGGTTAGTCCGATGCCAGTATTGCAATGTACAAATTTCGTGTAACAAGTACACAATTGTGTGACAATCTGGAACTCTTCGGAGAAAGCGAGTTGGCGATCTCTTTAGGTAAAATTTGATGCAAGGCTGTACGCAACTCTTTCTCTTTCTGTAAGAGCGGATGGAAATGTTTAGCTGGACGTCCACGCCTCTTTGGTTGCTTTTCATCAACATGTACAAACTTAGAAGTGTTATCGATTGAAGCAGCGCTTAAAAGACGGATGTATTCGGTTTTGTCCATCACCACTACGCCAGAACCTTTATCAGGCTTGGTGATTATGATGTCGTCACGTTTCTTTAAGCGATTAAGAGCATTCAAAAGAGCCTTTGGTGGTTTGGGGCTTGTACGATGGATGTAGTTCAAGGCGATTGAGCGTAGAGTTGAGCTTGCCAGTTCCTTCTCGGAATCTTTCAACAACGGCTCTATTTTCCAATATGCTTTCTCAAAGCTCGCATGTATATCGATGGGCGAGACCTTTTGTGGTACTGAAAACTTCAGACCTCTGCAGATAAGAAGCTTCTCGAAGAACGTAAGGCGATATGAAGATAGGTTGTTTATATGCTCTTTGACATCAAGCTTCTTTGATATTAAACGCGAGATTTTGCTGACATGGCCCTTCATCATTTCTTCGTACTGGTTGTTGCGTAGAACACTCAATGTTCTCAAGATGGCGATGAAGCGAAGCAAAGAGCAATTATCTCGGAGATCTTTGTAAGCATTCTGGACTTCTTCTCTGAGGTGTTTTAGCTGGGAGAGTTTGAATCTCAATTCCTCTTCGATGACATCCTTTTGATAAGTTTCTGAAGATTTCTTCCATTTGCGTGCTCTTATACGGTCGACTTGTGCGAAAGTTGGTGTAACACCAAAGTTCAAACATAAACGTAAAAATTCAATGGCGCCTTCGCATTTGATGAGGCGTTGACTACACTTTTCAAGACGTCTGAAAAAGTGCAGTTGGTTATCGCGTTTGAGTAAACGAAGAAGCAAAGACTTTGAAAAACATTTAACTATAAAAAATTGCGATAAAATACTTCTTTAAGCGCTGCTTCAATCGATAACACTTCTAAGTTTGTACATGTTGATGAAAAGCAACCAAAGAGGCGTGGACGTCCAGCTAAACATTTCCATCCGCTCTTACAGAAAGAGAAAGAGTTGCGTACAGCCTTGCATCAAATTTTACCTAAAGAGATCGCCAACTCGCTTTCTCCGAAGAGTTCCAGATTGTCACACTTGTATGGCCTTCCGAAGACCCATAAAACCACACTGAGTATGAGACCCATTTTATCAGCAACTGGCACCTACAACTACAATCTCGCCAAATGGCTTGAAGAGAAACTTAAGCCACTGTCCACCAATGACTACACAATCACTGATGCCTTTGCTTTTGCTGATGAAATCCGTACCATTTCCGTGAATGAGGATGACATCTTAGTCTCCTATGATGTGACATCGCTTTTCACTAATGTGCCCTTGAGTGAGACGATTAACATCCTAGTCCACAAAGCGTTCACTGACGATTGGTTCAACAAGACCTATGGCCTCAACTTACAAAAGGATCAGCTTGCGAAATTACTGGAAATTGCTACAACCAACCAACTTTTCCAGTTCGATGGTCAACTGTACGAACAGACTGATGGGGTGGCCATGGGCTCCCCTCTTGGCCCTCTGATGGCAAATGTGTTTATGTGTCACCTAGAAGAGAAGCTCTCCCGTGATGGTCTGATACCTGATCTGTATAAGCGTTACGTGGATGACACCCTGGCTAAAATGCCTAGCATTGACGCTGCCTCCGAGTTTCTCGATACTCTAAATGGCCTCCATCCCATTATGGAATTTACAATGGAACTCCCTGTCCGTGGTAGGATTCCTTTTATTGGCATTGAAGTCATCAAGAGTGGGACTGAACTTGAAACTCCAGTTTACAGGAAACAAACGAACAGTGGCTTACTATTGCATTTCCATAGCCACACTGACAAGCGATATAAGGTGTCTTTAGTTAAAACAATGTTACATCGCGCGTACGCTCTATGTTCTACAACACAAGCTTTCATTTTAGAATGTAACAAATTGCGCTCAATTTTCAGTCGCCTAGATTATCCTAGAGCTCTCATAGAGTCCATCATTAGTAATTTTGTTCGTAGTGTGTCGGAGCAGGCGGTGGAGGAGAGGCCTGAAGGCAGTTGTAAGATCAGAATTATTCTTCCTTTTAAGGATCAAGTAGCTGCCAATGCGGTTCGCAGGCAATTTCACGATCTAAGCAATAAGATTCGCCCCACATTAGAGCCAGTTTTTGTGAGCAGGAAATTGGAGAATGATCTTAAGCCTAGGGAAGTTAAGCCGTCGATTGTGAATCAGCAATGCGTTGTTTACCATTTTTCATGTGATCTGTGCGATGCAGAGTATGTCGGTTACACAGCCAGACACCTTTTTCAACGCGTTGCTGAACACAAGAACTCGGCTATTGGCAAGCATTTTCTTGAAGTTCACGGGAATAAACACTTATTGAACGAGGGCCATTTTAAGATCTTACGTAAGTGCCAGAGCAAATTTGATTGTTTAATTTTTGAAATGCTGTTCATCAAGAAAATTAAGCCTTGCTTAAATACGCAAGCGGACTCTATACGTGCGAAACTTTTTGTTTAAGTTTCTGTTTTAGCATTCTTCCATGCTACTATATTAATTATCTATTGTCCATTTTTGTATTTATAGTAATTAGCTTTCATTTTTATTTCACTTGATAATGATGTAATGTACATCGAAACGTCGTTTTTAAACTTTTTTAAACTTTTTAACTTTTTATCATGTTTAGAAGTATTTTATCGCAATTTTTTTATAGTTAAATTGTCATACAATACATTAAAATACATTGAATACAATACAGAAGGATAACGCGGATCAAATGAGTAGTCGAGTTCAGTTTATGGCATATTTAACTCTGGTAGATCAATATATTCATTGGCCTCCGTGAGTTTCTGAAGAAGCATATTGTGAATAACCATTTATAACCATTTATTATTATTATTTGAGTCTATAGTTTAAAGGATTACACACCCGCTTATAGCAGAGCTAATCTAGGCGGGTTGTACTATTTACAATATATATTTACTGTGCAAAAAGTGAATTGATACAGTTACTAAATAGATACACGTACAATAACAGTACAAGGGTAAAGCAAATTAAAATGTGTTAAGTAAAAAATACGACTACATGCGAAATTGATAGCTATAGGGTGTAATAATTATTTGTGTTTAAATTCAATATTACAGAATGGGCATCAACATAATAGTCCTCAATCTCAAGTACAGTTAGAGGCAACTTATGAATTTTTCTTTTAAATGCTCTTTTCGTGAGCTTACGCCAATCTGGGTGTACACAGTTCCACAATCTCGTACCGAACGCAGGAAATGACTTAAGTTTCATATTCAATCTAGATTTCTGTACAAAAAGATTATCTGCACCCGAGAAACGCGTATTATATGCATGAACGTCAGATGCATGTATAAAAAGTTCACGAATATTTTTAGGTGTACAATGAGTAGAAACATCATGCATTATGGTGGAGACCGTTTCAAAGAATGTTACGTTTAAAATTCACTTTAGACATTTGGCGAGTTTCATTAGATAAGTTATTCCAGATTCTGACACCGTTTCTTGAAAAGGACATGTTCAGCTTGTCTAGTCTAGAGTATTCGAGAAAGTTGCCTCTTATTGATGATCTTGTATTATGTGAATGAATATTATGTTGGTAAGTAAATAAATTACTTATTTGAGGTGGCGATATGTTATTTGAGACGTCATGCATTAAGATTGCAACTGACTTAAAGTAAAGAAGATCTAGAGGTAGTAAACTGGATGAATGAAGCAGGGTATTGCATGAGTTTTATAATCACAAAAAAAACATGAGGCGAAGGGCACGTTTCTGTAGACGTAGGATTTTGTTTTTGTGAGTTTTATCTGCTCGGCCCCACGCAATGGTGAGTTATACCATATAATAAATATGGTTGAATCAGCGATCTGTATATATGTGTATCAAGTGGTACGAAATGTCAAGTGGTACGAAATGTCTTAAGCTAGCGATAATACCAATCAATGTGCTTATTTTAGAGGCTATATGTAAAATATGATGTTTCCAGGAGAGATTCTCATCAATAAGCACGCCTAAGTATGTAACATAAGTTTTACGTTCCAAAGATGTGTAAGAATTAGTATGATGATTGAATATTTTTAAATTAACTTCATATTTAACTTTTTTTTGTCTTGGTCGGAAAATAACGTAATTAGATTTTTTGATGTTTAGAGATAATTTGTTTGCTATTAGCCAGTCGTAAAGCTTACAGAGCTCATCGTTAACTGTAGATTCCAGGGATTTTAAGTTTTTATCTGCATATAAAAGATTCGTGTCGTCTGCGAATAGATAAAACTCATTTGGTTGCAACTGTTACAAATATCATTTATGTAGACAAGGAAGAGCAAAGGCCCTAAGACTGATTCTTGGGGAACCCCTGATAATACTGTCGCTTTCTTAGATATGTTCGAGGGGGCAATTCCAGTTATTTGCTTACGACTAGTATAGTAAGGTAGGAGGTAAACCAATCATTAACAATCCTGCGTATACCATAGTGGTCAAGTTTCTTTAAAAGTATCGAGTGGTCGACTGTGTCAAAGGCTTTTTGAAGATCAATAAATATTCCGCAGGTGTATAGCTTTCTGTCCATATTAGTTTGGATTTGATTGGTGATTTCCAAAATAGCATGTTCAGTGGACCGCTTTTCGCGAAATCCATACTGTGAATCATAGAGAATCAACTTATCAAGAAATGATTTCAGGCGAGTATACATCATTTTTTCGAAGATTCGGTTGAAGACCGAAAGTAGTGATATGGGTCTGTAGTTGGACGGGTGAGATTCATCATTACCTTTGTGTACTGGGATAACTTTAGCAAGTTTTAATTTAGTGGGATATATTCCATATTCGACCGACTTGTTGATTAGCACGGATTGGGGATGGCTAAGAATATATCTTGCTGATCGCAAGATGCGAATGGGGAAAGAATACAATCCATGAGCTTTGTTTAATGGAGTGTTCATAATTTCGGACTCAATTTCAGTTTGCGTTACTGGATTGAAAAAGAAAGAATCAGCATTACGTGATTTCGGAAGATAATCAAAAAATTCCTTTTGCGAGTTTGGCATTTTGGAAGCTAGGTTATGACCAATAGAGGAAAAATACTCATTCATAATGAGTATTTTTGAAATTGAAGCTTCCAGTTGTTTGTCGTATTCCATCGTGAGTTGTCATACTTCGAAATAAAAAATAGTGAAGTATTTATACTTTTCAGGGCTTATTGCTTAATCAACTTGTCGTGTGCTTTGTTGTTCCTATAGGCTATTCTTATAATTTGTTCTTGTTGACTCGCTGGAGTTTCAAAGGAACGAATCGATTTTTTTCTAATTCTCGAATCGTTTTACGTTAGTAAATGTGATCAGAACTTTTTTACGCAGCGCTTTATCAAATTGCCGCGCACTTACGCAAGTTAATAGAAGCTAAACATAACATCTAAGGTATTTCAAACAAACATTCGCGCTTCAAGTATAGATCAAACAAACATTGCAAATCGCATCGCTCCTGATTCAACATCCGCACAAATTATAGTTCGGTCTAAGCGGTTCTCTAACAGTGGCAAGAATAATTCACTTACATCAACCATAGTCCTTTCAAATTCCTCCAAAGCGATGTTCAGCTCTTGATCAGTTAGTCCCATGATCGCCAAGACAAGAATGTGTCCCGCTTCGTCACAAGTAAAATGATTTTGCTCAAGTCTGAAAGACTTGTATCTAAATACGTGTATCCAAAAGGAGGTAAATTTTAAAGAAGACATGTTTCGGCAACTCTTGTGCCATCGTCAGTTTGCGGATGGGATAACAATGATGAACAATATATAGCGGAAAATTAGAATAACAATGGTATGATACAACAATAGATTACAAAGAAAGATTAAGATTTACATGAAACAATTGTTGATTTAGGGAGGGTTTCTCCCAGTGAATATGCACTGCCTCCTTGATTTTTAATTGTGTCCGTGTTGTTGCTTGATCTATGACAACAAAGCACTCGCTCGAACAAAGTGCCCGACACCCAGGTGAATCCTGTAAATGCTTGAAAATGTGAGAGGCCTTATCCATATTTAAGTGCATGTTTATGCGCGTGCAAATGTGTCGAGAAGTCTCGCCGACATAGCAGGCACCGCAGCCTGCACACCTAAACCTGTAAACAACGCATGAGTAGTGTAGGAATTGGGGTGACCAGGACATCGCTAAAATCAGCGCTAAAATCAGTGTTAACGCTACTTTTGCGTTATGTGCGTAGTTAGCGTAAGATGCGTAGTTAGCGTAAGATGCGTAGTTAGTGTAGCTTACACTGAAATAGCGTAAGATGCGTAGTTAGTGTAGCTTACACTGAAATAGCGTAAGATGCGTAGTTAGCGTAAGATGCGTAGTTAGTGTAGCTTACACTGAAATAGCTAAGATGCGTAGTTAGCGTAAAGTGCGTTGTGAGCGTAGGATATAGTAAAGTGCGTTGTGAGCGTAGGATATAGTAAAAATTAGATATCCTACTCTGAAATGTCATTTCAGAGTAGTTAGTGTAGTTAGCGTAAGATGTGTGGGCAGTGTACGCATTTTAGTCGTACTAGCGTGACTGACTATCATACATCTTTAAATATTTATCAATAATTGGGCTATTATCAATGACAAAATTGTCAACGCTTGTCATTTGATTAATTAAACTTTCTCGGTTAAGATCACCAGAGCGCATCGCTTCTCGAATCATTATTAACAAATGCTGGTAACTTTGGTAGGCATAGATGCAATTTTGAATTTTTAAGTCTAAACCTTTGTGTTCCATGTATCCTTTAACTAATAATGCCACGGTACTAATCGCTATTAGACTAATACCTCCTGTTGCAATAGCGCTAGCAATTCCGCCTGAAGCGGTGAGGACAGAGAGTGAATTACCAATGAATTTGAGCAATTTGTATCTTTTGTAAGCCCTTTTATAAGCCCAACATTTCCTATGATAGCCTAGATAATAAGATTTTAGTTCCTCTACTTCATCAACTGATAATTTGTCTGAAATATGATTCCAATCGAAAATATTCTTTTTAGCTACCATTATATTATTTTATTATATTTTTAAATTGCATAATTAAAAACTATCATAGCCCATTTGGACAAGATAAATTTTCTAAAATGCGTGACAAAAAATGACAAAACCCTGGTCGGGGGTGCTCTGTGGCTGTTACTTGCCTAGTCTCGGCTAGGACTTTCGCGCCGCTGACAAGGCGGCTGTCGCTCTCGCGTTTGAGATCTCGAGGAATCTCTGAGCACCCCCAGTTATCTACTGGGCCGGGACGGGTTCACCCGAGGGTTATCACCGTAGACGGTCTCACCCTACTATCCCTAACAAGCGCCTGCACGTGCCGTATCAGGATTCAGGGGCGGCCATTCCCCACCTCCAAAAGCACCACCATTTGCTCGCTGTTTCTCTATTAATCCAAATGGGGTATTTATATTGCACCAACCCGGTTTTCTCAAGCATGTGGTGCACTTTGTTTCATCCACCCACGCTTCATATATCAGACACGCTTCATCCACCCATGCGCATCAGGCAAGCCATTAATTTAGCGTGGGTGGATGAAGCGTTTCATATATCTGACGTGTCAGAAACTCATTTGCATGAGACACGCTTCATGTATTTTCATACTAGACATCAATTTCAATCAATAAGTTTACCATCGCGTGTGTTACGGATGAATTCGATGTTTTGCTTCGAAAATTGATCCTGTCGCCAGCTTTTATCGTAATCGGATCGATGAAAATAGTGTGATTTGACCATTCATTGGCAGGTTTGGCAATTTTTACATCTTTATCAGCACCATTCAGAACTAACCCGACTATCACTTCAGATGCGTGCCTATTGCCAGCGCAAGCACAAATGCTGCCACGAACTTTTTTACCATCTACAGGACTAGGCCAACCATATTGCTTATTTTTTTCACTTCCATTACCGAAACTCCATTGGAGACTACTTTTAATCATAGGTCCATTTTCTTCTGCATAGACGGTGATGAACGGGTGGATGGGTGCCTTTGTTTTTTGCGTCTTAGTCTCTAAATCATTGTAATCGACTTTGCCTTTTAATGCATCATTGAATTCGATTGCTAAGGTTCCTAAATCAGTAATGAAAGCGTAATCCTTTAAAGCTGATGAGTTGGCTTTTTTAGTTAGTTCATTATTAACGTATGTAGTAGCCGCTTTTGTCTTTAATAAATCAGAGACGAATTTTTTAGTGGTTGCATCATGGTCATCCATTGGAGTGGAATTGTTAGTTATTCTCTTGTTTTGTAAATCGAAATGGTTGTCTGGAGTTGATTTGAAGCCTATTCCTATTTTAACCTTTTCTCTTCTTGATGGTTTTTCAAGTAGTCCATTACTATGTCCCATATATATTTATTTATATTTTTATATAATAGTTCCTTCGCTCTTTTCAAATTCTTTTACTCTCTGATAAGCTTCACTGCTATTATCATAAATACTTTTAGTTATTAATCCTCTCTTTTTAGTGAAAGGATTATCATCTACATTTACTCTTAATATATTATGATTTGTATCAACAACATTAGCCAAATTAATATTAATTGGAGCTCTAATTCCACTAAAAATTATATTCATTTGTGCGTCTATTAACCAAATCCAAAACCAAACTTGCTTTCCTAAAGATTTATTTGGAATGTTAAATGATCTTATAGATGGTTCATCTATTAAGGGATTACGTGAAATTTCTACTTTGCTTTTATCAACAAAAATGCGTAAATTATTACTTAAACCTGCATATGTAAAATTTAAAGTCATCTCACTATTAGTCTGACTATCATGTTGAAATACATAATAAAAAGTTAAATCACCTCTGTTATCACCAGTAGTTGCAAACGCATATGTATTTGGTGTTCTACCTTCTACATTATCAGAAAAATACAAATCTTTTATTAAAGAAATCTTTGAATTATTACTTAATATATATTTTACTATTAACCCTATAAAATTTTTATTTTCATCATTTACTTTTGCAATTTCATTATTTACTTTTGCAATTTCATTATTTACTTTTACAATTTCATTATTTATACTACAGGCTAAGAAATTTCTCAAATGCGATTGGCTAAGACGAGTAGTATTTCTGCCAAATTTGAAATACTTACATGTAAAAATTTCAGTTTCCATGGAAACCTAAATGATCGAAACAATATGGCGGAAAGATTTTCAAAATTCTGTGGAAAAAACTGCAAGAGCTAAAGGAAATTACCAAGATATGGAAACAGCAAAGAATGTACAAAGATCTGGGTCACTGTTTCGTCGATTTAAGGTGGAAGGCAAAGGATACAGTCCTGATATTTTCAGTGAGCTGCAACGCGAACCAACTCAGCTGACGAAGTTCGGTGCATAGCTTTATCGTCGAGCGCTCTTTTAACTGCTATCGAAGAAGGTGAGAGAATGAAAAACGGTTCCTTTCAGTCTTTATTCAACCGTTCAGCAGCATGGGCAACCAGAAGTAAACGTCGTCCGCTGGAAACTATTTTCTGCTGCGTGGTGACCAAAGAAACGATAAATAGCCAACAATTTTCACGGCCTGCTGCTTAAATGAAAGCCCAAAGTCCAAGTTCCACACAAGCAGAATCGGTTAAAAAATCTATTGATGAACTTCGACTGACGATTAGACTGTTCAAAATGTACCCTTCAAAAGATGTTTACAGGTATTCAAGTACTGTTTCATCGCAGTTGAAGCGAAAATCATTTGAACATGTGTGACCTTTGAGCGATCACATGTTTGATCACATGTTGTAGTAAAACCAATCACTCGCGCGTGACTAAACAGCGATACAAGATGCGAAATTTCTTTGCCTTGTAGTATAAACAAAAATTAGCACGGTTTCTTCGGGGTATTTGGTATAAATACCGGCTCGTGATATTTCAAAACTCTCCAAATATCACTCGCCGCGGCGGATCGTGATATTTTGGCGAATTTTGAAATATCACTCGCGGTATTTCTCCCAAATACCCCTCGAAACCGTGCTATTTCCTATACTTACTTTTGCAAATTCTCTATCAACATATTTTACAACATTATCTTCTGATTCATTTAGTTGTTTCACATTAACAGCATCACTGTTTTCATTTCCATCATTTAATCCTTTTATTTGATGATTACCCATATCTATAGGTGCTTCATAATGGATGATTTTGTTTCTGATGTAATAGAATCTATCCCAAATTCGCGAGTCAACATCATTCTGATGACCACTTACGCCATAAACAACTACAAAGATGTCTGTTTCTGCATCATAAGTTTCACCACTCTTATACTTTAAAGTTAAATCAATATCTAAATCAATAATCCCAATGTTTCCATATTTATGAAAATTGATAATTGTTCTACTATGATCGGAAAAAGTATTTGTATTATTACGTGAAACATTTAATGTTTCGGATACTGCGTTAACAACCACTTTGTCTCGATCAACTCGATTACCATAATACATTTCAAAAGCTAATGTATACTCACCTAAATCTAACGATTTTAAATCAATTGTTAATCGAGTACTATAATAACCGATAGCAGAGTCATATTTAATTTTAAAATGGTAAGTCTCTTTTTTAATTTGATAAAAATCTTTATCAATTTTCCCAACTTTGACAATATCATCATCATCTTCCCGAAATAAATCATCATCCATGACAAAAGAGAATTCATTATCTTGTCGGTTTGCTTTAATATTCAGTGCTTCAAATTCACTCACTTTAAATTCAATAAAAGATCTAAGTACAGAGTTATTATCAGTAACTCTCCTATTAACATAGTTAACATTGGAAGCGTGAAAGCTATCTGATGACTTTGGATCTTTCAAGCGGATAATGCTATGATTAGCCATATCAATATCATCTTCCATGGGATCAGGATTTTTTTCTATTTAATGCTTCTGCAGAAACATCATTTATTTCTCTTTTTAAATCACCTCTCTGTTGGTGAAAATATCCAAAGTTGATAACATGATTGGATTGAGCATTTTGAGCAGCTTGACTTGAGTCATCTTCAACAAAAGGTTTAATATTTATAATTGCATTACCCCCCATATTAAGATCTCCTTCCATGCCTCTATCTCCTAAAAGTGGTAGATAAGTAGATTTTGCGCCACCAACTGTTAGGGCTGCATTATCTGCTGAAGAACTCCTAATTCCAGTGATAGCATTACCACCCATTTGGAGACTTCTAGTCATAGCGCGTGAACCATCCAATTTTAATACATCTGTAGGTAGCTTACTTATTTCTGCTTGGACAAATGCCTTGGAGACTAAATCATTAGTATCAAAAGTATTTACGCCATATGGCTCAGTATTTTTTATCCGTTTACCTTTTAAGTCATAGTCATCACCTTTTAATTTTAAAAAGTTTTCATTAACATAAAGTTTATTAACAGCCATTTTAGAATCTTTTACATAATTAGGGTAATCTGTGATTGAGACATCATCTTGTGTAACTAAATCTGTTATTTTATTGTCATTCATGTTGAGATTTCCAGTCATAGCGCGTGAACCATCTACTTTGAGACTCTCACTTAAATCAATCTTAGTAATCTCATCATCAACATAAGTTTTGTCTGCTTTTCGAGAAGATAAATCATTAATAGCAATATCTTGTTTAGCGTTTTGATTGTCAACATACTCTTTGGTAGCTGCACCTTTGGGGTCAGTTGGATCAGAGAGATTGACTATCTTTTGACTATTCATATTAATCGGTTCAAAATACAAAATAGTGCCAGAATAATCAGTACTTTTGACACTTAAAAGATTGTGATTAAAATGAGTATTTTGCTTACCTGCTATTACTCTTGAATAAAATTTAAAAACTAATCTATTATTGTTATATTTACTACCATAACATCGAATCTGGAAGGTTATTTCACCAGGTTGACCATTACTACTGAACTGAATAAAAGCTTTGCTATATTGCCCATTATAGTCGTGAGAAAATGTTATTACATTAAAATTACTATCACCATTAACCTGTGTAATCAAAGTTTCATCAGTTAAAAAATAAACTGCAAAGCTAAATATTTCAAAAACAACTGTGTAAATACCCGCTGTTAATGAGTCATTAGTCACCTTCAGAGAGACCCAAGCTTGCCCTCCAAAACCACTATTAAACCCTTCTTTTATTACTACATTTATTAAATGATGAAAATGGTTATTCATAAAATGGCCTGATGGTATACTTGGTCTTATTTGTAATTTAGATAAT
Organism: Micromussa lordhowensis; assembly: GCA_964020085.1. Classification (NCBI taxonomy): domain Eukaryota; kingdom Metazoa; phylum Cnidaria; class Anthozoa; order Scleractinia; family Lobophylliidae; genus Micromussa; species Micromussa lordhowensis. The sequence continues at coordinate 13,348,377 of OZ026605.1, forward strand.
TCAGCATTATTCCCGAAGTTTTTAAAGAATCTCATATTTGGTTGTAAATGATAATGGTTTTGAATATGATCAGTATGACTTTTTAATTGGCTCAAAGTAACAGCCTCGTTATTCTCACTAGCGTCTTTGAGATTAATAATATTGTGATTATTTAAATCTAGATTAGCCCTCATGCTTTGGGTCCCATCTCTGAGAATAACATCAGTCTTTTCTGCTTTACTGTTAATAGCACTATCAACATACACTTTTGTAGCTGCATCATTTTTATGGATAGGATCTGCTACTTCTGTTAATCTCTTATTATCAATGTCAAAATTTCCATCATCAGTTAGATTAAATCCAATTCCTGGTAATCCAGGATCACCTTTTTCACCTTTACCTGTTGCTAATGTTTCAAGTTGTCCATTGCTATAACCCATATATAATATAAACTTAAATTAAATACTAATTATCTCTTAAGTAATCAGAATCTAACATTTTGAGATCTTCAATTAATAATAATATTTTTTCAGAAATAGATTTGTTGTATTCTGTTTCAAATGCTTTTAAATATTCTATTTTTGTAGTAATATTTTCTAATGAAAAATTTATGTTATTAAACTCATTATTTATTTCTTTTGATAATCTTCTTGTAAATTTTCTTTTCATTTTTGAAATATTTTTCATTTCTAACTTCATCGCTTGCTCTTCTCTTTTTATTTTATCCATCGCTTGCTCTTCTCTTTTTATTTTATCCATCTATATATTTTCATTGAAATTTTTTCTGATTGTCTTTTTTGTCTTATCAATGTACGCAAAACTATAAGGTTCGCTAGTCGCACTATCGAATTTCTTCTTAAGTACATTGACTTCACGGCACATTCTTGCTGTCTCTGCATTACTTGGACTATCAAAAATACAAAAATGTGAGCAATTGAGTCTGATGTCTTTAGGAGTAAGATAATAAGATTGACTTAAATAGATTACACTGCAATTTTTATGACGACCACCAATAAAATATTCAATTAGAGGTTTTTGGTTTCGTTCACAAACAAAGTCATCAAAGATGACTATTTTTTGGTTATCAACATCTAAGCTTTGGAGAGGAACGACATCACCATTACTCTCTTCTATGACATCATAACCAACCTCTTCCGAAATGGGTTCAAATGTTTCTAATAATCGTCTGTACTTCGGTTGCTCGAGATTTTTAGAAAACAAGTAAATCTTATCAAAGTAGAGTAGATTATAAAGCATATGCATGAGAACGTTAGTTTTACCACAACCGCTTGGTCCGCAAATTAACATTCGAAAAGTGTCTGAAGGCATATAAGGTAGCAGTCTTTTGAAATTGTTGTCATTATTACAAGCTGAATCATAATTAGGAATTTTCATCTATATAACTGAACATGAATTTTTTTTTAGTTTTTTTAGTTTTTTCTAGTGATATTATTTATTTTTAATTCAAAAATCATTATAAAATGTGTTATAATATGTCTCATAATAAAAAATCTCTATAAATATATGAGTCTGTCAAAGTGGAAAGAATTAGCTCAGAAGCGGACTGAGACTGGAAGGATGAAGAATCAGCTTTATGATGAGATCACTGAAGAAAAGATAAAGAGTAAGACCTCTGACCAGCGGATAACAAAATCATTTAGACTAGATGAAATCATAGAGGGGTTAAAGGCACAAAAGCCTAAGAATAGACCACAAATGAGAATACGTCCTGCGGGTAAAGCAGAAGAAGAAATTGATTATGCACCAGAGGTAGATCCATATGAAGATATGGATGTAGAAGGATTATTAGATCTTGAAGATTACGTAGCGCCGCAGACAGAAAAACAAATAGTTAAGATGCCTGAAGGCCCTCCACCAAAATATGAAATGGACCCTAGTTTTTGGAATTTAGAAGGAGATGAATCTTTACCACCAGAATATTCTGCTATAGAAGAAGAACCTTCAGCAATTGAAGAGCCACGAGAAGAATTCGAGGGAGAAGAAGATGAAAGAGAAGCTAATAAGATTCTAGATCATTTAGATCTTCCTAACTATGATGATGTTGAACTGAGACTGGCCCAATCTGAAATGACTGCGACAAAACAACGAAATTATCTAGATAAAGTTATAAAAGATGCTGAAAGGAGAAGAAGACAAGTAATTGCTTTTAAAGGAAACGCTACTAAAAAATTTAATAAAGGTGAGATTGATGCAGCAGAAAGAGATAGAATACATCAAAATTCAGACCGATTTAGAGGAGAGCTTAATGATTATATCAAGCAATATAGATTTAAAAGCAAATCAACGAAAGGTTACGGGACCAAAAGAGGCAGGGGCGCAAGCACCGGCAGAGGAGTCTATTTCTATAATGATGCTAAAGAATTACTAAAGAAATTAACACTAATTATTGGTGAAATGGAAGCAGGTAATACAAGCGTTAAGATGAGAAATATGGGCCAAACTATCTTAGACACATTATTAAGAACAAAATCAATCAATAAGTCGCAATACCAAAAGTTAGTCAAAAAATATTTTAGGGTATAATATAATGGAAAGAGAAATCACATTAAGTAGTTTTTCAGTTAAAAATGAACATGGTAATCGTCCAGGTGATTTTAATACAAGGTTTTCTAGAACTTTAAACTATGAACACAGTGATGGGATTTGGTATATTGGTTTTAATAAAATTATTTCAATGGCTTTTACATGGACAAATATAAATTCTGGTTATGAGAATCAAAAGATAGCTTACAGTAAAGACGGTGGGAAAACATTTACAGATATTGATTTTCCAAAAGGAGTTTGGGATTACACTGATATTGACAATTTCATTAAGGAAAAGACTAAAATAGTTAATGGTGATGGTGATGAAGTATTTCCAATCACTTTAACTTTTGATGAACCAACTTTTAGAGTCATAGTGACTTTAGATGCAAACTATAGACTTGACCTGCGTAAATCTAATTTTGGCAAACTAATAGGATTCGATAAGGTGGTCTTAAGCAATGAGAGAAACGTTAGCCCCAAAATACCTAACCTATCAGAAGATACAGATGTCCTAAATATTCATTGTGATTTAGTTAGTGATTCATTAGTAGATGGGGTAGAATCAGATATTATTTTTAGTTTTGGTACAGGAACTTTAAGACCTTCTTACAATTTTACCCTTGAACCGCGTCGTGTTATATTTAATCCTATCAATAAAACAAGAGTTTCAAGTATTCGAATCTATGTAACTGACGGTTTAAGAAGACCAGTCTATTTAAATCATGCTGACACAGCATTTTCATTAATCTTAAAAAAAGTTCCATTTTAGAGACTCTAAAACTACGCAGTGAGGGAGGGTTTTAAAATATAAATTAGGAACTAATTTATATATATGAAGTCAAGAGAGTTCAAAAAGATTTATCACCCAAGAACGGGACGATATGTCTACAAACACCGTGGCAATGGAATTATAGTAGATAATCTTATGAAACCACTAAAAAAAGTAGCTAGTGCTTTAACTGGGAAGGTATTAAAACCATTTGCTAAAAAAGCAATACAAGCTGGTGTATCTCATGCTGGAGAAAAAGTTGGTAAAAAGGCTGCTGATAAAGTTATAGAGAAATCAGGTGAGCTTATTAGAAAAAGGCTTAAAAGTAAAAAGGCCACAAAGACTGCTAGTACTACAAGAAAAGCAAGGACTCCGCTAAGGCAAGATGAAGTTAATACACTGATTAATAATTTAATAGCACGCTCTTAAATACAATAATCTTAAAGAAAAAATCTCTGGCCAAAATTATATAATGACATTTAGATCACCAGAGTACGTTCAGAGAAACGAACTAGTGCAATTTCGTCTTCAAGACGCTATAAGAGCTCCTGCCAATACTCAAGAGCAACAAAAGAAAGGTTACAAATTTCATGTTACTGACCGTGGTATTATGCTTGATTGGTTTAACGCCTTTTTTGAAGTGCGATTTCGATTAGACCTTAAAGCAAATGGTGGAGACAATGCAGACGCCAGAACAACAATTATTAATGGATCGCATTCATTAATTAAGCATATGGTTATTAAGAGTGCTGGAAAAATCGTCTACGACACTGATAATCTTCATCTTGTAACTTTTGCAAAAAATCTTTTAGAATATTCAGATGATTTTGGGCATAGTACAGCCAAAAATAGCTTATGGTATTTAGATACAGATGCCACTTCAGATGATACAAACACTGGTTTGGAAAGTAGGCGTTTATTAACGGCTAACAGAGCTCATGTTAATACAAGTATTCCATTAAATAGGTATTCTTTTTTCGAAGAATTAGAAGGACGAATGTTACCTCCAATGGATCTCCAATTTGAAATAGAACTTACACCAGACGTTGAAGTCTTATATGGGGCAGTTGATACATTGAGATTAGTAATTGATCGTTTTTATCTATGGGTACCCCGACTAGAACCAAAAGATGCTCTTATGGCTAAATTCATCAGTGAATACCAAAAACCCAGTAAATGGAAATACCTCAAAGAAATGTACCAAACTTCAGATACTACCAGAAACAGTGGTGATTTCAGAATCTCAGCTAGTATTGATAAAGTACAGCATGTTTTTGTCTACTTCCAGAGACTTAAGACTAATGATATGTCAGCAAATCCTTATATTTTTTATACTTTTAAACTTAATGCTGCTAATGCTAATAGTCATCTTGCTACTTGTCGTCTTGAATATGGTAATGGTGTCTTCTTTCCAGAACTTGAATATGATACAGAAAGTAAAACAAGACTCTATTATGATTTAATGAATTATTCATGGCAAAAGAATGATTATAATACAGGTACTCAGCTCAATATCGCTAATTTTTCGAGTCTTTACCCACTCCTCTATTTTGATTTAACTTATCAAACAGAACAGGTTAGCCGAGATCCAAAGCAACTTAACATAAGATTTCGCCTCTCACAAGCAGCTGCTGCTGATTTTCGAGTGCATGCAATTGTTCTTTATGAAGAAGATGTTGTTCTGGATAAAGTGGGAGATCAATTAGTTATCGTATAATATGAAAAATAAGAATATATATATTTTTTATATAATGGTAAAGTCTTATTGTGTTAAACAAAGAGAAAAAACAGAGTGTGTACCAGGATCTGAAAGGATTGTAGAGACAAGCAATGGTCGTCTGATGATGAAATGTAAGTGCGCTGAATGTGGTATTACTAAAACAAGTTTTGTAAAAAGTACAAGTATTGGTAGAAGTGGTGGTAGAAGTGGTGGTAGAAGTAGTGGTGCCCGTGGTGGTAATTTAGGTCCCCTTGGCACTGTTTTAAAAGGAATAAATGTTGGTAAAGAGATTTCAAAAACTCTCTTTCCACAAAAAATGTTTAAAGATTATGAAAGTGGTAAAATAGCAAAAGAAGTGGTAAATAAAAGAGATGGTATTCAAACAAAACGATTTTGGAAACCTTCTAAAAAGACAATTATTGCGGATCGTTTTTTAAAAGGTCAGTGTACTAGAGCTTTTCCTACTAAAGATGGAAGATGGTTAAATGTTGATTGTGATTAATAAAATTAGTCCCAGAATAAATATTATTTATGGACTTTTTTAAAAATTCATAAATAATATATAATGACTGAATTACACCAAATTTCTGTCAAACTTTCTGAAGGGCAAAAACGAAAACTATCTAAGGCTTACAGAAACAGAGAAGAAATAAGTTTACGCTTAAGTAAAAATGCGTTAAGTGGTTCTGATGTCCTTATGGTACCAATGAATACTGTTAAGAGACTCGCTAAGGTCAAAGCAGCTAGTAAAGGAATGGAAATTACTATATCAAAGTATAATATCAGGCGACAAACTGGTAGTGGGATATTTAGCGCGGTAATGCCATTATTAAAGACAGCAGCTCCAACTATCGGTAAAACACTAGGATTGTCTGCTTTAGCCGGATTAGCTTCTGAAGGTGCTAGCCAAATAGTTAAAAAAATTAGCGGTGGTCAGTTATTTCAAGTACCAAATAAAAATCTTTATATGCTTGCTAAAATGGCTGATCTACTCACTAAAGGACAAATAGGAGATTTAGCTAGAGCTCATAGGGCTGGAGAAGACTTACTTTTCAAAATTACTCAAAAACAAGTAGGAAATGGTATTGGAACATTAATAGCTAGTATTGGTATTCCAATGATTATTGATGCATTAAAAGGAAGAGGAGGTACAAAAGGAAGAGGTTCTCCTCGAATGGGACAATCAGACGGAAGAGGTACAAAAGGAAGAGGTTCTCCTCGAATAGGTATGCCAATGGCGCCGCCACCTTTTATTGGTACTTGGCCTAATCAATCTGGGGGTGCTGGTTTTATGGATATGATAGAACCCTTGAACCAAGTAAGTGAATGGTTTGTTGACACTGTTAAAAAAAAAAAAAGGCGGGGGCAGGGGAACACAAATGGGGAAGGGAGCAGAATGGTTAAAATACCTGTTAGGTCCCAAAAACTTCATGACAGGGTTGAAAAAAAAAAGTTAAACAAACCTAAATTTTATAAAAACGTCCCAATGAGTAATTTTGATCTTTTAGATTGGTGTAAATACTTGAAAATACCTATCAAGAATGTTTTAAGTAGAGATCAGACTGTACCACATCAGCATAAGTTAGCGCTTTTTATTTATAATTTAGAACCTCATTATATGAGCGGTAGTCATTGGGTTACAACCTATGTTCGTAATGGTACCATAAATTACTTTGACTCTTTTGGGATGCCGCCTTTTCAAGAGTTGGTAAACCATGCAAAAGAGAAAAACTTAACTTTATTACACCAAAACAAACAAATACAGAATCTATATACTACAACCTGTGGCTATTTTTGCTTGTATTTCTTGAATGAAATGCATAAAGGAGTAGATTATTTCCATTTATTGCAAGTTTTTAGCTTTGACACAAAAGAGAATGAAAATTCATAGAAAACTATTTTAAACTATTGCTTAGGTAGTTTGAAGACTTCTCATTTTTTTTAAATCTTTTTTCAAGCTATTTCTCAGATTTCTCACTCTTTTAGTTTCTCCAGAACAACATAAAAAGACAATTTTTCTATAAAGAAGTTTGTAATGTTTATACATCGCTTCTATTCTTTGTATTTCTTTTTCAATGTCAATTTGTTCCATTATAATATATGAAAATAATAAAAATAATTATTATATAGATGAAAAGCTATTGTGTAAAACAACGAAAACAGACAGAGTGCGTTCCTGGTTCAGAAAGGGTTGTACAGACAAGAAATGGTCGTGCCATGATGAAATGTAAATGCGCGGAATGCGGGATAACAAAAACTAAATTTGTTAAGTCAGGGACGGTAGGAAGAGGTAGAAAAGGAAAAGGGCTATTACTGGGTAAAAACAGTCCATTTAAGGGAATTCCCCTCATAGGAGCTATATTATAATATTAATTATAATCTATAGATTTAATATTAATTAAAATCCATAGAATTAATATATGTTATCTTATTGTGTTAAACAAAGAAAAAGGACAGAATGTGTACCAAATTCTGAAACTTTTGTAATTACAAAAAACGGTAGAAATGCAATGCGATGTACTTGTGCTGAATGTGGAATTACAAAATTTCGTTTTATATCTAAAGGAGAAATGCAGGGAAGCGGTTTTGATGAACTTATTGTCCATGGGTTGGCTGCTGGTGCAAAAGGATTGTATAACCTTGGAAAAATTGGTGCTAGCAAAGCAATAAAATCAGATTATGTAAAAGATAGGGTTAAAGGCATTGGTAAAAGGTATTTGAATAGAGCAATTGACTCTCTGGCTGACGATCTTTCTAAAAAAATTTCTGGAAAGTCAGGGGCAGGTAGAACTGGAAAAGGAGTCGATATTCATAAAGCAATAGGTAAGTTACCTAAACCGAAAGCTGGTTGGACTTTACCAGGACACAAATTTACTGGTCCTTACAATGATTTAGAAAACCAAGTAAAATGGGATCGAAACACAGGTCAAATCTATGAAATCTATGATAAGCCAACAGGTAAGACAGATGCTATAGTCATGCAACACGATGTTGATTACTCAGTATGTGCTGATAAGGGAGTAAATGTAAAATCATGTAAAAATGTGGCTGACAAGAAAATGGTCCGAGCTCTAGATGCAATTCCCTGGAATGAGAGACAGTGGGGTCATTGGCTGGCTAGAAACACTATTAATACAAAGCAAAAACTTGGTTTAGGTGTAAAAAAAAAAAAATTTAGACACATGGGAAGGTCTAGCTAATGAGTTACACAAACCTATAAAACGAAATTTTCGTAAGCAAAGAGTCATTGCACATAATGTAGATGATATCTGGTGTTCAGACTTAGTTGATATGCAAAAGCTTAGCAAATGGAACCGAGGTTATAAATATCTTTTAATGGTCTTAGACCTTTTCAGTAAATATGGTTGGATAGTACCTCTAAAGTCAAAAACAGGCTTAGAAGTCTCTAAAGCGTTTGAAAGCATATTCAAGAAAAATAAGCCTAAAATGTTATGGGTAGACAAAGGAAAAGAATATTATAACAAAAATGTGCTAGATCTCTTAGCTAAGGATAAGATAACTATCTATTCCACTGAAAACGAAGAAAAATCATCAGTTTGTGAGAGATGGAATAGAACTATCAAAGATAAAATGTATAAGAGATTCACTATGCAAAACAATACAGTCTACGTTGACATCCTTCCGAAAATACTCGCCTCTTATAACAACAGCCGACATAGATCAATAGGAATGACGCCTTTCCAAGCTAGAAAACCTGAAAACTATGGAAAAGTTTATTTTAATTTATATGGTGATTTAGCGAGAGACAATAGAAAACCCGAATTTAGAGTAGGTGATAGAGTCCGAATAAGCAAATACAAAAGGGTGACCTTTGATAAAGGCTATACTCCTAATTGGACTGAAGAAGTTTTCATCATAGATGAAATTAGATTCACTAATCCTATTACTTATAAGATAAAAGACTTAAATGGTGAAGCGATTAAGGGTACTTTCTATAGAGAAGAGTTACAAAAGACAGATCAAGAGGTCTATAGAATAGAGAAAATTATCAGAAAGTCTAAAGGAAAAGCATTGGTTAAATGGAAAGGTTACCCAGACGAATTTAACAGTTGGGTGCCATTAAAAGATTTAAAAAATTTATAATTTAAAAATAAATAGACAATATAGATATACAATGGTATGGAATGAAGAAGAAATGAAACAGCTTAAACGAGAGGATTACCCGAAATATAGAAGAATTTATCGCAATGAAAAGATGAAAAGTTATGAGTGGTACTGTGATGTCTGTAAGAATGGAAAAAATTATACATTAAGAGGTAAATTTTCTCATTTGAGCACTAGAAAACATAGTAAAAATTTACTTTTAAATAATAATAATAATTAGATTTTTTTATTATTAAAAAAAAATCTATAGACAATATATAGAAATGAAAAGAAAAACAAAAATCATCAGGGCAAAGAAAAAAAAATAAAAAAAGCAATTAAAAGAGAAAGAAATAGAGCATTCAATAAATCATTAAAAAAGACACTATTAGATAGCCCAGCGCAAAGTAGCAGCGCTTTACAAGTGCCGTTAGTACCAACAAAATATACACCACCGCCACCACCATTAGAGAAGCCACCTAAAATAGTACCTAGGCTAAAACCAGTAAAACGGATACCAAAAATAATTAGTCTAAAGGTCAAAAAAATGCTTGATGAAATCACACCTTATTATAAGCCTGAAACTATAAGAGAATTTCGAAGATTATTAAAATTTATCCCTAAAGACGTCACTATTACAGAGCGATCTAGGGCTCTCCGAGGTAATGTCAAATCTTATGAAGTACCAATTGTTCATAGTTATGACCCATCAGTACAGTTAAATAATACTAAAAAAGCAATATTTAAACTTTTAATGGGATTATTAGCAGCTAAAAGGGGATTTAAATTTAATACTACTCTAAAAGTACGATTATCAAAACGTACTGAGAATGGGGTGATTTACCGAGAACCCTATTTTAACGCTGGTCCTTATACAGTGACAAATAGTGATCAGATATCAGAAAGTATCGATAATGCTATTGAAAGAAATTTTAGAGTTAATAGCTGGTTGGCTATCTGAAGGTTCTGGTTGGATATTTGAATTAGTACTTTCACATAAGATTAATATTGTCTCTTACTTTCCATTAAAAGGTAAATCATATATTAAGCTCCCAGAGGAACTACGTAACCCAAAGAAGACATTAGTCAATCCTAAAAATGAAGATAATCGATGTTTCCTATGGTGTCATAACAGGTATCTAAATCCACTTAAAGTTCATCCGGAAAGGATAACTACAGCAGATAGAGAATCGGCTCAACGGTTAGATTATACTGGTGTCACTTTTCCGGTCACTATAAAAGATATGGATAAAATAGAAAAGCAAAATCAGATTAATGTTAATGTATTTGGTTATGATCGGGGAGCTTATCCTATCAGAATATCAAAAGCTAAATTTCAAGACCACTTAGAATTACTATGGATAGAAGAAAAGGAAAAGAGCCACTATGTGCTTATTAAGAATTTCGATCAATTTATGACATCATTCACTAAACATAAAGATAGGAAATATTTTTGTATGTCTTGTCTTCATTGCTGCTCTTCTGTGAGAACATTAGAAATGCATCGAGAGGATTGCTTAGCTATTAATGGAACACAGGCAATAAGAATGCCTGAGGCAGGATCAAAAATTTATTTTCAAAATCACCAGAAAATGTTACCTGCGCCTTTTGTCATTTACGCTGATTTTGAAGCTATCACAGAAAAGATAGACAGTTGTCAGAATAGTGATGAAAAATCTTACACTAGGACTTATCAGAGTCATAAGGCCTGTGGTTACGGATATAAATTAGTCTGCAGATATGATAATAGATATTCCAAGCCAGAAGAAAATTATCGTGGTGACGATTGTATCGAAAAGTTTATCATCAAGATCTTAAGTGAAGTAGAAGATTGTCAGAGAATAGTGCGAGAACAATTCCAGAAACCATTAGTTATGACAGTCCGAAATGAAAGAGATTTCCAAAACGCTACTAAATGCCATATTTGTGCGAGAAAATTTCGAGGGGATAAAGTTCGAGATCATTGCCATATAACAGGCAAATATCGTGGCGCTGCACATAGAGATTGCAATCTAAAATGGGCTATCAGTCCTGAAAAGTTAAAAATTCCTGTAATCTTTCATAATCTTAAAGGCTATGACAGCCATTTTATCATGCAAAAGATTGGTGATTTAATAAGACGAGATTTTAATATTAATGTTGGTGTTATAGCAAGTAATTTTGAGAAATATATTGGTTTTAGACTAGGTAATAATTTGAATTTCATTGATAGTTTTTCATTTATGAGCCAGAGTTTAGACCGACTAAGCAGTAATTTAAGTGATGATGCATTCTTTTATTCACGAGAAGCTTTTCCAAATGATGATCAATTTAGATTAATAAAGAAAAAAGGTGTTTACCCTTATGATTACATGGACTCGTTCCAGCGATTCAGTGAGAAGTCTTTACCGGAGATAGAAGATTTTTATAGTATTTTAAATGATACAAATATTTCAGCGAGTGACTACTCACACGCAAAAGAAGTATGGAGTGTCTTCAAAATCAGAGATTTAGGTCAGTATCATGATTTATATTTGAAAACAGATGTACTACTCTTAGCTGATGTATTTGAAAGTTTCAGAAGTACTTGTCTGGAGTATTATAAGTTAGACCCTTGTCATTATTTTTCTGCACCTGGGTTATCGTGGGATGCATTACTGAGAATGACCGAAATAAATCTAGACTTAATTTCAGACCTTGACGCACAACTCTTCATTGAAAAAGGAATGCGTGGTGGTATCTCTTATATAGCACACAGGCACGCTGTAGCAAATAACAAATATATGAAAAATTACAATCCAGAGAGAGAATCTTCTTATATAATGTATTTAGATGCAAATAATCTTTATGGTTGGGCAATGTCACAGTCACTACCAGTCGGAGATTTCAAATGGTTAGACCCTGAAGATTTTATATTAGATAATTACACAGATGACACAAGAAAAGGGGTTATTTTAGAGGTAGATTTAGAATATCCAGAAGAGTTACACCATTTACACAATGATTATCCATTAGCTCCAGAAAAGATTTTAGTAAGCGATGATATGTTATCTCCATATTGCAAAGGTTTAAAAGATTCAGAAAATATTAGCAGTGGTAGAGTACACAAGTTAGTACCTAACCTTATGTGTAAAGAAAAGTATATTTTACATTACAGAAATTTACAGCAGTATTTATCTCTTGGTATGAAGTTAAAAAAGGTACATAGAGTATTAGAATTTAAACAGAAACCTTGGATGAAAAAATACATTGATTTTAATACACAAAAGAGAACAATGGCTAAAAATAGTTTTGAAAAAGACTTCTTTAAATTAATGAATAATTCAGTGTTTGGTAAAACCATGGAAAACCTAAGAAAAAGATCCAATATCCATTTAGAAACTGATCCTAATCATTTATTGAAGCTAACAAGACAACCAACGTACGTTTCTTCTAAAATATTTGACGAAAATTTAGTAGGAGTACAAATGAAAAAGGTGAGACTAGTCCTAGATAAACCATCTTATGTTGGTTTTAGTATCTTAGAGTTAAGTAAAACACTAATGTATGATTCCATTATAACTATATCAGAAAAAAATACCCATATGCAAAGTTACTTTTTACTGAAACCGACTCTTTAGTTTACCATATAGTAGCAGAAGATGTGTATAGTGACTTTTACTTAGATAAGCACTTATTTGACAATAGTGACTATCTCGAATCTTCTAAGTTCTATTTTGATAATAATAAAAAAGTAATTGGTAAATTCAAAGATGAAGCGTCAGGTGATCCAATCACTGAATTTGTTGGTCTAAAAAGTAAAATGTATTCTTACAAGACAGAAAATCGAGAAAACAAGACTGCTAAGGGTGTTAAAAAGAATGTAATAAAGCGTGAATTATGTCACTCTGATTACCGTGATACGTTATACAATTGTACTACTATGAGGCATAAGATGAGAACTATAAGGTCAGAGTATCATCAAATATCAAGTTACCAAATTAATAAAGTATCATTATCACCTTTTGATGATAAAAGATATATTTTAGATGATGGTATCTCTAGTTATGCGTATGGACATCAGAAAATAAAAAAAATATTATATATATGACAATTCCAAATTATAAAAAATTCTTGTCGGAAGACCCTCTTGCTGATAGCGATACTAGTGATAGTGATTATTATTATTTTTTTTTTGTACTTTAATAATATTTATTGATTATCAGTTTTACATACAATTCACTACACTCACTTACTACCTACTACACTCACTCACACACACTTACATACAAGCACACACACACACCCAAATGACAAAAGTACTAAGATACTAAAATTGTAATTATCATTATCATCATCATCGTCATCATCATCACGCACATTTCAATAACTTATTTATCTTCGAAGCCGCACTTACTCCATTTCGAAAAGTGAAATTGCCACTTATTTTTCCATTTAGCAATCTTGCATTCTAATTGATAGACTGACTTGATTCTTAGTAATAGAACATTAAAGAGGGGTTTTAAATTATTGGTCCTGCAATAATATACGTACTGCTTTGCGATAAGAATAATATGATTAAATAACAAGAAACAATCTTTTCTTTGCCAGTCACCAAATAATATATCTACCGCAGATAGGGTTTCAATGTTGATATCTCTACCGTTACACCAGACTAAAAGTTCTTTCCACAGCGTTGCAGTGTAGTGGCAAGTCACAAGAAGATGTTCGAGGGACTCCTCCATCACACCACAAAAAGAACAGGCTGCCGAATCTGTTTTACCTATTTTCTTTAGAAAAGTGTTTGTCACTAGATACCTATTCAGAATCTTATATTGGAATTCTCGTGTTTTTGTGTCCAAAGCAACTTTGAAGGGCAAACTATAAATTTCCTTCCAATCCAAACAGACATCATCAAAGGTTTCATTATACTTCAATTGAGCTGTCGGTTGAGCCACAAGCCCAGAAATTAATTCCCAATAGACCCTTTTAGAGGTCACCTCACTTATCAAGACGTTCTGGTTATCTAAGACTAGTTGAATGTGGTCCAGAAGGACAAACGAGATTTTGTCTACATAACCATTTGTTTTAAGGGATTTCCGCCACGGTGCAGGGATAGCATCCATTAAGGACATCAGATCAAAGACGTCTTTTGGGGAAAAGTCCAACTGACGCAAATTGCCTTGAGAGATAAATTGATTATTTTCTGTGACCAAGTCACCTATTCTGAATAATCCTTTACTAACCAAGCTTTGATTGAACACAGATTTACCATTGATGCAAATGAATTTGTTGTTCCAGATAACAGTGTTGAGTATTTCTTCGTGTGATAGCTCCGGAACACTATTACATGTGGATGCGGAGCATTGCGCAAAACACTCAAAACATTCTCTGTAGAACTTTGGAAGATTAATTGGAAGCTTTTTAACATCAAAATTACAGCATAGAATGAGTTTATTCCCAACTGGTTTCAGATAGTGTAATAAAATAGTTTTCCAGTGACAAGGTTCATTTTCCACTAATCTCTTACAAAACATTATTCTTTGAGTTTTGATTATAGATTCCAGGTGCGGGGCTTTCAGTCCCCCATCTTTTGTATCACTAATTAGGGATATACGTTTAACTTTGTCTTTACCTTTCCATATAAAATCAAAAATAATTCTATTGGCTTCAATTATAACTTCCTTATCTATACAAATTGAACCAGCACGATACATTAGCATTGGGATCACGAAGGTTTTAACAATCTGAATTCTTCCAATAATTGTCAGGTTCCTCCACCTCCAAAGCTGTAGTTTTGTTTTGATAGCGTCTATTATTCCTTCAAAGTTTAATTTATTCCTCAAACGGCGGTTATAAGAGAAATAGACTCCTAATATTTTAACCGCTTCCTGGATCTCAATATTGATAAAACCTTGATCTTGGGCTGGAGTAACGCACGTATTTCCCAAGATCAACATTTCTGTTTTGGCTAAATTGATGCTAAGACCTGCGCAATTTCCGAACTTTAAAATGACATCTAAAAAGTATTTGAGAGATCTATCGTTCCGCAGGAAAGCAGTTAGATCATCTGCAAAAACTTCAATTTTGATTTCCACTCCATCAACAACAATTCCTTGAATATCATCATTTTCACGTATACTAATAGCTAGTACTTCAAGGATAATTATAAACAAATACGGGGAAAGTGGATCTCCTTGTCTCACACCTCTTTGTATCTCAAAAGGTCCAGTAGAGAAACCATTATTCAGAACACTGCTTGTAATATTTTGATAAAAAGTATGTATCCACTGGATGAATGTAGGGCCAAAGTTAAAAGCAGCTAATGTACTATACAAAAATTTCCTATTCACAGAATCAAAAGCTTTCTGGAAATCCACTGCTAACATCTTGCCCTTGATTCCATATCTTTCTGTATATTCAAGTATATCATCAATCGTCCTTACTGCATCGTTAATTGTTCTACCTTTGACGTACGCATGCTGATTATGATGAATTATTTTAGGTAGGACCTTCTGCAGTCTCATGGCAATAGCCTTAGATCCGATCTTGACATCTACATTGATCAGAGAAATCGGTCTCCAATTCGGAATTTTCCGTTTATCTTTATCTTTCTTTTCTATTAAAGTTATTATTGCTTGTTTTTGTGAGTTGGATAATTCACCATGATCAAATGAGTAATTGAGACAATCCACAAGGAGTTCACCGAGACTTTCCCAAAACGCAGTATAAAACTCGACTGTAAGGCCATCATTGCCCGGGGATTTATTGTTTTGAAAAGATCGTAGACTGTGAAGACATTCTGTAGGCGTCAATTTCCCCTCACACCCAATAACATCTTCCCCAGATAACTTGGGGAATTCTCGAGACTGTAGAAATGAATTAAAGACATCATCATCATCTGACCCTTTTAAATTGACCTTCTTATAAAGACCAGAATAAAAATCTTCCACTTCCTTCATAATTCTTTTGGGGTCAGAAGTAAGGAAACCATCTTTGGTATATGCTTTTCGAATAGAACTCTTGGATTTTTTATGGGTTTCTAGGTTTAAAAAAAACTTATTACTTCTTTCTCCTTGCTCGTACCAATTGGCTCTAGAACGTATTATCGCTCCTCTTGCTAAATGCTCGTAAAACAATTCATACTCACTTCGAATAATTTCCAATTTTTCTATATTTTCAGGGGAGGGGTGCCTGCTGCAATCATCCTCCCACTGTTTTAACGAGTTTTCTATCGTTTTCAATCTTTGTCTTCTTGCATTAGCTTTCACTTTACTAAACTTAATCGACACTTGCCTTATTCGATATTTGATTAAATCCCAAAGAACTCTTTTGTCATTAACTTCTATGAACTCCTCGCGCCATACTGGCACACTTTCGGTTATTAGCTTACAAAAATCAGGATCATCTAATAAACTCGCATTAAATTTCCAATATGATGGGCCATGCCTTTGTTCTTCTATACTATTAAAACGAAGTACGATAGTCGAATGGTCGGAGTTTATGGAGGAAATTATATCGACACCTTCTACCTCCTCCTGGTACGAATCACTCAACAGCCAATAAGCTAATCTACGTTGAATAAAAGGATTCTTCTGTCTCCACGTAAAGCGTTTGCATTCTGGGTTTCTAACGCGCCATATATCCACTAAATCAAAATTTAAACAAACATCTTGAACGTGCTTTACAGAATCTTTCTTTGTGGGGTTACCCCCGGAGCAGTCCAACTCAGGATCGAGAGTAACATTGAAATCCCCGCCAAGTATTATTTTTTTCTCAGCGCTATCAAGAAACTTCTCTATCAGTGTGTCTAGGGCGCTAAAGAATTCACATTGATCTTGAACCTTATTAGGTGCATAAATATTGACAAATAAGAAGTCCGATCCCTGCACAGTGGCATCCATCAAAATATAACGACCTTCGGCATCTAAAACGGACGATTTAAGATTGAATTCTAGATCATCTTTTATTAAAATCATTACTCCACAACTGTGATTGGTGCCATGAGAATAAATCATCTTACCTTTAAATTGCGTTTTCCAGATAGCCTCTATCTCTTCCGTGCTATAGGTTTCCTGGAGAAAAATGATGTCTGCATTTTGCTTTTTCAACCACAGAAACAGAGCCTTCCTCTTTGCAGATGAACGAATCCCTCGAACATTTAGAGACAATATAATTTAAAATCAATGTTATCTTTGCTGAAGGCAAAGCGTCATTCTTATCCAAACTTGTTAAAACGTGCGTGATGAATACACTAGAGTTAACGGATTTACATAAAGACAATAAACATAGAAACAATAAATAACAAAACACACCTAAAAACATTAAGAAGAGCCGCAGATATTCTATCTATGTGCTGCCCTTGGGATTTAAGGGCCGTAGTTGCTTCTACCGTATGCAAATACGCAATTCACGCAATTCTACTCCCGTCATGAAAAATAACCGTGTAACAAGGATTTTAAGTGCTTAAGATACCATTAATATAAAGCTTATCAGGTTCTCGCTTATCAAAAAACGCTACTTTGCCATCCTCTCTTGCTTGTTTCAGTTTTGGCCACAGTTTCTTTCTCCTGTCTCGTATTTCTTTCGGAAAGTCCGCATACGCTTTCACATCCGATTCTTCACCCAGATCTCTGACATTCCTAAAAATAAGCTCGCGCTCAGGGAATCTAAGAAAGCGTACAATTATTGGCCTTGACTGGCCTGCCTTCTTTTTCCCTAGTCTATGAACACGCTGAAACTCTATATTCCTCGCATCCTCTAACTCTAATTCGTTCTCCAGAAACTTGTACACCACTTCACATGTATTCTCGCTACCTTGACCTTCTTCGGGAAGACCGAAGAGACGTAGGTTTTCTCTCCTGCTGTAGACCTCCTGGTAAAGAATTTGGTCTTCCAAGCCTTTGATCTTGTCCGATGTTTGATTCTCTCTTCTCTTTATTTCCTCGATGTCTTTATTTGTAAACGTCAACCCCGCTTCTATCTCGTGTATTGTTTCTTCCATCTTCTTAGCTTTTTCATTGAAAGATTCCATATTTGCTTGAATCTTGTTTACTGCGTTCTCCAAGCTGGAAATCTTACCGAGAGTACCTTCCATCGTTTGTAGTTTCGTCTCCATACGCTCAAGTCTGTCCAGGATTTGTTGGAGCTGTTGACCAATCTTTTCAGTCATCGTCAAGGCTATCAGAACTTGATCGTCACTAGCATCAAGTGGTTTTCCGTTTGGGCTTGTATCGTTCTAAAGAGCGTTGTACTAAAACTTGAGATAAAGATCCGTTTGTCATCCGGCGAATTCGTTTCGCTATCTGAGTTTGGACTCTTACTTGTTCTTGTTCGCTTAAGAGTTGGTGTACACACCTCGGCCATAAAACAACCAAGAATAATTGACTTATAGTTTGAAATTTACGGGAGCAGAATGAATGGCGTCCTCATCCGCTCATGGTCGGTCCCAGTCCCTGTGATAGTGATTATGACCCTAATTCAGATGAGGAATCGACGAGCAGCGAGGAATCGACGAGCAGCGAGGAGGAAGAAGAAATAAAGAAAAAATAAAGAAAAATAATTTAAAAGAAAAAAATTGAAGAAGATTAAAAGATTAGATGTCATTAAAAATAATAGAACAATGTCAAAAGGCTTGTGTTTCCAAAAAAATAGATAATAAAAAAACGAGAAGAGCATTAGAACGAGGAAATACATTATTGGTCAATGAAGTAATAAATGATTATAATTCAAAAAATATACCTAAAAATAGAAGAAATGAAAGGTTTAAGATTCGAGATAGGTTAGTTAAAAAGCTTTTTGAAAGGAAAACAAATCAAAAATTTCGGACTGAAATAGATTTTGAGCCTATAACAGAAATTCCACCTGAGTTTCTAATTGAGCCTGAAATGCTAATTCGGGGATTTATAGATTTTCAGACTGAAATACGCAAATTACGCGCCGAACATAGATAATTTTTACACTTCTTACGCTATTTCAGTGTAAGCTACACTAACTACGCATCTTACGCTATTTCAGTGTAAGCTACACTAACTACGCATCTTACGCTAACTACGCATCTTACGCTATTTCAGTGTAAGCTACACTAACTACGCATCTTACGCTATTTCAGTGTAAGCTACACTAACTACGCATCTTACGCTAACTACGCACATAACGCAAAAGTAGCGTTAACACTGATTTTAGCGCTGATTTTAGCGATGTCCTGGTCACCCCAATTCCTACACTACTCGCATGATTTGAGCTCTTTAGGGATAAGGTCTTTCACGCTAAACAAAGAACCGATTTTGAACGAAGAAAACACTAGCTTGATATTAAAGCTGTTGTCACAAAAACGTTGAATGGTTCTGCGAATCCGCTTTTGTGCGATAGCAGAAAATTTGCCCACGTAAGGTAATTTAACGTAGGAGCACTCTGGGCTGTTGTTGCCATTTTGCCTGTTAAATTGAAAAAACTTATTGATGGTGGAATTAATAGCCTTGTCGATAGTGTGTGTTGGATAAGAATTTTTGAGTAGAAAATCCCTTATCTTAGTTGTTTCCTGATGGAATCCTAGCCAAGTACTATTAATCTTATACGCTCTATCTATAAGAGTTCTAATTAAGCCTAACTTATACGAGTAGGATTTAAAGCTAGTGAAATTCAAAAGGAGACCAGTAAAGGTGGATTTGCAAAACACCGGGGTGAGAACCGGGACCTGTTTGTTGTCAATGAGGACATCTAAAAAAGGCAGCCTATTTTCAGATTCCTTTTCCAGTCAACTAGAAATATAAAAAAGCATGCATCGTTTGACGATTTTCTATGTTAGCTTATATTCTTAAATGACAGTGACATTGATAGAAGTTATTAATATGTTGTAGATCCTTATAACCAAAGCATAATTTAATTTAACAAGCCCCAAATTGAAACTGAAGTGTACGTTATGTTAACCAGCTCTCCCCAGCAGTGATGAAGTGTTCCAACATCTACTCGACCGCCAAGTGGAAGGTGCTTTAGTGGATGTCCACGGGCTCAAACATCAAGTCAACGCCCTTACTCAACATAACATACAGGTATGCGGCGTTCATTCTTGTTGCTCCTATCTCAAATGTTCAATTTTCCTACGTAAACATCACTACTATACCTGGCTCATAGGGACGGTAACTAATCAAGAGCCGAGAAAGACAATAAGCTATGGTTTCGAGAACAATAGACTCTATTGTTTTCCAAACCCAAGATTGCCGCCACAAATTTCAGCCAATCAGGAGGTGAATTAAGAACTTAAGATGGCGGTAGCGGCTCCCAGCAGCGAAACCTGGAAACGAGGTCCCAGGTTTCCATAGGAGTTTGTTTTGGGGTGAGAAAATTGCCCACTGGACTCGAAGGCCTGGGATCGGTCTCTCAGACTTGTCCGATTTGTCAATTGCGAATCAATCTAGACACATGTAAATGTAAACATGTAAAGGGACCTGTGTACAATTTGCAAACAAGGTGTGCGCGTGCTGACAAGGGGAGTTGAATGTTATTTTCTCAGTATATATTGATCATTGCTTTTATGATATTTGGTGGCTCCTAAAGGAGCCGTTTTGATTTAAGGTCACTTAGTGCTCCAGAAGTACGTCCATCTCATTCATGAGGAGCGACATAGTCTCGTCTTGTTCCGCAACTCTTTTGCGGAGTTTTAACTCCTTCGAATGCCTGATGAGGTTGTCAGGTACTCTCGCCATGAAGTTTTGGTCCAAAAGGACCACCATCGACGTTTCACTTCACCGCTAATCTTTGGTAGTGGGGTTTCGCCAACTAACGAGTTACCAGGCAGGGAGAGATCTCTCTCAACCTCCCTGAGCGCTTGTGAAATTGAAGCTTCCAGTTGTTTGTCGTACTCCATCGTGAGTTGTCAACTTTGAAATAAAAAAATAGTGATTTATATGCCTGCTCTTAAGATAATGAAAAAACTGCACCGCATCGGCTTCAGAGTGAAATAAACAAAAGGTGTCGTCGACGTACCGCCGGTAGAACAAAACCTTTGTAAGGCCGAAAATTTGTAACCACTCCCTCTCATGATGACCCATAAAAAGATTGGCCAATGCTGGTGCCAGGGGGAATCCCATGGCTACCCCATCAACTTGATCATAAAAAAAACCGTTAAAAGAAAAGTGAGATTGGGCTGTGGCTAGTTGAAAAAGATCTTTAAGCTCCTTAGCTGAAAAAGTGGTATTGGTATACTGAGTAATGCAACTAACAGCTAAATCTATGCTTTCCTCTAGAGGAATGTTTGTGCAGGCATATAAATATACGGTTCACCATGGAAAATGAATCTGAAAATAGGCTGCCGGTTCTCACCCCGGTGTTTCGCAAATCCACCTTTACTGGCCTCCTTTTGAATTTCACTAGCTTTACATCCTACTCGTATAAGTTAGGCTTAATTAGAACTCTTATAGATAGAGCGTATAAGTTTAATATTACTTGACTAGGATTCCATCAGGAAACAACTAAGATAAGGGATTTTCTACTCAAAAATTCTTATCCAGCACACACTATCGACAAGGCTATTAATTCCACCATCAATAAGTTTTTCCAGTTTAACAGGACACATGGCAACAACAGCCCAGAGTGCTCCTACGTTAAATTACCTTACGTGGGCAAATTTTCTGCTATCGCACAAAAGTGGATTCGCAGAACCATTCAACGTTTTGGCGACAACAGCTTTAATATCAAGCTAGTGTTTTCTTCGTTCAAAATCGGTTCTTTATTTAGCGTGAAAGACCTTATCCCTAAAGAGCTCAAATCATGCGTTGTTTACAGGTTTAGGTGTGCAGGCGGCGGTGCCTGCTATGTCGGCGAGACTTCTCGACACATTTGCACGCGCATAAACGAGCACTTAAATATGGATAAGGCCTCTCACATTTTCAAGCATTTACAGGATTCACCTGGGTGTCGGGCACTTTGTTCGAGCGAGTGCTTTGTTGTCATAGATCAAGCAACAACACGGACACAATTAAAAATCAAGGAGGCAGTGCATATTCACTGGGAGAAACCCTCCCTAAATCAACAATTGTTTCATGTAAATCTTAATCTTTCTTTGTAATCTATTGTTGTATCATACCATTGTTATTCTAATTTTCCGCTATATATTGTTCATCATTGTTATTCCATCCGCAAACTGACGATGGCACAAGAGTTGCCGAAACATGTCTTCTTTAAAATTTAAAAGTCTTGTTCTCTTCATTAAGATTGTTACAATATTGCTGCTTTTACCTCCTTTTGGATACACCTTTTTATATCCAAGTCTTTCAGACTCGAGCAAAATCATTTTACTTCTGACGAAGTTGAACAAACTTTTTCGGATTCTTGTCTTGGTGATTATGGGACTAAGTGATCAAGAGCTGAACATCGCTTTGGAGGAATTTGAAACGACTATGGTTGATGTAAGTGAATTATTCTTGCCACTGTTAGAGAACCGCTTAGACCGAACTATAATTTGTGCGGATGTTGAATCAGGAGCGATGCGATTTGCAATGTTTGTTTGATCTATATACTTGAAGCGCGAATGTTTGTTTGAGATACCTTAGATGTTATGTTTAGCTTCTAAGCATGCGTAAGTGCGCGGCAATTTGATAAAGCGCTGCGTAAAAAAAGTTCTGATCACATTTACAAACGTAAAACGATTCGAGAATTAGAAAAAATCGATTCGTTCCTTTGAAACTCCAGCGAGTCAACAAGAACAAAAATTATAAGAATTTTTTCAGTCTCACCGGCACAGTTCTAGAGATAAGGGGTACACTTAATCGTATATGGAACAAAGCCTATAGGAACAACAAAGCACACGACAAGTTGTTAAGCAATAAGCCCTGGAAAGTGTAAATACTTCACTATTTTTTTTATTTCAAAGTATGACTACTCACGATGGAGTACGACAAACAACTGGAAGCTTCAATTTCACAAGCGCTCAGGGAGGTTGAGAGAGATCTCTAGCTCCCTGCCTGGTAACTCGTTAGTTGGCGAAACCCCACTACCACAGATTATTGATGAAGTGAAACGTCGATGGTGGTCCTTTTGGACCAAAACTTCATGGCAAGATTACCCGACAACCTCATCAAGCATTCGAAGGAGTTGAAACTCCGGAAAAGAGTTGCGGAGTCGCTTCTCATGAATGAGATGGACGTACTTCTGGAGCAGTAAGGGACCTTAAATCACCAAATATCAAAAAGCAATGATCAATATATACTCAAAAAATTGAGCTTCTTACTTCTTTTCTTCCTTTTCTTTTTTTTTTTGGTTTATTTATTTATTTATTTATTTTTTTTTGCTTTTGTTGTTGTTGTTGTTTTTTTTTTATACATAATGCATTTTAATATTTCATGCTGTCCCCACAATTTGTATGATTTACCCTTAGATTGTCAGGAAGCCTATAGTTCATAAGCCCCTGGCTTCTATATAGGCTTCCTTACCATTATCACCTTCAAAATTGTTAAGTTGCCGTCTTTAAGTTCTCTTAAATTTCTAGTGTATTGCGTTATTTATTTATTTTTATCTTTCTTGTGGTTAATGGAAATAAAATGGAAATTTCACAAATGGAAAATTTGGAAATTTCGTACTGAGAATAACATTCAGCTCTCCTTGTCAGCACGCGCACACCTTGTTTGGAAATTGTACACAGGTCCCTCTTGTAACGAATTAGGAGTTTTTAATAAATACAATTGTTTCTCATTTGATTTACATCTGTCTAGATTGATTCGCAATTGACAAATCGGACAAGTCTGAGAGACCGATCCCAGGCCTTCTCGAGTCCAGTGGGCAATTTTCTCACCCCAAAACAAACTCCTATGGAAACCTGGGACCTCGTTTCCAGGTTTCACTGCTGGGAGCCGCTACCGCCATCATGAATTCTTAATTCACCTCCTGATTGGCTGAAATTTGTGGCGGCCATTTTGGATTTGGAAAACAATGGAAACTATTGTTCTCGAAACAATAGCCTATTGTCTTTCTCGGCTCCTGATTAGTTACCGTCCCTATGAGCCAGGCATAGTAGTAACACTGTTTTCTTCATTTTACTACATTCTTGTTTTCAGAGTGGTTTCCGCGAAACATATCGGCATTTTATGAAGGGGGTGTCTTTTTAAAATGTTCTTAAGAGCGTCAGCGAAAGAAATTTTCTACCACACATAGATTTTTTTCCAACTTCACTGCAGTTGCTTTTGTCAAAAATTTAAGAAAAAATGGCGCCATTGACTTGGTCTAAGAGATAAATAACCTGATTTTGAAAAATTTCAACAAGAAATTCAGGATAGCCTCCAGGGTTTTTATTCTTGCCCCCGCAGGGTTTTGGCCCAGAGGCCAAAACCCGAGGAGGCATTATAGTCTCCCCCGCGTATACGTATAAAGAATGTGTGAAATATTGGTGTAGTATGCGCATCAATCCCGATTTGAAGAAACTAGGCGCGCACGGTGGTCCCGGTTAATTTTTCAGTCAGCTCGCAAGGCAATGCTACATGGGTAATTCTTGCAACCACGAACACGAGGAGGAGATTTTATTTGCTGTACGAGGAGGAGAGGATCTTGCCAAAATATATTTTAGGCTGGTATCTGTCATCACAGCGATTTCTTCATATCTTGAATTCAAAGGTCATTCGGCAGTACCAGATTGAACTGTTTGGTACAGAAGTTGATTTGTCGGACACAAATCAGCAACGGGGTCGACAAACTCGACCCAAACACCAGACGCATAAAGATCACGTTTATTTCGATCGCTTATTTTTACTGAGTAATCTTACGTGGCGTAGAGCCCATGCGATGGCTGGGTTGACTGGAAGGGATTAAGATGTGAAACTAAATGTTTTGCGGCGTTTTCTTTGAAGACAAAAAGCATGACTCTAATTTGCATATATTGCGACTGTAAAGCGATACTTCTGTTTACATCTCGGAAAATAAATCTCGACTTCTGTTCTGCTTTCGAGATACGGTAGAGTCCTCGTATATCCAGACAAACGGTTTGTTTCAGTATCAAACTAGAATAACAGAGTGGTTTGATATATTTTCCAGAATGCACTTCGTGAGAGTATTTGGTAAAGAGTATCATGTGATAGAATGAGTTAAACAGAATGTTAAGTCTTTCGATCACATTTATGATAAGATACCTAAGTTACTTGAACAGTATGAGTGATATAGTTTACTAAAAATATAAAATTTCAGTTCATACAATAAATAATAGTTTCCTTTAACGCAGTGGAATTTTTATAAGAATTTTATATCCTTGACGGGTAAAATAGATGCGGGGGCAGATTTAGTGTGAACTATTACTAGTAAAAATAGGTGAACGGAAGCAAACAATCTAGTCATATTGTGTATCGAGTGAATCCTAACGCTTTGAAAATCCTAAAGAGGCGTTTAAAACCATTGCACAACCAAACAAAGAGCTGAAAACCCGAGTAACATTCGATGGTGCGTGGGGCAAAAAAGTCAAACTTCTGCGTAACTTTTGAGTTTCTGCGAATATTTTCTGTTGGATACACCTTCGATTCATATCGAGTGTAAGCTAACGTGGTCAAAGTTTTATTTTATGTCGAGCCGCTGAAGTTTTTTCTGTTCTCACAGGAAAAGATAAGCGTTGCAGAGGATTATTTTGGAAGTGGAGGAATATTCAGCATTACAGTGTACAGCGGACTTTCATTGTTTGTGGTACTTTCATTGTTTGTGGTACCCGGATCGGCTGGGAAATGTACAGGAAAACTAGAAAGAAAAAACAAGGCGGTGGCGAAGGTGAGGACAAACTCAATGCTAAAATAAAACAAAATGTTTCTGCCAAAATCAATCTTTGTGAGGAAGATGGCAAGATTAAGACGCATTAGAATACTTTGATTCAGTCATGTTTTCCCGAATTTCCCATTGACCAATGATCTTAAATCCTAACCATGAATTCTTTTGCCTGGTTTGAAAAAAGTGTTTGCACGTCGGGGCATGAAATAAAGTACTGTCGAAGGATATACATACACTCACGTTCATTCAACTGTTTATTATCAGAGACCAGCGTTAAGACTGCTACTATTGTTCTGGAGGACATAGAGACCCACCCTACCCCTCGGTATCGGACATAGAAACCCACCCTACCCCTCGGCTATCGTTTGGCTATGGACCTTCAGAACAGCTGGTTTCTAAACACAGCATGGAGATCATGAGCATGGGTGAAGAACTCAACAATTTTCGCCAGAGTTGGCAAGAAAGGCGTTCACAAATGCTAGAGCGACATCACCGAGAACAAGCAAGTGGTGCCATGAATGGGGAAGGACCCAACTCCCTGACCACGCACCAACAACCATGATTCTTTTAAAAAAAAAACCTTAGACCAGTAGCAGTAATAAAACGAAACCAGTACACTGTGTAGGGAAAATGGAAAGTGAAATAAATTCTTCTTAAAAATCCAGATCCTCAGTCGATATAAATTATTGAAATTGAATAAGTTCCAAAATAATTGAGATTGCGATTGTTAAAATGTTACTTTTGTCGAAATATAAATTCACTTTTCGTTTTGTATTCAAAATTTCTTATCGAAACAAATGTTGTTAATTTCGAGGATAAAAAGTTCAAAATCTTGTAATCAACTGAAGTAATTAGAAAAAAATTTATATGAGAACGATTCAAAAATTCGAAAACAAAGAAGAACCAAAACAACAACAACAACCGGCGATAAAAAAACAACCATAAAAGGGGGGAAGCTCGTAACCCTGAGCGAGGGACCCTAAAATGGGTACTAGGCTGTTGGGCCAAGAGCCACCCAGTCCTGGCGAAAGGGCAGGGGCGGACAAACCCTGCACAGTCTAACATTTGAGACTGTGTGATACCCAATCTGAAAAGCAGCGTCTAAATGACTAATAGATTTTTGGAAGTGATATAAGTATAGATTTTGCGTAAGTGATATAAGTATTGTAAGTAATGTAAGTACCTTAGATAATGTTAGTACTGTATGAAGTGTTAGTAGTGTAAGTAACATTATTATTTTCTGTAATAGTATCTTGATATTATAAGTAATGTCAGTAACTGCAAAGAATAAATATAATAATAATAATGTATATATAAAAAAGGCGAGTTTCTTGCGCCAATTCTGTGCAAATCCATAGTTAAACTTATTAAACCAAGCTGTTCAGTTCTTCACCGTCTGTTCGCTGGAAACACAGTCCATAACAGACTGTCGTCAATGACCATATGAAACCATGCCGCCGATAATAATAAATAATACATATGAAAAAAAACTAGATAAAACTAGATAAAAAGGTATTTAAAAAGGTTGATATCTTGGACGTTTCGGCAACTGCTGTTGCCTTCTTCAGCAAAAGATAAAATGCAAATGTTTAACAGCGTCCTGATGGTATATGATGTATGTTAATATTAAATCGCACCTCGAAGGAATATTTTAAAAGTTAACAAATTCTCTAGAGCATTCTTAATTACTTCTACAAATTCTTTATGCTATTGTAAACGTTTGGAAGCGCTATGTGTTCGTTTATAGCGTTCGTGTCTCGCACGGAATGCCAAGCCTCGAGAATAAATCTTTGTCGCCATGCCGATGACCTGTCAACAATTTCGACGCTCGCCAAATCTATTTGGTGACTGTGGCGCATGTGGTGCTTGGCGAACAAAGAGTTTTCATCTAATGTTGCTATGGCCTTTGCGTGCTCTGTGACGCGTGTTTTTAGCACGCGCGATGTCTGACCGATGTAGACACAATCACATTTGATTTTGTACACGATTCCTCTGGAAGCTTCTTTCTCGATCTTGTCTTTTGGTTTTTTAAGTATGTTTGTCCGAATAGGCTTATGGGCGACCTTGATGTAGAAGCCTCGAAGAACTTTGGCGATTCTCTCAGAGAATCCTTTGGCGTAGGGCAAAATAACCATGCCGCGCTGGTCGGTACCATTCACTTCTTGTTGTCTATTTAGTTGGCGGCCATTGTAAATGAAATTGGCAGGGTAGTTATTAACGGTGAGGGCTTCCGCTACTCGCTTAGTTTCTCGTAATGCTTCCTCCTCGGTGGATGGAATATTTTTTGCGCGATCCATGAGGGTGCGTACGACCGAGTGTTTATGCTGGGGATGGTGGTGTGATTTGAAATCAAGGTAGCGATCGGTGTGGGTAGCCTTCCTGTAAACAGACACGGTGATCAAGCCATCGTCTTGTCTGGTTGTTTTTGTGTCATTATCTCGATGGTAAATTTGATGTTGGTGTTGATAGAATTGAGATGTGAGTGGAGGCATCCACGTGTTCCCTTTTTACGCACACATGGCTGTCATCTACGTCATCGCGGAGAATGCCTATTGTTCTCGGGACATTTACTTCCAGATCATAGATCTGTCATATTACCTAGCATTATTCAAATAAAGGCTAGGAGGCCAGTCTTATTGGTTAAGATAAACGCGCGCTTTTTCCCTTGGGGAATATGACCTAGCTCATTAACTGGAAGAAGGCGGAGCATCGAGACAAACTTTTCGTATATTGTCTTGGCTATTGTTTAGCCTGTTCGCACCACTCAGATTTAAATTTAACGGTTCTCCGCGAAAAATCAGCGACTGAAAACAAAAACTGGTTATAATAAATATCGCTGCGCGCGAGGAAAATGACCGTTTGGAAAGAGTTTGCTTTGTGGCACCAGACCGAACTGATTCAAAGAAAACTAACAGAAGGGGTTGTTCTTGGAACGCGTTCGATCCAATGTGTTTGAAAATGACCAAGCGCATTCTTTGATCGCAGTGTTCGCACCGCCTGTAAAGCCTCTTTATTAAACATTTGCGCAGTTAAAGAGCAGTTGATTCTCAACATAGTTGTTTACTTACGCAAGTCAGCTGTGTTGTTCGTTATTCACTTGTTACGCTCACAAAGCAAAGAACTCAAACAAAGTCCTTTGATCGATCGATGGCCGCTTATCTTGTTTGAAAAACTTTGAAAACCATCGACGGCTTTTACCGCTTACGTTTGCAAAATAAAAAGACAGCTCGTCTGCTCTTGACCAGGCGCTGGGGTGCGCTGGTGATGATATTTTTATGTACCTGCTTTTATGTCTCGGGTAACACCTAGTTCTGCTTATTCCATTAACTAGGCGGGAGGCTGTATAAGTCCCTCTTAAGATGACTAAATGTTAGTCACCTTAGCTCTTTGAGTTTAACGCTTCCAGTAGCTTTGCACCCCAAAGCGCATTCTGTCGCTTAAGCGGCGGAGGTAAAGGTTGCGGTGACTCGGGGTCATCCATAGTTGATTGACCTCAAACTAGTTGAAGCGAAAGATTTTATTACAGTACATGCCACTGATCTTTGTGGGAGCGGGAACGGTCGATTAGATAAACTTCTTGACTTCAGAGCATGCGTAATTTTGTAACCATTTTGCGTTTACACGGGCTAGTTCTTATGTTTGCTTTGTTTACATTTTGAAAACGAAGGATAAGCGAAAACTATGTTCCCCTTTGTCTTTCTCTTTAGTGACTTCAAGCCAATTACTTTATAAAAGCAGTCATGTGAAACGGCGGCTTAGTTTTACTGAAGGCCGTCAAAGCTTATATTCAAAGAATTGGCGGCGATTGGTGCGTTTCGATCCCGCGGCATTCTTTTTACATATCATGCTTGTTATAAAATGTCAGTTTCCTTCAGTAAGCATCATTTTATTCGAGCTGCTGCTACTGAAAAGATGGAGAAACGTTGTCGTCCACCTTTTATAAGAATCTTGAAACTATTGTGCTATCGCGAGCCAGAATGTGTGACCGAAAGAGAGTCTATGATGCTGAGCGGATCATCGCTAAGAAAATCAACAGTGGAAAGCCCTTGTTCATGATCAAGTGGCAAGGATACTGTTCCAGCCAGAACATTTGGGAACCAAAAGCTCACCTACCACCTGAGCTGATCGAGGCATTTGAAAACCCGGACCCTGACCCAGTTCGCGTGGACGAGGCCCGAGAGAGAATTGGACTCGTATTTGAAAGAGGAATGAAAGTTCCCCTTCAATACGAAGAATCGGTTGAGATTCGCCATTTGGGAGGGTTTGGGGGCGATAAGAGGGCCTCTTCTTCGACATATTCCATGACGAGATTGGCTAAGATGGCGCTTACTGGAGATCCCATCGGGCAACCGAAAATTTGTTTGAAATGGTCACCTTGGAACAGGAAGAAGTTGTTGTCGAGGACAAACTGTAGAAGAGCGATGACATTTTGGATGGATAAGTTTGTTCTCTCCGGTAGTGATTGATCAAAGCCCAGTCTCTCTTTAACAACTTCTATGGCTAGATGGATAGGGATGCAAGTAAACAGTGACACGTCGTCAAAGGACACTAAGATTTCGTCGGAATCCACTGACATAGAGCGGATCTTTTGAACGAAAGATGCACTGTTCCTTACTGTGTATTTATTGTTCTGAAGTGGTGACAAGATGTTGGCGAGGTATTTGGATAATTCATATGTGGGAGATCCAATGGCACTCATAATTGGTCTTAGCGGAACGTTGTCCTTATGGATTTTGGGAAGGCCATAAAATGATGCCGGTGTGGAGTCGGTGCTATGAAGTTTATGGTAGAGCTTCGGTTCCAACTGTTTTTTGTCACTGTCATGTTGGGCTGACTGATCTTTAATCTGTAGAAGAAGTTTATTGAGGGATTTTTCTGTGCTCGATGTTGGGTTCCTTCTTTTGTCTGTTATCTTCTGGTAAGTTTTATCATCGTTTAGAAGGTTGTTTATATTACTTTCTCAGTGTAGTCGTTGGTATTCATCACGACTACGGCTCGGCCCTTGTCAGCCTCAGTGGGCAACACTTGCTGAAGATATTTGTTTTCGTTGTGTGGTATGCCATTTTCTATCGTTGCAGTTTCATCTTGACCTTGAATTAAACAACCGCACTGATAGGAACTCGGAACAAAACATTCCTAATTTATCAATTTTAGGACAATATGGTCCATTTACAGTTGGAAACTCGGAACGAAATGTTTCTGTTGTACACTAGAGTGGACGTTTCGTTCCTACCTTGTATAAAAGGTGGTCCTCTTGGAGTCAATACGAACACAAAAACGAGGAACAATCCATACCAGTAGAGGAACGTTTCTTTTGATATATCGGAACAGCCAACGAAACCTAAAATCAGTGAAAAAAATGGGGCAAGGAAGATAAACGCTTCGGTGAAATGGAAGAGATCTTTAAAGTCTGGTGAAGTTTATTTCGCAAAAAGCTAGCACAACAGGCTATGATGAAATTTTGGGAAATGTTTGGAAAGCAGAAAAAAATCTGTCAGATCGACATCAATAAGGGAAAAGTTACAAATACTCTGTACATCAGAACGTCAGAAGAAAAAACAACGTTCAGCCCATGCCAGCTGTTTGTCAATACTTTGTGCCTCGACTTCCACAATGTTTGAATTGCGCATTTAAGGAAGCTAGAGTAGCTTGCTGCTTGTAGGATTTTCAAATGCCCTTGCACACGCGTTTGATTTGATTTTTCTCGTTAGATGCCGGTGGCGATTCTACCGTACCAAATGGACTTTCTTCTCCAAGCGAACCACAGGATGTAGTGATGGAAGAGGACACTGCAAGACCTGAAGGTTTAATTCGTTTTACCGTGCAGAATTTCAGCAAACTCAATAAAGCAACTTTGAGTGGCCCCATATACGTGAGGAATTTACCATGGTAAGAATATCAAATTGATACAAGTGGTAAAAAACCTAGGAAATCGTTGACCAGATTATAACGTTTTTTCTTATAAAGGTTAAAATCACGTTAGATTTAGGAATGTGAAAATCCCGTCCTGGGAAGAACGTATAGTTTCCCCCGCAATCTGTGAGGTTTATGAATTATTCATCCAATGATTTTATCGTGATGCCAATCTGATTCTTATTTTTAGCTCAGTTGTTTCAGCGCCATAAATGCTTTTATATGTGTATTCCACGTACAGACTCTGGTTTAAATTAAGGTAGCTGAACTTCTAAAATAACAGGAGATTGATTTACATGTACTCAACTTGTCAACATGAAAAACATTTTCCTGTATGTAATTAACCTAATTAGTTGTAAGATACCCTGGGTTGTTTATTTGCCATCTGAATACTACGTTTACTGATTCAGTAGCTGGAAATAAAGTTATCACCATGGAAATATTAGCTTTCCTTGCAGTTAGATGACTGACGCACTTCGACGCTTCACCGGGGGAAAAAAGTACAGCCATATTTAATCGTACGCCATTCCCGTTTCACGGTCCGTTTCACGACGTTTGAAACAGGAAAACATATTTTTGACGGTCTGCTTGGCAGCTTGTTTGATCCCTTGAATTCTCCAACAGTACAGAAGCGGATTTAAAGAAGAGTTAAACAAAACTAGAGTTCCACACCAATAAAGCGCCGCCGTAACATGATCATCCCAGCCCGTGTAGCGGCCGACGATCTTGAGACAAACGTACGGAAGATAACAGATAGAAAAAGACGCATACACATACAGAGTGCTGTAGAAAGACCTTCTGTACGTCACCATGTTAAAGCTAGAGTCATGTACACTTCTTTTTATCTCCATTGATTGTTGATTACGTTTGGTGAAGTGAAAAACTCGCCTTGTGTTTTGCTTGCGGATTGCACTGTACACCAGAATACAACATATAGAAGTAACGAGCGCGCATATAAAGATTCCGCCGTAATTTGCCCCCAAATAAAGAGGATAATACCAGATGTACGCTGATGACATGACCGCGCTTAAAATGTATGAAAATATAAGAGTCATAGATACTCTTCTAAGCGTCACAGTTTCTCTGTATCTGAATTTCAGGCGCAGTGCGAGGAGGCGGTCCACACTGATGGTTGTCATTGTCAGAAGTGAAACTGCACATAAAAACACCGATAAAACGTTGTGAACGGCGTAGATTGAGCTGTAGGAATTGCTTGCATCACCGTGTGCATTCATCTCGGTTAAAAGATATGCCAGGAATAACGGATGTCCAATGAGGCCAACACCAAGATCAGACAGAGCTAAGCTTAAATACAAAGCTTTGGACGGAGCGTGAAGCGAGGAAATCTTGCGCAGCGAAATGGCGATCACGATGTTTCCAAACGTGGCCGTAACTGAAAGCAGGACATTAAGAACTGAATTTCCTATGTATGATACCAAGAGAGGGTGGGATAACTTTGGGGCAGTTGAAGAGTTGAGGAAGCTCTGCTCTGTCATGTCGTAGGAACAAATTAGCTTTCTTTTATCGCCAGCAATCAACAGTGAGATTTTAGCGCGATGGAGTGCTAGCTGACCGGTGGATTCATCTGGCGGAAAACTGATGAAAGGATACGACTTTTTGAATCCAAGGCATGTAAGTGATCACGTACTACAGATCACTGAAACGGAAGGAAAATAAGTAATTTTAGTTGTAGTTAAAGAAAAAAAACAAAGAAAAAACTGAGGTACAAATAACTGCGCCGAACTAAGACTTTTCACGAAACTCAAACAAACCGTTAGGTACTTATATTTGCAGATTATGCTGTATTCCTCTCTGAATATTTCTTGGTTCCCTAACTTGGGAACAGGTGAATTGTTTGACTGTTTTCCTGATCTGGCTTTTTTATGTTAGCCTGTGTTTGTTCTAAACTGTCACGCTTACCAACGGAGTAGAGACAATTTCTATTCGTTTGGCCCATCAGGTTGCAAGATCTAATAATTGTTGGCCATCGTTTATATACGCAATTGAATGACTTGACATTTTTCGTCTGCCAAAACTGCATGATATGTGTGAATTGTTCAGAGCCGAGATAAAAAGTTTTAAAAGAATACTGCAATCATGCAGTCCGTCGCAAAAGCTTACGTATGGTTCTCATTAATTAGGAGCACAAGTTACGTCCTAATGGACAAGTCCAGTGTTTTGAAACATCAACATTTTGAAATTATGTTTGATTGATAACCATTAAAGAGCAAAGTCTTCTTCAAATTAAAGAGAAGGGAAACACATGCTGTATTTTCACAACGTTCAGCAAACAATAGTGCTGAACCAAGGTACAGGAGAAGCATCTTGAAAAATTTGGCCTAACGTGTTCAAGTCCCCTGTCAATCTTCCCCAATCGAAACACACAATCCTGTTTTTTTTTTGGAAACTAGTATCCCCTTTGGCGTGAGGCTTCGTTCAATTTGAAGGTAATTAATACAACGGAAAAACAATGAAAATTACCACCATGAACAGCCGTTAGAAAGTACAGCTGTCATTATTAAAAAACTGCATCCAGTAGCAAAAATGGGTTGGAGGGTAGGGTGGGGAGATCAGACTTTATCGCTCAAAAAGGCAATTGATGAACCGTTTGTGAAAGGACGAGAGGAAAATGTCACAGTTCCCATAGCTTGTAAAACTGTTAGTAAACACTCCGGCGACTATAATCACATTTAAGTATTGATGAATCTCCAAGCCAAGTCGAGATTAATCCTCTTTTATATGATTTAGCCAGTAAGGGTTCTCATTTAGCCAGAAAACTGATGATAATGATAAGACAGCGCTTAGTTGCGAATGTTTTGTTGTTTCCTCTTAAATTATGACTGAAAGACTGTGAG
>OZ026605.1:13385455-13387955 GCA_964020085.1 Micromussa lordhowensis
TATTCAAAATATTGTAACTAGGCCAGAAAAGAAAACCGGTGATGGCAACACGATCAGAATAGTTCTTCCCTTCAAAGATCAGATAGCCGCTAATGCAGTCCGTAGGCAATTACGTGATCTCAGCAGAAAGATTTGCGTCACTTTGCAGCCAATTTTTGTGAGCAAAAAATTGTAACAAGATCTTAAGCCGAAAGAAATTAAGCCGAGTATAGTGAATCAGCAATGCATTGTTTATAAATTTGCATGTGATCTGTGTGATGCAGATTATGTCGGTTATACAGCCCGACACCTCCATCAGCGCATTGCCGAACATAAGTATTCGGACAGAGCTGAAAAACGACTGCGCATGCGTCACTTACGACCCAGTCAGCGGGACCAGTCGGCGGGCGTCGGCGGGAAAATCTCGACTCAAACAACAAATTCCTAATGCAAAATCAATCACAGAATGGTGACGTTATTTTGTCGATTTTTACATGACTATGAGAGTTTTACTCCCCAAAACGCTTTATTTATCTTCGTGGGATTGCGTTTAGTGGTCCTTATCGCTGAAACTTTCGAAAGGCTAAGGATTTTGTTGGACTCTTGACTTCGCGGTAAAATTTCGGTTTGTGTTCAGGTATGAAACTGTGGTGTTCAGGAGATATGTTTTAGCACTCTTATTGGTCAGTCTTTTGCGAAAGTTTGAAGCTTATCTGGTCTACCTAAGTCTTATCCAAAGTAAAAACCCTCGGCGCTTTTCATTTTTTCAAAAATTCCGCCATTTCACTTATATGTTGCTATGGTTTCAATTTGTCATCCCCAGTTTTCCCACGCGAATTGATGACATGCGCAGTCGTTTTTCAGCTCTGTCAAGTATTCGTCAATCGGTAAACACCTTTTAGAAGCGCACGATGACAAAAATCTTCTTAATGAGGGGCCAATTTTGTGTTCTCAAGAAGTACCACGGGAAATTTGACTGCCTCGTTTACGAAATGCTATTCATTCAAGAACTGAGGCCTCGCCTTAACACTCAGAGTGACTCCAACAGTGCTAAACTCTTTGTTTAGCTTGTAGCTTCTTTTTAATGCATATGAACTATTGTTTTCTCATGTATTTAAATAATGTTCATACTGTTTCTTTAATTTAACTTGATAATGACGTCCGAGAACGTCGAAACGTCGTGTATTTTTTAACCGTTTTTTAAAGATTTCTTACTGTTTTTAAGAAAAGTTATCGCGCAATATTTTTATAGCTAGATATCTTAGATTCTTGACTTAGTTTATTGAATGGTTACAATTTTTATTTTTTTATTCCGTGACAGTGCAAACCAGCCATAGGCAATGACAAAAGAAGGTGAAGGGAATCTTCCATATAGGTCTTATTCCCAAGGTAATTCCACTCAAGTTGTTTTTAGATACATACCCAGTCCTTCAGCGGAAAATGTCACCAAGCGCGTTGGATAGATGTTTTCGCGAAAGACGGAGCTTAAAGCTTAAAGCCGCTTATTCGCGTCACAGGATTGGCTATCGGCTAGACATTTCTGGGATTTCCGCGTGTGATCTAAAAATAACTTCGACAGGGATTACCGTAGGAATAAAAACCTCTATAGGGGATCAACCCTCTTGATCTTCGTCCTCCCTAATTGGCATTGACTTTTACGTATCAGCTTTAACTTCCTTATCACCTTCATGTTTTGTGTATAAGCACGCTACTCAACACCGTGACAACCTGATATAACACAACACTGTACTCTCTTTTATGCCTTTGATCAGTTTTCGCTTTGTACCTCTAAAGCATGCTCAGTAGTCGCATTACAGTCGATTTACTC
Organism: Micromussa lordhowensis; assembly: GCA_964020085.1. Taxonomy (NCBI): domain Eukaryota; kingdom Metazoa; phylum Cnidaria; class Anthozoa; order Scleractinia; family Lobophylliidae; genus Micromussa; species Micromussa lordhowensis. The sequence continues at coordinate 13,387,263 of OZ026605.1, forward strand.
ACTCCTTGTTTTCAGTTTCCACGTTACCCTAGCTCGGAGTCTCACGCTTGCTCCCGAACTCGATGGCAAACCACTAATGTGACAACTACTATGAATGCGTTACAGTTTTACCAGAAGCCGTGATGGCATGTCTTGAATATTATTCCAAGAACGATACTAATATCGGCCCTGTTGAAGCGTAGTTAAGAGAAAACGGTTCTGAACTCGCCTCACATCATGACACCTCAAGCCATTATTGTGAAAGCTCTCTTCACATTATCACTTGTTTCCCTTGGTAAGTATATTGTTACGACTTATTTTACTTTATTTAAAATCGATGACAAGCATTAAAGTTTCTCTCTTAGGATACCGCATTCACAGTTAAATTCCGAGCCTTCGTGCCCAGAATCTACAGTATTAACTGTTTAATAAACGTATTACCACGAGACGGTTTAAAATTTCAAAACACGTTTTGGTTCAAAGTTCCTGTCTTTACACACATTTTTCATTTTCCATTGTTACGAAATTCGGCTTAAGTTTGGCAATATTGATGATCTTGTCAAATTCAACTGATGTTCTACCTTCACTGTGGAAAATTCGTATACAACAGAATTCGCACAAGCACGCTCTAAATGTGAGTTCAACGTTCAATATATTCAAAAACAATTCCCTTGAAATGTGTCCACAGCTCAAGAAGCTACCTTTTTGTAATAA
>OZ026605.1:13395455-13450455 GCA_964020085.1 Micromussa lordhowensis
GAAAAGAAGAACAACCAAGTTATCAAAAAGGGAAATTTGCATTAAAATACTGACGAAGGATGCGTAAATTGTTTCATATCACTCTGAAATTGAGATTGGTTGATTTAAACTACAATTTTGAATGTGATTGGTTAATTTAAACTACAACTTTGAATGTGATTGGCTTATTGAACTGTCCGATAACAAACTGTTCGATAACAAGCTGTCCGATAACAACTTGGCAAGTGAATTAGTGGAAAATATGATTTTTAAAATCAATCGAGGAAGTAGTGATTTTTATGATTATGACAGTACTGTTCAAAACCATGAGCATACTCCTTGCCCCTCCCACCCTCGCCCAAAAATAAAAGCCCCCCGCACCTCGGCGACTGTTTTTCATTTCCAGGAGTTTGTCAAAAAAAAAAGGGTAACGGGGAAGGGGAAGGGGACAAAATGAGACAAAATTTTACCAAATCTTTTTGATCACGAACTCGCGAACACACTGAAAACGCCTGCACTGCAGGCTACGCCAAACCATAAACATTGACGCGCAAATGTATCCCCGAGTATAGTGGGGACAGAAACAACTGCCTTAGAGAACTGCGCATGTGCACTAGCCACACTTCAATGCGAGGCGCCTCGGCTAATGTCACAATGGTGGACGAAAAGAGTTTGGCCTAGTAGATTTCCTGTACTTTTTATTTCATTTACGTTTAACGATCCTTCACTTCGCCGTTTGAATCTGAAACTTTCGATGCAATAAGGGCTCATCGCCGTGTTTCCCGGTGCGGGATTTTGGGGCGCAATTGGCCGCATAGCTAGTAAACACATCAAGGTAGTAGCGGGGACTCGCTCTTCGAAAAGCCGTCCCAAGATTTCAAACTGCAAACACGAAGAAGAAAGTATGAATGCGATTGAAAATGAAAGTGATCAGGAGGAAATGGACACGAAAGAAGGTATGTCGTATAACGCTAGTTTATACCTCGCCTCGACTTCCACAATGTTTGAATTGCGCATTTAAGGAAGCTAGAGTAGCTTGCTGCTTGTAGGATTTTCAAATGCCCTTGCACACGCGTTTGATTTGATTTTTCTCGTTAGATACCGGTGGCGATTCTACCGTACCAAATGGACTTTCTTCTCCAAGCGAACCACAGGATGTAGTGATGGAAGAGGACACTGCAAGACCTGAAGGTTTTATTCGTTTTACCGTGCAGAATTTCAGCAAACTCGATAAAGCAACTTTGAGTGACCCCATATACGTGAGGAATTTACCATGGTAAGAACATCAAATTGATACAAGTGGTAAAAAAACTAGGAAATCGTTGACCAGATTATAACGTGGAGTTTTATAAAGGTTAAAATCACGTTAGATTTAGGAATGTGAAAATCCCGTCCTGGGAAGAACGTATAGTTTCCCCGCAATCTGTGAAGTTTATGAATTATTCATTCAACCGTTAATTTTGTTATTTTATCGTGATGCCAATCTGATTATTATTTTAGCTCAGTTGTTTCAGCGCCATAAATGTTTTCATGTGTGTATTCCACTACAGACTTTCGTTAAATTAAAGTAGCTTACACTGAACTTCTAAAATAACAGGAGATTGATTTACATGTACTCAACTTGTCAACATGAAAAACATTTTCCTGTTTGTAATTAACCTAATTAGTTGTTACAAGATACCCTGGGTTGTTTATTTGCCATCTGAATACCATGTTTACTGATTCAGTAGCTGGAAATAAAGTTGTCACCATGGAAATATTAGCTTTTTTAGCCAACATATTGCCCTTACTTGTATATAACAGAGAATTTCTTTAACTGATCCCTGCATGGGTGACCTATTGTTGTTGTGCTAAATAATGTATGTAGCATTGATACATTGAGATTGATTTAAAATTTAGTAGTTGGGATATTTTATTTAACTAACTAATAAGGACTTGAAAATCATGGTTTTCAATCTCCCAGAACCTTTTGTAAAGGGTGTCCCTAAAATGAAGACCCTAAGACTTTAAGACCCCAAAAACTCTACGAAGACCCCCTAAATTTCTAAGGCATTTTTACCCTTAGTGAAGTTTTGCTCCTTCTTTAATTTTGTGATATCAACATGGTGTCAAGTTTTTAACCGCCATCTTAAGCTGAGCAACTTAGCTCTCACACTTGGCTGGAAGTGGGGTGACCTACCAATTTGTTTCCTTTGTGGTTGTCCTCATTTCAAATAAAGTCTGCTTTGTATTGTTCTATGTTTTAGCTATATATTTTAGCTAGTAGTTCATGTTTTGGTATTGGCCTTCAAGTACAAGCACATAAAAATATATATGTGTATATTTACAAGTAACAATTTACTAAAAAAAAAAGTTAGAAAAATTGAAAAGCCTATTGTGAACGTATGATCCATCAAATAATTTTCAATTCCGGCAGTCTATTTTGACTGTTGACTGAATTATTTTACCACATAAAAGCTTTGAGAAAAATTCTCCAAAATAAGTGGCCTTGGATATAGAAAAAAAACACATTCACAGACAAATACATGTACATGTATCTGTACACATTTTTGAGCCAAATAGAGGTTAAAATAAGTTGACCATACTGGCAAAAGAGGTCTTCCCAACCTATTTCTGGTGCTATTGTCGACATGCACTGAAGTGGGTAGTGGGAAAAGTCTATAAAGCAAGAAAAACCATCAATAAAACTTCTTACAGTACTTTGCCTTTAAATTGCATGCAAATTCTAATTAACAATCATAGGTTATTTTAGTCATAACCCAGCATGCCAAGAGAATAAAGAAAATTTGAAAGCCGATCAAAATCCACCAATCAAATGCCAAGGATATGACTTTTTGAACTTGTTAAAGAAAACTTTGTCTTCTATCACGTCCACTGAGATGATAATACTCATGACCATTGGTCAAGTCCTAAACTTCAGAGCCAGTTACATGTTACTGAAAGGTGCAATAAAAGCAAGAGCAAATATCTGTGGCTTTATGAGCCACATTAACTGTCTGAACTTCTCGCATGTATATCAGAAGTCAATATGCTAAATAACTGTATTCTTGTGTTCTAGGCGTATCATGTGTATGCCAAGGTACTCCAACCATGAGAAAGTCAAGAGTGTTGGATTCTTTTTGCAGTGCAACCCAGAAGCAGAATCATTGTAAGTGTGGCACATGTTGCAATTGAGGGCGATACAGTAGAAAAAAGCATTTTTTTGTCACTTGATACTTCTTTTTTGAATCCAATTCCACTCTTTACTAACATTTACTGTGACTTCATTGGTAGATCAGGACCTGGTTGACCAATTTCTATATTCTCATCACCCTCATGCGTGATAGCATAATTATTGATATTGCTAAGAGGAAAGTAATGGTGCTCACATGTGAGAATTTCACTCATGTCTGTTTGTAGATCATGGTCTTGTCAAGCTTCAGCGAAGTTGTCACTCTTAAGTCAGCAGGAAGGTGGTGAAGACTTCACAAGAAGTGAGTCTAAAGTGATAGATGAAGGATGCTCTATATATGAATAATTATATACAGTGAAACCTGCATTAAGCGGACCCCGTATTAAGTGGACACCCTCTATTAAGTGGACACCGCCTTGAGTCCCTAAACTTTCTTCCCACATTTACTGTAAAAACCTGCAATAAGGGGACACTTCGCGGATACTTCAAGGGCTTTTTAGTTCTAAAAGCACAGCTCAGACACCGTTAACATTGTTCAGCGATGTCATTTTAAAGCTAAGTAGATTATTCCAGATTCATCCATTGACTGTCTGGACATTATGCTAAGAGCAGTCTTTGATCTTACACGATGTTACAGAAGGGTTAATAATTAACTATTATTGCTGAACCTGTTTAGAGCGGACACCCTGTATTAAGCGGACAGTAGTGAGGGTCCCAACGGTGTCCGCTTAATACAGGTTTCACTGTATTTGTAATTGTAGTGTTCTTCAGAAAATTGCCCCTATTGATATGATCTGATTTATAAATTGATGACTGTATATACATGTATGTTACCGGAGAAATTGGAAGGCAAATAAAACAGATATTTGTTCTATTAATCTTCAGAAAAATCTTTAATACCGTTCAGCAGAGCCCCAAAGTGTATATACATGTAGTTACATGTATATATACAGGTATCTTGTTGATAGTCATATAGACTGGCTGTAGAGAGATTTTGTAGAGAGTAAAGAAAATGAATTAATCATTGACATCATTAATTTTTGTTTAATTTCTCTTTCTTCATTTATAGAAATATCCCATCTCTTCTTTGCCAAAGAGAATGACTGGGGATTCAGTCACTTTGTTCCATGGAATGTAAGTCAGTTTGATTCACTCTGAGTTAATTTTAAAACACAAGGATCCAGTTGTTGAAAGGTTGGATAATGCTATTGAGGAGATAAATCACTATCCATGGAATAAATGTTAACTAAACAAATTACACTAGGGGATTGATTAACGTTTTCAGCAGGAGGGCAACTGGTTTTCACAGGTAGACAAAACTATTTGAACCGAGCTTCTTCATAAGAACCTTTTCGCTGAAGGGTCAAACTAGGGGGGTAAGATCATCCTGACAGCCGACCAATTTGCCAGGCACTAGTGATTTGTTATAAAGTTTTGTACACAAGGAACAGCCATTCAGAGGCACTGTGTGGATCTGTGTTGAGCTCTGTTGTCCATGTTAGTTTTCTCAGCTGAGTGGTAGATCAAGCATGCCAGCAGACAGACTGTTATAGCACATCATGTCTGCCAACTATTTGTTACTTTATTTCTAGATGTTGCGTTCTGTGGTCTTGCATGTACACTGTACATCCTTTTGTTTCTGGATTTTGTTATTTTCCCATTCTGTAGGATGCTCTTGATCCTGATAAGGGGTTTATCAAAGATGATTCCATCGTGCTTGAAGTACATGTAGCTGCAGAAGCTCCTCATGGAGTGGCGTAAGTCTCATCTTTTCCTTGTTGTTAAAAAGTAAAAAGGATACAGAACTATACACAGTCAACAAGTATTGAAACAATATTTACCTGCAGCTGTGTGTTTCACTTTTATCAACTGTGCATTGAGATTGCAAAAAGCTAAAAACATCTAGTATTAAATAATTATTATACATGCAGGTTAGATCAAGTGATGTCAAAAGTGTTTCTACAATGCAACAGTGTTGTATGGCTTGTAAGAATACTTAACAGTAGGTGTAGCGTGAGGTTATTTGTAGTAAGTACATTGGATTTACCGGTATTGTTTCTTAGGTGGGATTCAAAGAAACATACAGGCTTTGTTGGACTCAAGAACCAAGGTGCAACATGTTATATGAACTCTTTGCTGCAGACATTGTATTTTACAAATAAACTAAGAAAGGTAAGTTTAGTGAATTCCTAACAGTTTTTAGCAGGAAGAGGTCTTTGTCGATTATTGCAAAAAAAACTGCGCACATAATACTTGTAGTTTTTCTTGCTATCAAAAGTTTTGGTAAATGAGCAGGTTGGAAACAAAGATTGGTAAACAAAGTGAGGAGAGCATGCTTTACACATGTGCCAATTTGGTGGTGGATATTTTCGTGCAAGATGATACATGTAAACACTCTTTCCAAATTCTCACTTGTCAGGACTTTTGACCTGAGATACAGTTTGAAGGTTTAATGATAGAATGGAGTAATCAATATTAGAAGAGGGATTGAGAGATTAAATAAAATTTCCTGTAATAAATTCATTGCAGCTTTGTCATTGGTGGGGAGTGGAGAATACTTGTACAGTTTTGATTATGACATTGTACATGTATGTACATAGATGTTCCCAAAGATGCAAAGAAAACAATGTCTCATTATTCTATTTTTGTTTGGATAGGCTGTTTATCAGATGCCAACAGAAAATGACGACCCAAACAGGAGTGTAGCTTTTGCCCTTCAAAGAACTTTTTATGAGTTACAACACAGGTGAGTGTGAAAGAGAACCTTCATTTACAGTTAGGCTTCCCAAATTACCTGTTCAATCATTTTTGGTTTGGAAAGTGTCTTGTTGTCCTTTCTTTGGATATTGGATTGATAGCTTTGGGTTTACCCCATGTCTTAATAACATTCATTTCAATTTACACTTGTCTGTAACAGTTAAATTTTCTAATAATCTTTGAATGTTTAAATTATTATTGTTATAACAGTGATAAAGCAGTAGGTACAAAGAAGTTAACACGATCATTTGGGTAAGTTTAGTAACATTTACTTGATCTCAAAACCTGTAGTAGTGAGCAAGTAAATGTACATTGTATAATTTGTTAACAAACCATACTACTAATTTAATAGTTAATTATTTGTGAATGAAAACCTGTTCAGATGTGTGGGTTACATGTATTTTATTTCCCATATTTCTACATTGTGTATGCTGAACGAAACAGCCTTGGGAACATTTCTTAGTCAAAAATGACTTGTTTACAAACAATTTCTATTTTTCCACACTTGTCTGTAGAACTGGATTGGTTTTAGTACATGCACTTCTTTGGCAGGGAATCCTGGTATTTGTATTTGTTGTAGGTCAAAATGAAATTCAGGTTAAAATGATTTTAACCTAGTTTGATTCTCAATTTCCTTTGTCTTCTAACCCTAATTATTCATGATCCATGAATAGTTAGGGTTCAAAGGACTTTCATTTTAACCTGAATTTCATTTTGACCTACAACATATTCATCAAAATAAATATTCACTCCAAGTTGATGAATACCACTTCCTTGATTGCCTGCAAGCATGTCTCTTAGAGGGAATTATCCATTCATCTACTGTATTGCAGCAGTTAGTTGGCATGAGAACTTGTTTAATGATGGCTGAAACATTTTTTCTCATCATCTATTGCTTCTGTTTATGAGGTGCAAAACACTTGTTAAGGCTAATGTCCCATTCACACCAACAAAACTAGTTTAACTAAATCAGGCTTAAGTTTTTCCAATTTGTCGATCACACTTTGCAGTCATTTTGAGAAGACAATTTCAAACCACCTTGCTGCCATATATTAATCAAACAGGCTCTTACCAGGTTGAGTTGTGGGGTGTGCACGGTATTAGCAACTATTTTTAAACCTTGTTTAGTTAAACCACTTTTAAAAATGTTTAACATGTTGCTGTGAACGGAGTATAAGATTAAGACGAAACTAATACATATGACGGCTGGTTTGTTTTCAGGTGGGAGACACTTGACAGTTTCATGCAGCATGATGTTCAAGAACTCTGTAGAGTGGTAAGACTGCCTGTCAAATCCTTCATCATATGCATGAATTTTTGCCATTACTTAAGCAATAGAGCACTTTTTCCGTGTTTATATCATCATCAGTTCCTTCTCTCCGTCTGGAGAATAGGGCCGGTCCGTGTTTATATAGCCTCATCTAAACACGAGGTGGGCTGGGAGAATTCGAGACAGTCATGCAAACCCAAGATGTAGTCAAGGGTTTGCATAACTGTCTCGAATTCTCCCAACCCTCCTCGTGTTTAGATGAGGCTATATAAACTAATATATAAAATAATTCTCAAAAATACACGCACATCTAAAACGTCACAACCGTGTTTACATACTCTCATCTAAACACACCTATCGACCAACGAGAGCACGCGTAGTGGCTCAGTTATTTTATAAATGTAATTTTATAATCCATGTCTTAAACTTGGATCTTGTCCCCTATTAAACGGCCACCCTTGCACCCTTAGGGAAAGGGATAGTCTTTGCTTAAAAGGGGTTGGCCGCTTATTAGAGTTAAAAACCCCAGAAATGGTCGTCATTGGGACTTCGATTACTGGCTGCTTAATAGGGGTTCAACTGTAATCCTTATTCAAAAAAAAATGTCAAAATGTCAAATGTTTGTTTATAGTGGAACATGCACTTAGCTACACCAAGCTAGTTCACAGGCATGCCACTCAAACAGCTGAAACAAATAATTCAAATAAAAAATAACATTGTTAAGAATCCCAACTGGCCGGAGGCAGACCAGTTGGCTATTTACAAGTGTGGCCAAGGGCTTGAACTCGGGCGTACCGTGAAACAAATCTAGCTAGTGGCCAGAGCGGGACTCGAACCTGGGACCGCTGGATTGCGAGTCCGACGCGCTGACCACTTGGCCACGCTGCCTCCTAAATATGAGAGTATTCAAATAACACAATTTCAGTGTACTTTCTTGTTTCATTTTTTAATTGGTCTGTGTATATGGTGAATGTCTTTAAGAGGTGGTAATGTTATTGTACAATTGTTTCTGCACAGTTACTGGACAACATGGAGAGCAAAATGAAGGGAACTTGTGTTGAGGTACGTCAAATTGTTACGCAGCTCTTGAAAGGTACCTGGTGAGTGTCCACTGATGTCAGTGAAATACTGTGTGTTGTATAATAATTCTAAAATGAAGATTGATACATGTATGCTTACAGGATAATTATCAAGTAAATTATAAACTAAGTGGTTTTAATCAGTTTCCTACTTACATGTATGCAGGGTGTTACAGCTAGGTTATCTAGAAATTGATCTCCAGTTATCTTTTGTAGGGCACAATTCCCAGATTGTTAGAGGGAAAAATGCTGGTAGGTTGTCAACTTTTTTTATTGTAACAGTATGATGTGTAATTTTCTACTTGTTAAAGGGAGTTCTTGAAATAGTATCAACACAAGTATTTATTTTTAATATTGATATTGTTTTTCTTGCAGTCATATATCAAGTGCACAAATGTAGACTATGTATCAAAGAGGTAGGCAGCCACATACCTATTTGAAACTTTCCTTCCAAAGTTCCAAAATAAACCTTCACTGACTTGATGTGGTATTTTATTGAATAACAACCTTCTGCGCTATAGTTTATATATGGAGTAAGGTGCACTTTGAATTCAGATATTGTTAGCACAGTCTCTCTTGCCTCTTGTAAAGTAAAATGCAAAAAATGTGTCTAACTCAACATCTTATTTTGATTGAAGGTGGCTCCCTTTAGTTTGCGTTAAGAACCAAAGCTTTTGTGGTCTGCACATGCTCAAGGGAATGTTTTGAGTTTTTATGATGTCAACAATAATTGAGCAAAAATGACAGTGAATTTTTTCATGTTTCTTTTGATGAAATTCTGTAATAAAAATTTGATACATTGGTAATAAATATTTTACTTTAGTTGGAGCTCTTTTTTTCAGGGAAATCTATCTGACTAGAAAAGACAGTCATTTGCAAAATTGAAAAAAACCCTGTACAAACCCTCCTTTTTTAGCTCATTCATGGCGTGCATGCGTAATGAATGAGTTATTGCAATGGTACAGCTGTGGACAGAAGTTAAAGGATATAGTATCCAATAGAAAATGCCGAGATGTCCGTTGAAAAGGGCCGGAGAAGCGAAATAAGCCCGACCAACGTGGTAGCCACTGCGACAAAACAGCCATATCAGCACCAGCAGTCACGATTTGCTTAAAGTCCCTATTAGGTCATGCAGACCATACAGACAGGCACATTGCATGAAGAGATTCTAGGCTGCTTTTAAGTCTTAAGGAAGCAAAATGGCAATGTAAAGTATTGGTTTGAGGTTGGGCAGAGTTTTTCCAATGATCGGTGAAGTAGCTGAAATCAAAAGACTGCATGTTTGTGTTTGATTGTGCCACACTTATTGGCTTCAGGTGAACAATGTAAACACAATAGCATGACATGATAAAGATAGAAAGGTCACATGAAATATTTTCAGCGCACAAATGGTAAAATACAAAATGGTTGGTAAATTTCTCTTTAAAATGGGTGTAAAAATCATTATGAAGAGTTTGCTAACATGAATGATCTGGCTCTAAGAGCCCTTTGATTGTGTTTAAAATTCGTATCCTGCTGGATGCGATGTACACGGAAATTTTGGAAGATGTCACAGAAGGAAATTAAAGAAAATATCAAATGAAGCCATATAAACAGTTAAAAACACATTTGTTTGGGGATTTATATTTCAAAACTAAAAGCCAATATTTTCACAGAGATGATAGTAAAACACTATTTCATCACTGCTTAGTACATGTTTTTCGTTTGAAAGGACTGGGTGTAAAAAAGAATAATTGCAAAAACAGCATTCAAAATACAGTAGTGCATGCAACATGATAAATGATTACTCTATTGACTAAATAAACAATCCTTAAAATGTAACTTGGTTCTGCTTCTCATACATGTAGCAAGTGTTTTGCCTTGGCTTTGCCTGGTAGGAATTGTACATAGTTTATAACAAGCGTTAGCTTATATATGGAATAATAAAAATGATATTAAAACTGGATCATTGGATAATGAAATTCGAAAGTTTTCATTGGTTAAGCCATCATGGGTTATGAACCATTATACCATGCTCTACAAATGTGGTAAGCATGCGCATGATTTTTTGGGACTTCTTATGTTTTATTTATCAGATTTAGATTTCTATATTTTGGGGGTGTTTTTAATGAAACAATTATTTCACTTGTGCTTGTTGGATATGAAATGATTATAGCCAACCCAACGCTATGCACCTTGTTGGCTATCTATCATCTAATATCCAATGCGCGCTTGTGGAGTAATTAAAATACAATGTGAATACATACAGGTCTTTATGGTATTGTTTGTGACCAGACCATGGTTGTTAGTTTCTAAGGACCATGTCAAATTAACATTTTGAATTCCTTTTTCAGGGAAGAGCCATTCTATGATATTCAGTTGAACGTCAAAGGCAAGAAGGACAGTAAGTGTTTTAAAAAAATATTGATTTCATAAAATATTTATGCAGCCACGAATGTGTTTTCATGGATGAATGTTGTTTTATAGAAAATTGGTACCATAGGAACTGACCTCATTGCAGTTGCTGCATTAGTTTGGAAAAATGTGGATGTTTTGGTTCATTGCATTCACATAGTGTAATGCAATCCTAATCTAGTTTGTATTGAGAATTTTTCTTACGGATTTGTTTGCTAATTTGGCCCCCCTGCCACAGCAGTGACAAATTACACCATGAGCACAAGCATGCAGTCACGCAGTCATGTATTCGCTGTATAGATCAAAGTACATGTGTGTATGATTTCTGCAAAGCTGCATGTATTTTGACCCGCTAGCCTTCGACAACAAGTAACTGAAGCTTGTTTCATCAGGAAAGGATGTTTTGTAGCTCAGTGACAGCAAATGGCTATGAGTTGTGGTAAGAAAACAAATCTTCCGTGTAGCTCGGCAAATAACCATGATGACCCTCAGATCTGGGGTCAGAAAATAAATTTTCTGATTTGTAGCTCAACAAATTCGTTGTGGCCATAATTGGTTGTCAGAAAACAAACTTTCTGTGTTGTCTAACTCACCAAAAGGCCCTTTTTTGTGGTCAGAATGGTTAATTCACCCTTTTTATTGTGTGGTTCCAGAAAATATCCATACCCCCACCACGGAGGGAATTGGACATTCCGAAGGGGAGGGGGGGTCAAAGACCCAGGAAATTCCAGAGGGAACGGGGGCTGTATGATTGATTTAGGTTCCAGAGGTCCTTCGATTCAATACGGATTTGAGTGTTGATCTAGCCATTCAAAAATCCTTTCTTACCTACAAAGTAGAACTTTCACATGAAAAATAGTGGCTTGAATACTTGTATTTGACTCGCTTTATATTTGAAATACATTTTCTTTCTTCAAAAAGCGCTTTGGAAGCTAACAAATACGAAGAAAGTGCCGTTGCATAGAGTCACCTTGTGGACTGAAAAACACTGGAGACTAGCCTAGTTTGTTTTTGCATCGGTCGAAGTGGCAGTCCATTTCTTTCGTGAAAATTAGTTTCTTTATAAAGGTAGAAATTATGTTACGATGTCACAAACTTGAGAATTTCTTGTCCCTCTTTATCTCTGTCTATTTGTATTTAATTTTGCTGCAAAATTGGCTTTCGTCCCAAGTCTGTTAGTGATCGTGCTCGCAATAAAAGTATGGTGTCAATTTCATCCACCCTCAGTCCTTCAATGGAAATTGTACCACATTTACAAAGGGAGTTAGTCGTGCAGGAAGGTAACTTGACAAGTAATCATTTTATCTTTTCTTTTAAAGCATGTTTCACTAAACTGCTGAATGCTTTCTTTGCGAGTATCTTCAGATATAGATGTTACGATCGAGAATATTCGTATTACGTGCAATGCAGATGGCTAAATGTTTGGAGTGTTTTGTTTTACTTTAACACACTTTCTTGCCAAAACTATTTTTCCAGAGGGTATGGGGGTGTACAAAATAGCAGTGGAAATTCCGGAGGGGTGGGGGTTATTTTAGTGGCCCTCTGTGGTGGGGGTATGGATATTTTCTGGAACTACACATTTGTGAAAGCAAGATGTAAATTCGAGCAATGTAAACAAATAGATGTTGTACAAACACAAAATATAATTTGGCGACGCGCTCTCTTGCAGGGTTGCTTTTCAAAACTTTATTTTCTCAAGAAATATTTGTTACAAGTTTTGGTGATCTGAAGTTGAATTCTAAGCCAACAGTTCAAATGCCTTTCCTGGAAAACATTTTGCCCAGTGCAAGTAAATACTTATTAATTAAAGACACTTCTACCGCAAGATGCAATCTAGATTCATCGCTAGTTCAACTTCACGTTCAGATCATTATCTGTTATTCGAGCAAACTTAGTTTGGGATCCCACCAAAGTAGACCAAACATGCAAAGTACGTGCATGAATAATGCACTGCTCCAATCTTTGATTCCCCCAGGCCAGGGCTCAAACCCAGAGCGCTAGCTCCAGAGTCGAGCGCACTAACCATGAGGCCACCACGCCTCCCCTCCCACCGCGCCTGGGACATTGTGTTGTGTTCTTAGGCAAGACACTTTACTCTCACAGTGCCTCTCTCCACCCAGGTGTATAAATGGGTTCCGGCGAATTTAATGCTAGGGGTAACCCTGCGATGGACTGGCATCCCATCCAGGGGGAAGTAGAAATATTCCTAGTCGCTTCATGCTACATGTAGGGAAACCGGGATAAGCTCCGGCCTGATGGACCACTTGGCTCGTATGCAGACTTTACCTTTACCTAATCTTTGATTACTACTAGTGTTAGTTTATCTCTGGTTTAAATGTTATCAAATTGGTTTGATTTTTATTTTCCATTGTTTGATTTTCATTAACATAATCTTAAACAACAGGACATAAAATTCAAACTGGTTTAAAAAGCAGTGAACAAAAACTTAATTTAAGCCACAGTATTTACATGATTTAATTTGTTTTAACGACATATCCTTTCAGTTTATGAGTCTTTCAAAGAGTATATTGCTGTGGAAACTTTGGATGGAGATAACAAATATGATGCAGGCGAATATGGTCTGCAGGTCAGTATCACACGAGGTTGATAGTGAACCTTAAAATACTTCTGGTACTTGATATTTTCCCCTTTATTTGACATTCAAAGTTCTTAAAAGGAACATTTTGTATAGGCCATCATTTAAGTATTGTAGCAATCTTGTCAAAATGTACAACAATGTACCTGTGGCTGAGAATTTTGCAGCCTGCAGTAAATTATTAGCTGCCCACTTTACAATGGAGTCCACCAGTCATATAACAAAATGAAAGATCCATCTCTGCCTTTTGCTGCCTTCAATCTGTTTTCCTGCTTTCCACTACAACATATTTTGACAGGGCTGATGTAATGATTCCTTGAAAACATTTGGTCCAGAAAAGGATGTGTCCCATTCAGTGCTAGTTCAGGGTACTTTATATCATGGTTTGTCTTGAATGTGTGTATCACTTGTGTTTGTTCTCTTTTGCCCCTGACAGGAAGCTAAGAAAGGAGTTATTTTTGCAAAGTTTCCTCCAGTCCTTCATCTGCAGTTAATGAGATTCCAGTATGACCCAATGACAGACACAAATGTTAAAATAAATGACAGGTTTGTTGGACTGTGTGTTATCACTTTCTTTGTGATTATTAGGATTTCTTGATAATAAGTTAAAATTGTTTGGGTAAAAGTTTACTTTAATTCTTGAGAGTTGTAGGAAATATGCTTTTACTACATGTAGTCCAGGCATGCTCCTTGGTTTGTGTTGATTAATATTTAAATTTGAGACTTGTACATGTATGCAGGAGACTCACTTGTATTAGTGAGAGTTGAGTCACTGACTGGATGAACTTACAAAAACAGAAACAATAACAATGAAAAGTGTACTAAATCTTGTAACTTGTACTAACAAATGCAGATCAGTCTCCAATACAAAGAACAGAGGAATGATTACCCAAAGATTCGGAAATGAGTTCCAGGCAATTATGTTGTTATTTCACACCAAATTGTTATGGATTTATTTTCAGATGTGAATTTTTTGAGAAGCTTGATTTAAACCAGTTTCTTCAAGATCCTGAAGACCAATTAGGCCATTATACATTACATGCTGTTCTTGTACATAGTGGTAAGTCGAGTCAGTGCTGAGTGCCTGATTATTATGGTCAAAAAAGAAAACTAAAGACCTACATGCACCTCTCAAATCAGTGGGTAAAACCGACTTGTAATGTGATGGGTTAAGTGTGATGGATTGATGGCTGCTAGCCTATACATGTAGCTGGTTACACTGGTGCTGGTATTTTTGTCAGCATATACAGTATACATGAATATTTAACAATCAGTTATTCCTGTGCATTGGATATGCATATGTCCAACAAGCTTAAGTGGAATAACTGTTTTATTAAAAATGCCCCACAAATATAGAAAACTACATGTATTAAAATAAACTAAAAATGTCCCAAAAAGTCATGCGTATGCTTGCTCTACTTGTAGAGCATGGTATAATGGCTCAATGAATTGCTTACGGGTTAGAGACTGTTGTGAGTGTTTTGTTTTCAGATACACACACACGCTTACTGTGCAATGAATGAGAAATTTTCAATACTGCACGAAGCAAAGCTGAGTGCAGTATTGAAAATTTTGAGGTCATTGTACAGTAATCAAGTGCGTGCATTTGAAAACAAAACACAAACTAACAGTCTCTAACCCTTTTAATATGCAATTTGAGTTCACTGCTGGCGATAGACTTACAATGGCTTCCCGCCCGAACACTGCACAGTTTTTATGCGTTATTGTAATAACACACTCTGTCACTTTGATGTCGCCAGGTAACGAGAACTCACATGATCAATTTTAACCAATGACGCGTGTGGATTTTAGACAGTGAACGAAGATTGAATATTAAATTGCATTATCCAATGATCCAGTTTTTAGTAGATATTGACAGTAACCTTTTATACTCCTGGGTGGAGAGAGACACTATGTGAGTTAAGAGTGTTGCCATTAACACAACATAGTGAAACTACACACATAGCTAGACTTAAACTTCTCTTGGTTCATCAGTTTCAAGTTGAATAAATCATGGCTAATAGATCCCTTTGCTCCTTATGGAAAGAAGGTTTTGTTAAAATAAAATGAAAAAAAAAACCCACAGTCTTGTATCTGGGCCAAATGAATCTGGTATCATCAAGTGAGTGTTTTAACTACAATGTTTGAATTATTATTTACAGGAGATAACCATGGGGGACATTATGTAGTTTATATTAACCCCAGTGGTGATGGAAGGGTAGGTTTTAATGATTACAATAATAATCATTGTTTATGCAGCGTTACAGTTTTGAAATTAGAGCATGTGTTTCTTTTGTCTGGTACTTGTTCATGGTAGAACGTAATTCACACTGACAGAGCTTCCTTTAATTTCAGTGGTGCAAGTTTGATGATGATGTTGTATCACTGGTTAGTAGTTCCTTTATACAATGTTTCACATAAAGGCTCTTCTTCCATTGCTGATGATTGATGTAAACAATAGTTGGTTTTTTTTGGTGCTCTTTATCCATCTGTTTTTTTTTTTTTGTACAACATGGACAATCTGTGAAGAATAGAATTTAGCTAGCATTACTGGCTGCATGCATGTACAACATGTCTAGAGAGCTACAAAGTACAAATTTGTAACAATTATTTTCTAAGTCGATAGATTTCTTTTAAGGAGTCTTGAGCAGTGCGTTAAGCATCAGATGAACTGAAATACACTCAGTTATTTCTTCTTCTCAGATTTGTACCTCTCCAAATGCTTGACATTTGAATAAATACGTTTTTGGAAAGTTCATAATTCTCATCCCCTAATACTACCTTCCTTGAACTTGAATTAGAAAAGAATAATTAAAGAAAAAAAACAGTTTTGAATTGCTATTTACATAATTATTGTCTGTGTTTTATCTTTAAACCATTGTTGAATGTTTTCAGGCCACCAAAAAAGAATCAATTGACAATAACTTTGGAGGATATGAGGTACGTGGCATATTCTTATAAATTTCGAGAACACCTTTGGTGAAATGCTCTGGTACATGCACCAGGCAGGTTTCTTTGAAAGAAACCACTTCAAAATTTCCCCCCATGAATGTAACATCACATTACTGAGAAGACTGACATGTTAGATACTCTGATCCAAGTTTTGGCAGCGAGTGGGACCAGTCAACAAGTTAAGATACATAAATTCTCCATGGTCTTAAGATGCGCAACCAGTTTCAGGCTGGAACTGTTGTTTGTTCTACATGTACACGTACATGTAGGAAGTTGTGCAATTTTGTTCCTCTAATAACGTTGTGAGGTATTTCATATGATATTCATTCTTGTTTTTGCTAAGTGGACAGCAGTTGAGACTGATCAGTTCATTCTTGCTTGTAGGACGACATTACAGTAAAGCACTGCACAAATGCTTATATGTTGGTCTACATTAGAGACAGTGAAATGAGTAAGTTTACAAGTGAAAACCATCAGGGATGCTGTATATTGGAAAAAATTGGTCAATATTGTCATTTGAATCCATCTTAATCTTTCACAGTTATAACCATCCTTGTTTAGTTTTGATTTATTATTTCTTATTTATTATTTGTCTTCCACAATAATGAAACACAAAGAAAAGTTTTCGTCCTGAATAACAAAGACATATCAGACGCGCATGTACATGTATATCCGTATATACGTATGTGCGTATGTTTATACGCGTATGTGCGTATAAACATACGCGTATGTGCGTATAAGTATACGCGTATGTGCGTATAATCATGCGCGTATGTCCGTATAATACGCGTCTGCGCATGCCGTTAACGTATATCTAAGCGGTGCTGTAGCTGTTTTTTAACCCCAGAACACTGTTATTTTAAGGGCTCCTTCAATTTGAAAGTAATCATCAGAAAAAAACATGTTGCAATATTATGACATAACGTTTTAAAAACTCGTTATTATTTCATTTTAATTTTGCTTCTGACACTTTCTATGTCGTCTAGATAAAATGGTAGTATAGTCTTACCTTTTCCTGGCTGCCATAACATTTTGCTGGTACCCATTTATTAAATACAGGCCTGTATGAAGAAAGGCACAGTGAGAATATTTGTCTTTTTCAAGAACACAACACAGTGTGACTCCTGTCAGGGCTGGTACTTGCATCTCTTGATCTGAAATCCAGTACACGAAATATTACATTGTATGTCAAGATAATTCCCTGTTAGATAGCAGCCTGAGTCATGTGCATTTATTCCACCACAATAAATCTGCTCTTGATTTAACTGCATCTATTTCATCTTATTGGACTAGAATTTTACTTGTGCATGTTGAATAATGAGTGTGTCGCTCTGTTTTTTTTTTCTTAGATGATATTCTTGAAAACGTCGATGAGAGTACAATTCCTGACACACTTGTGCAAAGATTACAGGAAGAAAAGTGAGAAGATAATAGTTTTCAATTCAATTTGTAATAACGTTTTTATATATTGAGTAATTGTGCAATGGCCTGTGGAGATTCCCGACAAGTGGTTGTCACACCCATCAACCATCTGCTCTTGTATGATGTATTCTTCTGGGTAACAGTGGGATTATCACTGTATTCCTAGAGGATAGGATAGCGTAACTCCAGTTTAAAGTTAGTGATTTGTGTTTGACGCATCTGATTGACTTGCAGGAGACTTGAAGCCCAGAGAAGAAAAGAGAGACAAGAGGCTCACTTGTATGTGACAGTGGATGTAAGTGCATTGCATTCTTACATGAAGACAATGACAGAGATGGTTTTCCTTATTCTCACCACTTGTTCACCTCCAGATAATTACATTGAGAAATGAGATGTTGAATATTCCTAACAATAAGAGTAGTGGGGTAGCATCATTCCCAAGAAAAGGTAACCTTGTAATGCAGAAGTTCTTTAAACTCGTCATAGACTCCCCCCAAGTTAGTACAATCATCTGTGTAGGAGGCTATAGGAAAGGTAGCAAGAGGTATTTCCTTTTGTCATAATCTTGTCATCACAGAGCCACTGTAGTGTAATCCACAAAGTCTTCATTTAATCATAGTGGTCTTTTAGGATGGCACTTATCTACCGCTTCTGTAGCATGAAACGATTACAATGTACATATAGAGTATTTTACTTCCTCATGGATGCTTTCCACCCATTATCTGCTAGCATGACGGTATATACTCGGATGGAGAGAGGCACTGTGAGAGTTAAGTGTCTTGCCCAAGAACATGACACAGGAACCCTGGTCAAGGCTTGAACACGGAACATTTGATCCTAGTGTTCAGTACCACTTTGTGTCCAATGGCTGTGGATTTCTGTTGTTTTTTTTTGTGCAGCAAAATGGAAAATAGTGAACTTTTTTTTATTATTTTAGGTTGTAACCGAAGACCAATTTGCTGGACACCAGGGGCCTGATCTGTTTGATGTTGAGAAAACAAAATTAAAGTTAGTGTTTAAGTTAGTGATTAATAATAATGAAAAACAGATTGTCATAAGTTAATTCACTGAACTAAAAAATAGTGTTTTGTTAACGGCATTATGAAACCACTCCTGTGTCGTTCAAGAGAAAATTTTGCCTTGTACTTCAGTCAAGGTAATCACTAATGCTTGGTCAGAAGATCACTTCCTTTGGCGTGGACTTTTCGTCATATTGTATTTCAATTTCTGCCTTGTAGGAGCTTCAAAGTTCTTAAATCAAAGAAACTTCTTGAAGTGATGGATATTCTTGCAGAGGGTCTGGTAAGTTAAAAGAAATAATTACATCATATATTACCATGAGCAGTGCATCTTTCTCCGTAATGTTTTTTTCCCCCATTTTCCTTAGTTTCATGTGGAACGTTAAAACGCAAGATTTTTTATGATTTACTCTATAATGGAATTCTTTCCGAAACCGATTTTTCTTTTAGTTTTACACGTTCAAACGAGTGAACATACGCGCAAAGAAACTTAGAACAATTGACAGCTTCTCACATATAGTGGCAATGTGATTTGGCATTCTCAAGCTCATTAATAATTCATCAAGTTTAAACAAATGAAATTATAACCGTAACGGTGTTTAGGTATCATAGATTTTCACGATATTATTTCTCCGTTTTCTCCTTAGTTTTAGTTTTGATTGAGAAGATATATCAAACACTCAAGACAGTGTTTGACCACATTTCCAAACACCTCTAAGTTCGTCAAAAATACTCCGCTACGTGTCTCATTTTCAACTCTCTCCTCGGTGTTTGGAAATGCGGCCAAACACGGTCTTTCGTGTTTGATATATTACATCTGGTAGAATTTTCTTATTATTATTGAGTCTGCCGTTACATGAACATACACATAAGTAATAATTTTGAGTCCCTGCTCCCCTTTGGAGTCATATTTTTAGGCAGGCCTACCAACCCTACCCCTTTTAACAATTTAACAATCCCTGATCTTTGTCCTGCTGCAGGGCTATCCTGTTAATCAAATTCGACCCTGGCCACTTCAGCCAAGAAGCAATGGAACAACGAGACCAAGTTTACTAGATTTAGAAGGAAGCTTTGATAAAACGGTGAGATTAAAACTGAAGCCTTAGAAGTACAGTTAACCTGCTGAAGGGTGTGGTAATGTGAGTGTAATATGAATTATCGACAGTTTAAATCTTGCTCTTCTCTTCTTGGCAGCTGGGCCAGTTAGTTGACGGATCACAGTGGTGTATTTTTGTGGAGACGGTCGATCCTGGTGAGAATTTTGTTTTGACGAGTATTCACTTTACAAACCAGGACAATGACAATAACAGCCCAACCTCTTTTTAAACAGCAAATTGCTTATAATATAACCTAGTGTTTTACTTCGATGTAGCAATCAAACCCATTCACTTGCAGGAAATGTTAATTAGTGAAATTAACCTATCAGCACTCGAATAAAAACCCGCCAGAACTCGAAGCATGTAACCGATGTAAAGCGCGGGAAAAGTCACGTGTGTTGATTTGTCACCACCTTGAATTTTGCACCTGATTGGCTGAGATATGAAACGTCATCGCTCTGTTTAAAAATTAGTTTTTTTTTCTTGTGATTAGCTTCAGGTATCGCCAAACTAGGAACCAAAAAAATCATTAAAAAATAAAAAAGTCAGTTGGTAATTCCCCTATCTGACATAAACTTCTTTGTTTGTTTATTTTTTTTCCGCAGAGGAAGGAAAAGTAGGATTGCCAGTGTTCGACAAATCAAGTACGTAAAATTGCTGGTTATAACGACTCTTTGACGGAAGTCGAACTTTGTTTTCTTCTTCTTCCTACCAGATTTCTCCCAGTGGTTTGTTATATAATTTCTTTGATTTGGTGAGTTTAAAATACCTGATTGTGTCGTGATCTAATGATTGAACATCTCCATCACAGATGATGTATTGTTATTCTTCAAACATTATGACCCTGTTGAAAAAACACTGTCTTCTGTTGGCCATCTTTACATCCCCTTGTCGACGAAGTTTGGTAAGTGAGAAGATTTCTGTGGGTTCTTTTAAATAACATTTTATGTTTGTTTGTTTTTTTGTCTTCTTTTCCTTCCTTAACCTATGTACAGTTATCAATGTTTCCTTCAAATAAGACTTTCTATATGTACTTTGTAGCGGATGTTGTTCCCTCGTTAAGTGAGCGAGCTGGTTTACCGCCAGGAACGCCAGTCAAGATGTTTGAGGTGAGAAAGAATGCGCTCACTGCTCCCAATCCATTAGTTTCCTGAATTAACACTAATGACTGTCCTGTGTGTTGTGATTTGTAGGAGGTGAAAACGACCTATGTGGAAGAAATCAAGGATTTAAACATCTCCTTTGAAAGGGTATGTGTTGAGACTGTATAAAGAAACTGAAACGTCAGTCGAACATAAGCTTGACAAAGGATCTGTGTTATTCAACAGGGAGTTGAAGAACTCATGGACGGCGACATCATCTGTCTTCAGAGGTTTGTAGCTCAGTCTTTATCGTACTCAGATGATACTGCGGCACCTTTATATTATCAACAGTTCGCGTGCTGCCAAAGAAACCAGAAGTCATTTTATGTCTACATCTGTAATGCGGACACGATTTGTGGTATCTGGACACTAACTTGCCAATGAGATCATGCTAAAACCCAAGCAAATGATGCATTCCTTCCTAAAACATGCTATTAAACGATTGTGCATTTGCTTGTGAGATTACGAGTAGTTAAAATGGCCTCGATTTGTCTTACTGTGGAACTACTTGTAATTGGTTTCAGTTGATGATGTTCAGTGTAGCTTGTTAATCTTCTTGTAATTTCTTTCGTGTCACGTGTAGAGGTGAACCAGAGGTGCTCAGTGCTAGTGAATTGCCCACGGTACAAGACTACTTCAGGTAGCAAATGTTTGATGTACCTTTTATTGAGATGAATGTAGAAACCGAGAACCGTGATCACTTGATTGTAATTAGAGTTTGCTTTGGTGTTGCATTCTTATGACTAGGTATACCTATCGATAGAGTGCCAACGAGCAAATAATTTGGCCTAGAATAAGGGGTTTACTAATACAGCATAACGGATTTTTGGTTCCCTTCTGTTGCAAACATAACCGAGAGAAAATTACAACGCGTTTACCGGCCGGTAACGTTCGTCACGCAATCCCTGAATATCAAGAGTATTGGAATTTATTATCCAACTCTGCATCCTAGAGTACAAATATCGCGCGAAATGAGTACAAATAACAGATATTTGTACTCGCCTCATTCCTCCCGGCCGCGTGAAGTTCAAAACCTTGGCAAGTCAGAATTTTGGGAAAAGAAATCGTTGGATAATAAATCTCTTATTAGACGTTTTGGTGTGTAGTATCGCTGTATATTTTTACTCGTTGTTTGTATTTTGACTCGCCCTACGGGCTCGTCAAAATACTGCACAACTCGTAAAAATATACAGCGATACTTCACACCAAAACGTCTAATAAGATATATGTATCGCTGCTCCGTCGAACTTTCAGTTCAATATGATGGGCAAAGTCAAAGTGAAAGTGAACACGCTAGTTTGATTGATGAACACGACTCGTTTAATTCTGTGGCAAAACAGATCCGATTTGTGTTTTGAACACTGGATTCGACTGAATGATAAACACGCTCGTTCAGTTCTGTTCGGAAACACTGCCGACTCAACCTTCAGTTCGATATGCTAGATTTCAACACTGGATTTGCTCTAGTGGTTCGACTGGTGAACACAATCTTTCCAAAAAAGCTGCCCGATGGATCTTTCAGTTTGATATAGGTAAACAGAGAAGGAATACACTGTATCTATTCATGAACACGCTCGTTCAATTCCGTGGTGAACACGCTGGTTCGGTTTCGTGTCGATTTTGTGACTTGAATTTGCTCTTGTCTAACAGTTTTCCTCAATATTCGAATTAGAAGAAGAGTTTTGTAAAGGGTACGCTCCCCAATTGAACTTTCATTTCGATTAAGTGAGAGAGGAAACCCGCTGGTTCGATATGTTCTGAGACTATGAAATTGTTCACAGTTGGATAAGCACAACAGTAAAGAAAACAATCATATTCCACGAGACAAGTCTAGATGTAACGCGCCTCCTAATTGGCTAAAAACTACAATGGCTCGAATAGTTCCGTCCTTGCAATTGGCTCAAACTGAGTCATTGTTACATCTTACACCTTACACTTACACTTTCAAAGCTGATCGAGAATTTTTTTGCATAAGCAATTCTTCGCGCGGCACTATTCTCTGCCGCCTCAAAGACGCTCGGCTGGCGCTCGGCTGGCTCGTCTTCGCTCGGCTGGCTTGTTGGCAATTAGCGATTGGTTGAAAAACGAACCTCGCGCCATTTTCTCAGCCAATCAGAAATAAAACCAAGAGAAATCTTCTCACGCTCGTACACAACATCCGCGTTTTGCGTCGGCTATACGGATTTTGATTGGCTCGCTGGGTTGTCTGCGCCCTTTGTGATTGGTCGGAGCAATTGTTGTAGTTTTAGTTTGAGAGAAGTATTTTAAATGTCCTAATATTGCCACAGACAGACCAACCACTTTGGTTATTACAGCGTAGCTGTAAGGAATCGATTAAAGTTGTTTTTGATCGTCTCTTGCAGGGATCTGCACAACAGAGTTGAAGTTGTATTTTGCGACAAGAATGTTGTAAACGACCCTGGCTTTAGTGTGATGCTTTCTCTAAGAATGAACTACATGCAGGTATGCGGCGCTCTGTCATTTCCTGAGAAAAAAAAACAGAAGTCGCACTGACGTAGGGAATATTTCTTTGGTAAACCATGAGGGAGATACTCGTCCAAGTGACAGAGCCGGAAAACGCTTACAGCCCTACTAGCCATGCGCGCGTCCTCTTTCCACCAAAGAAAAGAAAAGAGAAACAAAATGGTCATATGATAAAATGTTTATTGACTGAGCGAGGTCGGGCCGGACAGGAAAATATTTGGCTCGAGATCAGGACGCACGGGAATCGCTGTGCTCGGTCCGTATGTCTTGACCTCGAGCCAGATATTTTCCCGTCCGGCCCTCCCATCCAGTTAATAATAACATGTTATATTATTATTATTATGCCCACACGATTTCAAAGTGTGCTAATTGTGCTTCTGACTTCTAGGTTGCCAGGGCTGTGGCATCTAATCTTGAAGTCGATCCCATGATGCTACAGTTTTTCAAGGGACAAGCGTGAGTGAACAATTCTTCTCCTTGCTTGTTTTTCTGAAACATTACGCAAAAAAATCCAGTTGATCATGATATTTCGTTTTCGTTTTAGATATCGCGACGCACCGGGAAACGCTCTACGTTGCACATACGAAGGAACTCTGCGAGATCTGTTGATTTACTACAAGCCGCGCGGACCGAAGAAACTTTACTACCAAATACTTAGCATTCCTATCGATCAACTCGAAAACAAGAGACAATTCAGATGCTTTTGGGTCGCTAACCAGTTCAAGGAGGAGAGAGAACTCATTCTGTTTCTGAACAAAGACGGCACGGTATCAGACCTACTCAACGAGGCACGTGAACAGGTGGACTTGCAACCCGACGGCACAGGGAAACTTCGACTCTTAGAGATTATTAGCTCTAAGGTGTTCACCGTTGTTAACAGCGAAGTTGCCCTTGAGCATCTTATCAACCAATCGCAAAGAACGTTTAGAATAGAGGTAACTCTCTTCTGTTAGTGTTAAGTGCACAGAACGAGTTTTTGTTGTTTGTTTTTGAAGTTTCGGCTTGAAAACACCTTGTATCGTTAGTCGGCTAATTGAAGTTGACTCTTCTTTGAGGCAATCAGGCTCAGGCTTTATTTTCACTGCTGTTGTGTACATAACTGCGATGATCATTCGTGTCTTTAGATCTTTCTCCGCAGTTCAAATTTCATGTTTCATATATTCACTTGCAAAAATCTACAGTTGTCAAACAAATGTCAGAACTCTTTTGTTAATTAGAGAGTTCTAACCGGTAGGGTGATGGGTGGTCTAATCCCGAGGTCGTTGTTTGAAATCTCACCTTGGTCGAATAATTTTTCTGCCCCTCTTTTCCCCCACTTCTCTGTACCACTTGTTTCTTCACTTCCTTTCTAGGGCTAAATCTCAGAGGGAAATACTTGGGTGGATTTACAGAATTCCAAATTACTTTAGAGGTAGTTACCTACTTACTGGACGACCTCACCATTTTGTAAGAGCTAAATATAAGATCAGTTTTCAGAGAGGTTTTGTGCTTCAAAGATGTTGGGGACAGTGGCACTGTTTTGGAAATTCGTTGTGCAAGATGAGTTGAAAAAGTTCAATCTTCAAACCTGTTTACTCGCGGACCTAACGTGTAATGTAATATCCCTGTTTCAGGAAATTCCCGAAGATGAATTAGAAATAGGAAAAGATGAACTTCTAGTCCCAGTGGCGCATTTCAATAAGGTAAAAGCTACTTTACTCTTTATTCTTCGTTATTGTGTGGGTTTTGTTCTCCTGTTGATTTTTCCAAAGCATTTCTGACCTTTTTTCCTTCGCACCATCAGGAAATTTACCAGACATTTGGAAATCCGTTTTTAATCCGAATAACGGACGTAAGTACAGCTACCTTTTTCTCAGTTTGTATTTTTGTCGTCAAATGTATCACAGATCGAGTGTAGAAGTCACGGGGATAGCAAACAAGTGATGGTAGACGTTTACGAGCACGATGTACTCTGCTGTTCATTTGATCTTGTACTAACAATGTTCGCGTAGCAATGTTTGAACTTATCATGTGATAAATGACTGGTATACATCAAGGGTTCTCAAGTTTGTCGTCGAATTGCTTTGCAGTATATTTAAATATTTAGTGTACGTTAATAGAGTTTTTATTCCACACACTAAATGTTTTGAACAAATACCAGACGTCAGCCACTCCTAAAGCATTGCATTATCTTCTGACCGGAATTTATCGGAACAGAATGAACTGTTGGACAACCCATTATAAATTTCAGTTGATCCTGCGGGTTTGTTTTAAGAAGAGAACTAATTCACTGGATGGATAATTGATGTTTGTTTGCAGGGAGAACCGATTACTAAGTTAAAAGAAAGAGTAAAGGAAAAGATAGACATTCAAGAAAAGGAATTTGAAAAAGTAAGCATTTTTAAAATCTTGTGACGTTAGCATGACATTATAAAGACACGTCGTGTTCCTTATACCACAGGCTACGTGGTATTTTTGGAATCTTCGTCGCCACTAAATAATGTGTCTATTTTCTTCAAGGTTAAATTTGCAGTCATTCACATGGGACGAGCGATATACCTCCCAGAAGGTGATCTGTTTGTGCATCTTTTGTCTAGCCTGTCATCAAAATCTTGATTCTCGTCTGTTTTTGGTTTTGACTTATGTTTCCGTACATTCCTTGTGTTTCAGAATCAGACAAACCTATTTCAGTCAAAGATTTTAAACCCCAAACACCAGGTGAGTCCACACTGTACTTGTGATGTTCCTTAGAACTGTTTCGTTGAGTTTTGCTCGTCATTCTGTGTTCAATCCACCATAGGAAAAAAGATGGCGGCTGTACATTTTACCACAATACCTTGCGAACCTAACACAGCGTATAAGATACAAGGAAAGCCAAATTTTTACAATATTTGTCCCTGTACTAAGGACATTGTGTATCGTAAATTGAAGATTTTACAACCCTTCTGTGCCTTTTAATGAACTTTTTTAAAGTTTTCGTGCGCTAAGAACTGTGGGTAAATGTACCAGTCGCCATCTTTTCTCCTACGGAGAATATTGGAGTAATTTAGCTTTGGGGTCAGAAGCTTAGGTGCGATTTTGTTGGTATTACAACCTCCACCTTTTAGAAGTGGCTACCTTCCACACTGCTCCGAAGGAATTTGAAAACGGTGGTTTCCCTCTGAAAACGCGTCAAATGTTTCCCTCCACACTACGTGACAGAAATTTGAAAACGCAACAATCACCGGTCGTTTTAGATTTGTGTTTGAGGAAAACTCAGTCGAGAAAATCACACGATTATCGTGACTACATCGTTTTCAAAAAGTCCGTTTTAAACAATTGTTTTCCGTAAACGAAAAGCCGGCGTTTTCGAATTCCTCCGGTTTGAAGAGCGCTTTCGAAAAGCTCCGTTTTCGTGACGGATTAGTATGGACGGTAAGCTTAGCCGTAGAAATAAAGCGGCGTTTTCAAATTTCTTCGGCGTAATGTAGACGTGGCCTTAGAAAGGTAACCCATAGAGCCTTTGCATAAATGGCGTCTAACTTTGCATAACAATACTTTATACGTCCTTAGCCTCGTGCTCATGCTTTCAGACAAAGGATTTTTCACATGAATGTGAGGCTTAGGATGTATAAGTATTGTTATTCCAATTTAGGCGCCATGGGTCTTTTTACAATTGAAGTGAATCACAAACGTGTGTTGTTTATTTATCAGGCACTCAGAGTATGAGCAAACCTTGGCTTGGTCTGGACCATCTCAACAAGGCTCCCAAACGATCACGGTACAGCTTCCTCGAGCGACCAATCAAAATTCACAACTAGGGGACGCTAAGTCGTCTTTTAAAATGCAACAAGTATTTTTAGTGTGAGGCGGGGTTTTTGTAAAGAAAACTCGAAGAATTAAGTTAACTATCCGGGCTATAGACAGCAGTTGCTGAGTTTTCGCTGATCTGACAATTTGTACAGTTGTAAAGACCTTTTTTTGTGCGGCAGTTTTTAGATTAATTACGGAATGACTTGTAACCTCCTCATTCATATGGAATTTGCTTTAAAAGCTCTGACTAGTACTTCACCTGTAAAGTGGTTGCAATGTTCTCTGTCACGCAGTTTTTCTGTTTTGAAAAATCCTAACTTAAAATAATCTATGAACTACAACTGCTGGAGTACATTTCTGAGTGCAAATAAAGAACACATTAATATCCTTCTGTAATGATCACTTTCGGCGTGTGCCAGGAAAATGTTAACCCCTAATTTTCCCAAAATTACTTTAACTGTTATTCACGAAAGTAGAGGGGGCAAGTTTCTAAAGAAACTGTGGACAGTGGTGCTGCGTCGGTGGGAGTATTACAAGATAACTTGGTTTTATCAACTGAGCTGATGATGTGAATTGGCCACCGTAAAGAGTTTCGGAAGCTGGCGTTTTGACCGTTAGCCCTTCGTCGGAGCGAATCGAAACGTCAGCTTCCGAATCTCTTTAGGGTGGCCAATTCACATTATCAGCTCAGTTGATAAAACCAAATTATTCACGAAAGTAGTCTGATAAAATTTCCGCAATCCTACCAAGATTTTCATGCTATATTTAACAATTATTCCACGAGCGGTTGTTGGCCATAATCATTTCGCGAGTGGAATAATTGTTTCATTAAAAACGCCTCCAAATAGAGAGAACCAAAATAATAATAATAAAAGAGCATCCCAAAAGACTACGCATGCGCTTACCATATTTGTAGAGCATGGTAGAATGGCTCAGATACCATGATGGCTAAGCCAATCAAAACTCTTGAATTGCATTATCCAATGATCCAGTTTTTAATAAATGTACACATATATAGCTCTGATGCAGATTACCAAACAAGACTACCCTTTCAGAAATTTCGTTTCTCCCGGGAACTTTCCAGCGGGCTGAACCGAAACGTCGACGACCATTTACATCTCGACCAGAATGTTTTAGGTGTCGGTCAAGGTTGGATGATGTCAACACAGGGTGAAACACACACTAAGCATGGTGTAGCGGACCAGCAAACGCACTTCACGAGCCAGAAGAATATCTGCTTCAGATAGTCGATAGGACATGAGAATCCACCTCAGTTTATTTATGATCCACTAGTCGATGATGAAGACGTCGACATTAATCTCATACTTGCGAGAATCCAAATCAAATGGGTTAACCAAAAGGGTTAATCTGGTGTGATTGATGATTGATAATGATGACTTTTGTAATTTGCGTTTTCCTGGTCGTTCCAGTATCCTAGATCATGGCAGTACTAGGTTCAGCTTCAAGGTAAAAGGAATTATTAAATTCTCAACCTCGGATAATGCAATTCTAGCTTTCTGATTGGTCCACTAGATCTCGGCTACCAGCCATTATACCTGCGTTTGACCTTATATGGAAATGAATGCGGCAAATGTCGCTCAGCATAATTTTTTTTTACGTTTTGGCGCCCGGAAGTCATCACTTTCCGGTCGTTTCTTAGCAAAACCGAAGGTTGAGAATTTAATAAAACAATTATTCCATTCGCGCTTGTTGGATATGAGATTGGTTATAGCCAACTCGGCCCTACGGGCCTTGTTAGCTATTTACCATCTCATATCCAACGCGTGCTCGTGGAATAATTGTTAACTATTCATCTTATTTAAGTCTCTAAAATTCGACAACTCATGCACTTTTGACAATGTTTTGTTTTGACGAATCATATTTACGTACCTGCTCAGTGACAAACCAATCCATAACAGAATTAGGCTTAATTTCATTTGGGATAGGACATGAGACAATTTTACAAATATACAGTTACAGATTAATGTTCCTTCTTAACGCCAAACTGATTTCACAACAGAAAATAGAAATCAAGCTGATAACACTTAACATTATAACATTAAGCACTTTGTTTCATTCTATGTTGTTATTTCATTTTTAACTCTAGCTCATTTTGTAACGGTCGATAAATGTCTTCCAGACTCGAAAGTGTTCTTTTGTTTCTCAAAATATCTGATTCGATAAACAAAACGTCTGTCGCAGAATTTCTACAACCGCTCGTCTCACTTCCCCGATCTTCCAGCAGTAAAGGAACGGGTCCAGAGTTGAGTTTAAATGTACAACAGTAATAGCAAATGTCCAAGCTATACTAAGGGGTGGAGTTATTCCTTTGATGGCCATTAATGCTACAACTGTGCCTGCCGGAACGTAACACGCGACTAGTGTCAACTGTACCCACAATGCACTGGACACTGTCTTTCTGTATCGCGCTATGTGTAACGGCGCATGTCCGTTTGGATGTCCTTGGTGAACGTGAATCTGATGATGGTGGAGTTTCTGATATATCTTTGTATAACAGCATGTTGATGTTACTGAATATAAAAAGACTACTATGGAGTTATAATGCAAAGCAAACTGGTAGTTCCAGAAAACTACCATACCAAGAGAAATTATTTAAGTCCAAAAACAAATCACAAACGCCACAACTCGTTTTAAAGTAACCACCTGTCTGTATCTTATGCCTAGTAACAAGGCGAGAAGTCTGTCCACACTGATTGCAGTCAGTGTGAGCAAAGATAACAGAACACTTGACCTGCAACGAGAATCGCCAAAGTAATCTGAGTACAAAGATTCAAGTGTTTGTATTCCAGCGTAATTAAAAACATTACAAAAAGTGGCTCCAAGAGGAGTCCAACGCACAAATCAGTGAGCGCCAGTGAACGTAACAAGATCTTGGAAGGTGGATGAAGGCACGACTCCTTGGAAAGAGCAGCTAAGGTCACAGCATTATCTAACGTTGAAGTGATGGCGAGAATAGCATTAGAGACTACAAGAAACCACAATGAATGGGTTCCTTGTAAAAGTGCCGTACAAAGCAACGCTTGTGCATTTTGGGTTCCAGCTTCCTGAACAATGTCCATGTTGCTATTTTGATCTTTGCGGTCTTCCTTGATATATCAGTTTACTTCGGAAAGCAGCTTTTCAATACAGTAAGTATGCCCAAGTATACCCGGGGGTGTGGCTTGAAATGTGTTCTAAGTATCCTGGAAAGATCGAAGGTGCTCTGCTAACAGGCTGCACGGGCTGACTGAAACTGCATATCTGAATATCTGCTTGGTGTTAATTTTATTTGTCCTAGGGATACTGCTGCCAAACAAACTTCTTTTCTTTTCGTTACCATGGAATCTGTATTACGTTTTTTAAAACGATTTCACGGCAGATGTTATCGTTTTGATTGCTATGAAGTTATCATCATTCCCACTGATTATCTCAACAGTCTTTGTTTTCATTTTAGTTGATGAAATTCGTACAAAAGGTAAGGTCAATGTAATTTATTTGGTAGACAAGAAAAATCAAGTTTATTTAGTTTCTATCAGTTTTAATTAAGTGTTATCAGCTTGATTTTTATTTTCTGTTGTGAAATCAGTTTGGCGTTAAGAAGGAACGTTAATCTGTAACTGTATATTTGTAAAATTGTCTCTTGTCCTATCCCATGAAAATAAGCCTAATTCTGTTATAGGTTGGTTTATCAAGCAGGTAAATATGATTTGTTCTGCTTTGAAACGGTCTTTGGAATAGCAAGGAAAGGCAAGAAGTCAGTGTCAACAAAGATTGAAAAACAGCTTTTATTTAACAGGAAAGTGTGAAGCCAATCACAACACGCGGAAATTCTAAACTCCATTGCAATCAGTTCCCGATGTGAACAAAATGGAGAGAAAAATAAACGGAGACTTCCTGGTGAAAAGTCTTTCTGACAGATGTTATTTGCCTTAATAAATGTGTCACCTTTAACGTTATTTCGTTTGTGGATGTTATATTTATTTAACAGAAGTCAGGAAATGTACCTTTCGTGCCATTTTAATGAAAGTAATAAGGAAAAGGATTTCTATACTTTTGAATTTTACGTCACTATATTTCGCGTGTTTCCTGCTGTTTCCTAGCTAATAATATACGTGCAAAAAGTTCAGCATGTTGATTGGCCAAGAGCGCGTCAGTTAATCTCAAACAGCGCAGAAAGTTGAAATAGCTCTTATCGCAGTTATCAGCGGCTTGACATGCAAACGAGGCGAAAGGGTCAATACTGCATTGTATTGACCCTTTAGCCTCGTTTGTGTGCCGCTCTAAACAAAGGAATATTTGACAGCGGGCTCAACTCCGATAACAGCTATTAAAGGGCATGTTTATTGTTAACAAGTATTCAAATGATTTTTCTCGTGCAATTTGGAATAAATAAGCACTTCTGAGTTTCTACAAATTGCACTCGTTCTATGGGTTCGAGCTCTTATTTTAGTCTTTTGAAATTTTTACTTGTGTTTATTTATTCCAAATTGCACTCAAAATGATTTGATTACCTTTCATATAATATGTGACTAAAAATTACTTTTTTGTGATTGGCCGAGAGCATTAATATTTACTTTGCACTGCAGTGAACTTAATAAAGGAGCGTTTGTAATCTTTTCTGTCATCTAATATGTGAGTGAGTGTATGAAAGTCCGAGCAATTTTACCAGATTTACTTTCATTTCAGGATTTACTTGCAGTTTAGTTATGGAGTTCTGAAGTCATAAGGGCTTAAAGCCAAAATTAAGGGGGTTTTAACGAGTTATTCTGTTGCTATGGTAACCCTTAACGTCGGGAAAATGAGCATAACTTGTTAACCAATGATTGGCCGTTTGTGTAGTAGTATTGATTCATCAAGGAAGAAGTACTTAAAATCTTCAAAAGTCTTCGGTTAAACTTATATATTTGGACGTATTGAGATGATTTCCGATAACAGTTAGTGTCAGCAGTCATGTTCAAGAATCTTCGGAAGGCTTCAGGCGACCAATTTAACGTTACAGTTTGCTACAGTAATGGTTTGTCAGGTTAATAGATTTTTGCACTAAATTGTAGAACATGTGCAGTAGGGTAACTTACAACATATATCCTTGGCCTCGATCTCTATTGCATTTGCAAACGCTGTTTGAGAGATAAATTCGGTTGGCTAGACATCTAGCAATGTAATGCTCAATTGCCTAGAAAAATTATATAAAAAAAAACTAGAAGAAGAAGTACGAAGCACCGAATAATTTCGACTCTAATTACATTCTCATAGTTCCAAGAAAATGTGTAATCAACGTCCATATGCTGTAAGCGCTGTTACGCAATTCAATTAGCGATAAAACAAGCATACTCTGTTTAAAGCTCATATCAGCTTTGAGTTCCACTACAGGTTTCTGCTATTTACGCTAAGAGCCTTTTTAGTCAAGAAGACATCTACGAGATGATATGGCAGATGTAAAGTTGGAAGGTCAAGTCATGGTTGTTGGTGCGCGGTCAGGGAGTTGGGTCCTTCCCCATTCATGGCACCACTTGCTCGTTCTCGGTGATGTCGCTCTAGCAATTGTGAACGCCTTTCTTGCCAACTCTGGCGAAAATTGTTGAGTTCTTCATCCTTGCTCATGATCTCCATGCTGTGTTTAGAAACCAGCTGTTCTGAAGGTCCATAGCCAAACGATAGTCGAGGGGTAGGGTGAGTCTCTATCTCCGATAGCCGAGGGGTAGGGTGAGTCTCTATATCCTCCAGAACAATAGTAGCAGTCTTAACGCTGGTCTCTGATAATAAACAGTTGAATGAAAGTGAATGTATGTATATCCTTCGACAGTAGGTTATTTCATGCCCCGACGTGCAAACACTTTTTTCAAACCAGGCAAAAAAATTCATGGTTAGGATTTAAGGTCATTGGTCAATGGGAAATTCGGGAAAACATGACTGAATCAAAGTATTCTAATGCGTCTTAATCTTGCCATCTTCCTCACAAAGATTGATTTTGGCAGAAACATTTTGCTTCATTTTAGCATTGAGCTTGTCCTCACCTTCGCCACCGCCTTGTTTTTTCTTTCTAGTTTTCCTGTACATTTCCCAGCCGATCCCCGCGGCCATTAGTACCACAAACAATGAAAGTCCGCTGTACACTGTAATGCTGAATATTCCTCCACTTCCAAAATAATCCTCTGCAACGCTTATCTTTTCCTTTGAGAACAGAAAATAAAAACTTCAGCGGCTCCACATAACATAAACTTTAACCACGTTAGCTTACACTCGATATGAATCGAAGGTGTATCCAACAGAAAATATTCGCAGAAACTCAAAAGTTACGCAGAAGTTTGACTTTTTTGCCCCACGCACCATCGAATGTTACTCGGGTTTTCAGCTCTTTGTTTGGTTGTGCAATGGTTTTAAACGCCTCTTTAGGATTTTCAAAGCGTTAGGATTCACTCGAATAAAAAAAAATAAAAACACTGGAGGCTATCCTGTATTTTTTGTTCTAATTTTTCAAAATCAGGTTATTTATCTCTTAGACTAAGTCAGTGACGCCATTTTTTCTTACATCTTTGATAAAAGTAACTGCAGTGAAAGTTTGAAAAAAATCTATGTGTGGTAGAAAATTCTATCGCTGACGCACTTAAGAACATTTTAAAACGACACCCCCTTCATAAAATCCCGATATGTTTCGCCGAAACCACTCTGAAAACAAGAATATAGTAAAGACATATTGTACTGACCTGAGTGGTTCCCGTATTTTCTGCCAGAATGTGAAAAAGCCATTGCTCTTCGGTTTGTACATATTCTTTGAAGCATCGCAAGAAGTGAGTAGAATCGAGAGGAAGGATTGCGCCATACGGCACATGACTGTTGAGAATATTGCCTACCTGTCGAGAAATGAAGAAAACAGTGGTTACGTTGGAAAATTGAACATTTGAGATGGAGCAACAAGACTGAATGGCGCATACCTGTATGTTATGTTGAGTAAGGGCGTTGACATGATGTTTGAGCCCGTGAACATCCACTAAAGCACCTTCTACTTGGCGGTCGAGTAGGTGTTGGAACACTTCATCACTGCTGGCGAGAGCTGGTTAAAATAACGTACACTTCAGTTTCAATTTGGGGCTTGTTAAATTAAATTATGCTTTGGTTATAAGGATCTACAATATATTTATAACTTCTTTGCTTTTAAGAGTATAAGCTGATAAAGAAAATCGTCAAATGACGCATTTTTTTTACTATTTCTAGTTGACTGGTGTAGGAAAACGACATCGAAAAAGCCCAGCTGTTGAGGTATTCCGCATTCAAAGTTAATACTTAAGTCGATATATTTCTCCCCCCCCCCCCCCCCCCCAATTGAGGCATTGTCATACATATCTATATGCGAAGGAAAGTTTAACGGGCAAATATAAAGTTGTTAGTAGTTTTTACTTGAGTGTCTTGTCAGACTGCATCCAGGTACTATACTGATAATTTTAAGCAATTCTATGCCAGAGTTAGAAAAGACGTTTTTATTAAACAATCAGACTTTAATGCGACCTCGATTCAAACGCAAAGCAAAAAAGTGACGGATTTTAAGTTTTATTGATGTGAATCAATACGTATAAGATTATCATTATTACTGTACATATTTCTGTTATTTTTAAACTTTTAGCTAAATACACGACCCCACTAGCAAAGCTATTGTTTTAAACCAAATCGTCCTTGAATAAAGGATTGTCGTTGTTACTTGTCACATGAAATTTGTACATTGCAATACTGGCATCGGACTAACCTTCCACATTGGCCATTTCACGAATCCCGACTTTGTGTTCCTCGCTATGATTGACAGCTGATACCTGCCATTCATGTCAGACAAAAAACATTCATTTATAAAAATGACAAGTTTAGGGACTCTTAAAAGTTATGACTTCAACCGCTCCTTGGTTTCTCGCCCAACCCTCAGCCTCTTTTCAAGACTGATCGGTTCTACTCAACTCTGTCACGTTGCTATTCCAATTCAGGCATTGCGCTTCATATTTCATCTCGGCTTCATCTCTGCATATTCCCTCTTACCTGTTTTCTGGTATCATTTTTCAGTGCATAAGTTTCTCTATCTTGAGTCACCTGGAAAAAGCGCTGCTATTTTTTCCCAATAGGGAATAGAAGCCCATACGAATCGATGAAGAGAATTTACCATATTTGTATTCTACACTATAGCGGATGATCTAATATTCTGTTTACGAGAAGAGTTTTAAAAGTATCTGGTCCATATAAGACTCTTGAAACAAAATGCCCTGTTTTGAATGTCCGTTCTAAGCGCCTACCTACCGTGACCCCTCGAAGGTTGGTCCTTCCTTCAAGACTGACTGACGTCATTGACGAAGTGATGATGCTGATGAACATGGTGGTAATGATAAGTCCTGCTAGCATCCACACGAGACCCAGCAGTTTACCAGCGATTGTCTTGGGTGCTTTGTCTCCATATCTGAAAAAAGATAAAGTGCATCCAGAAGTACAATATCAGAGTGGAATAATAGCTGTTATCGGAGTTGAGCCCGCTGTCAAATATTCCTTTGTTTAGAGCGGCACACAAACGAGGCTAAAGGATCAATACAATGCAGTATTGACCCTTTTGCCTCGTTTGCATGTCAAACCGCTGATAACTGCGATAAGAGCTATTGTTTTAGCAAAAACGTCCCCAAAACACAGGAAACTAAAATAACATAAAAGTTAAAACGCCCCCCAAAATTGCTCTTACCATATTTGTAGAGCATGGTATAATTGCTAAAATATGATTATTAAGCCAATGAAAACTCTTAAATTGCATTAACCAATGATCATGGGCTGCCTTTTAAGGACGTTCGCGCTAATTGTTTCTGCGCATCCTTACTGCGCACGCAAATTCACATGCCACGTCATCCATGAGCGCGCGCGCTAAGTCATAAAATAAACAAATGATAAGGCAGATGGTCATTGCTAGAGCTTTGACTGGATTTAACGATCTTGGACGTTCGGTGACCCCAATGTTTCTTTCGATGGATCATTTTCTCTACTGATTTTCTACGTTTAGGGAAAAAATAAAAAAATCTATCGACTAGAAGTTTAAATTTTTGGCAAAATGCACCATCGAATCCCGTTCTTAGTAGTTCTTCGTGCATCTGTGCAGCGGTCTCAAATGCCTCTTAAAGGGTTAAATTTTGTGAAAATGTTAGTAAGGTTTGGAATTATTTACGCAGCAGACCCACTTCTACAAAATATGACTAAGACTGTTTGCCTCCGTTGACTCACCTTCGATGTTTTTAATTATAAACCCCTGTAGACGGTGCTCGATGATATGCGACAATTTATCGAAATCAGTATAGTTTACCACACGCTTTATCTCCAGTGAAACGAAGACGGTGACCCCCAAATTTGTTTGCATTTCTGGTACAAGTAACTCATTATCTGCCTGCAGTAAAAATTTAAAAAACTTCTATCGACTGGAAAAATTTCGCGCGAACGTCCTTATATTGTTGCCTAATTTTTCACACAATGCAAAAAGCAATTTGTGTTCTGGAAATTCTTATATACATAAACGATATTTTTGTAGTTAAGGCTTGTAGTTTTGAATTCAATACTAAAATTTCAGAGGAAGCATTTGTATTGATTTGGAATTTGCCTTTATACTATTTTGTAATGCTTGAAAGTAATTTAAATACATTGCATTTTAAAAGGTTAAAGTGCCTATGAAATGAAATTTGTGCCCACTTTTTTATCCTAAAATATCAGAGTCTATGTTCCTCTGATTCGTAATTTTTGAGTTTGGGTTTCGGAAAACCGCGAATTTTTTTTTTCCTTTTTCGAAGTTGGCCAATTCATGTAAAAAATGCATGCACGGCATTCCGCGCGGGGTCAATGTGTGCAAATTAGGACCGTTGACGTCATAAGGTGTGCAAAAACACCACTTACACGGAATTGAGGCATTTTCATACATCTGTATATGCGAGGGAAAGTTTAACTCGGAAATATAGAGTTGTTAGTAGTTTTTACTGAAGTGTCGAAAGTAAGTCTCATTTACTTTGATTAAGAAAAATCGACTCGAGCCACTTTCTCAACCAATCACTAGTGAATCTAAAACCCGACTCGCTCGCACACATTTTCCCGCGCTTTGACGTCGGCTACAGGAATTTGCTAGAAGTTTTGATTGGCTCTCTGGATTGTCTTTGTTCTTTGTTATTGACCAGTCCAGACCAGAGTGATTAATTTGTTTTGCTTTTACGACACTCAATTGAAAACCGCTATAAACAAGTAAATGATAGTTTATTAGCTCTAGTTACAAAATTTAATTCGCTAAAAAGACGGAAATCTGCCTAACAGTTTCTATAACGGCTCGTCTCACATCTCTCATTTTCCAACAGTATAAGATCGGGTTCAGAGTTGAATTAAACAACATCAGTGTTGATGAAAATGTCCAAGCAACAATAAGAGATAAAGTTACTCCTTTCACAGCCACTAAGGCTATAACAATACACAAAGGAAGGTTACAGGCGAGTACTGAAAACTGTACCCATAATGCACTGGACACTGTTTTTCTGTATCGCGCTATGTTCAACGGCGCATGACCGTTCCGTTGTCCTTGGTGAACGTGTTCTTGTATTTGAGCTTGATGACGAAGAAGTTTTTGGTAGATCTTTATATAACAACAAACAGAGATGACTAAGCATGATGGCACAGCTATGGAGCTATAATATGTAACAATCCTGTCCTTCAAAATCCCTGCTGAACAAAGTCCGATGGTCAGAATCCAAAACCAGATCACAACCAGTAGAACTCGTTTAAAAGTAACCACTTGTCTGTATCTTATGCCCAGTAACAAGGCGAGAAGTCTGTCCACGCTGACTGCAGTCAATGTGAGCAAAGATACAAAAAATAACAATAGGCCTGTAATGAAACCAATCCTATAAATGTAATAACAAAGGTTGAAGTTTTCGTATTCTATGCTAATTAAGGACGCGACAAATAGTGGCTCCACGAGAATCCCAACGAAGAAATCGGTGAGCGCCAGTGAACGTAACAAGATCTTAGAAGGTGGATGAAGGCACGACTCCTTGGAAAGGGCAATAAGAATCAGAGTATTACCTAACGTTGAAGTGATGGCGAGAAGAACATTAGACACTGTAAGGAACCACAATACATTGGTTGTTCTTAAAGCTGTCGAACAGAACGGGTCCTTAGACTCCTGAGAGCTTCGGTTTCCATCTTGCTCAGTAACTACCATGTTCAACTTTGTTATACGACTACGATAAAAACACGACGCGGCAATTTGCACTGTTTCAATTAGGATTGAATGATGCTTACATTCGATGCGGCTTTACATTAATATTTCGGAAATTACCCTGCCAGGAGATACTGCTGTGCTAGCTGGGTAACTCAGAACTGTCCATGTCAAATCACATGCTTCCATTATCAACTTGATTTCATGATATATATTTATATTTGTGCGTTTGAGTGCAACTGAGTCTAATTTGAAACTGAAAGGTGTTCTTTGCTTTCCATGGCAGTCTGTGTCTTTGGAAGATTTGCACGATAGTTCGACAGCTGTTATCAAAATTCAAATTAGCTCCGGCGCGTTCTTTACTCCAGCTATGGCTCAGTCTTATGATATTGATGGGTACGACATACAATCGCTGAACCCTTACTGGTGGAGAGCAGATGCAATATATCTGTGACCATTTGTCGGTTATACAACAGAGAGTATGGACTTAGGGAGTGTCGTATCCACCTCTGTCAGCTTGACATTGTCATTGAATAAGAGGTGTTTACAATTTGTTTGACACGAAAATGCAGGTTTATTGGTTTCTTTCTTACCATTGAGTGGTGTCAGCTTGATTTGCAATCATATTTCTTGCTTTTATGGCGTCAAAAGGTCAATATGCAGTGTAAACTCTAAATTAATAATGAATTTGCTTTGTTTGCATGGCACTGAAGACAAAACTTCGTACTAGTACAAAGTGGTCTATCCAGCATCTATTACAATGGTTTCCTTTATAAAAGAATAATAAAAAATCCCACGGTTAATATAAAGAAGAATGGCTATGAAGCCTGTCAAAGCTTTTTGTTGTATGTTTTTGCTCGCATTTTAGCCTTGACAGCGCGGAGATCACAAGGAATAAAATGTTTCTTCTGTCTGAGCAAATAACTGATGTATGGAAACGCTTCTTTTATGTAAGTAAGTCATGCATAGTGTCATGAGCGTAAACCAAGATTATGCATGTTGGTTGGGCCTTCCAACAGAAATCTTGGCAACTTTGTTTGTCCCTGTGTGGTTTATCAGTTTTCATAAACTTTCCCCTCTATGAAGTATGATTACATCAGTGGTTTTAAATTGAATGTCAGTTTTTTTGCGCTTCAACTTCATGCATTGTCTAATTGTTTGTATTCTACCTTGTATGCCTTAAAGTTTAGTCAAAATGAATTGCTCTCTGTATAAATCAATATCTGTTCCGTTGCAGTTGTGTGCCGATAAAACATTCTCCATTAAAACTAACTGAAGAACGCAACGCAACTATCATTATATTCATTTTCAGTATTTTCTTTTAAGGAAAACCAGCGAAAAGAGGAAACGATCTTTCGGGGTCATCACGGCACCATTTTCAAGTAACCTGCAACGGACAACAAAAAAGTTATAAATTTCTGCTAAAATTTGAGTGCGTAAAACAAACACGACGTTATGACGAAAAGCATAATGTCATTTTATTGCGAGGCATCTCCTGTTATTCAGCAGCCTGACTAATCAGAAGATTGCACGTATCCAAGGTGTAACTAAAAGACATGCTATCTGTTACAGGCGGACCTTCCTGCGATCATTGCCATCTTGTGAACAACTGCCCATGTCGCTAAGTCGAAAGTTTTTCCCACCGCCTCCCCAGTCACCGACCTGCGAAATGTCTCCCTATTGGGCAGTTTGTCTTACTTTTAGGTGTGGCAAATAACTGCAAAGCGTTAATTGTGGAGCTCGCAAAGAATTTCTCGCAATAAAAATAGAATATATGGATAATATAAGATTATTCAGTGTTTAATCTATGATCATAATTATAACCAATACAAGGGCTTATTCAGCGAGTTCTTAATTGTACGTAGTATGAATACAATAAAAGACAAGCATTTTTTTGGAGGATCTTGGAGTTTAGAAGTAGACATAGTTTATTTATGTTGGTCGTCGTACACTTGGTTGAAGTAACGGTGCGTGCCATAGACTTGATAAGCAGAGTCTACAGGACGCACCAGCTAGTTTACAGGTGCGCCAGGAAAAGGCCTTATGCGTCCCATGGCACAACGAGGACAGATGATGATGATGAAGAAAACAAAATAACAAAGTAAGAAATAAATATTAAACTAGTCCAACTAAGATTATATCGAAAGTTTACAATATTTACTTTTTCTTAAATTTAACAATTATTCCCCAAAGGCGAAGTGAATATTGGCGATTATTAAATTCTCAACCTCGGATATTCTAGCTTTCTGATTGGTTCACTAGATCTCGGTTGCC
Organism: Micromussa lordhowensis; assembly: GCA_964020085.1. Taxonomy (NCBI): domain Eukaryota; kingdom Metazoa; phylum Cnidaria; class Anthozoa; order Scleractinia; family Lobophylliidae; genus Micromussa; species Micromussa lordhowensis. The sequence continues at coordinate 13,436,064 of OZ026605.1, forward strand.
AGCCATTATGCCTGCGTTTGACCTTATATGGAAATGAAAAGAGCATGTAAATATAAAGTTCATCATACCCAACATGTACATATCCTTTACTTAAATTGCTCAGCTTTTCAAAATAATCAAAATAATCTTTTCACTCAACCGAACCACGACAGTGTGGTTGCCTGGCTGTCGACGAAAACAAGGCTGTTGTGTACGATAATAATAACCATTATGAATATATTGATATTAAAAAAATGGAAAAAGAAGACCACGTGGTGAGGAGTAATTGAATTTGAATATGCTATTTCCTGATTACTAGCTAGCCTCTTCCAGGAGTTCAGTTAGTTAGGGCGCAGCGCGAAAAATGGCGCGCAAAAGAGGAAGAAGCTCGGCGCGGGAAAGCCAGAGAACGCCTGTCAGGTGATTACCACATTCATTTGAACGAAACTTCCCGGCAATCCTACTGAAAGTGCTATCAAACAGACGCCAAAAAAGAAAACAAAGCAAAATAAGAAGTTAATTAAAAGTCATTGAACCGACTTCGCTTTATATTACGAAAGTCGACTTAGCTGCCAAGTGATAGAAGTCGCATGCATTTCCGTTTGAGTTCGAGTCGCATCTCATCTTATATAAAGGTAATACAATAAGGTTAAGAGAAAAAATTAATGAAAATAACTTAATTAAATAAACATAACTTTATTGCATTTATGAAACTGAACTGAGGTTATCATAAAGTCCATTATACTGAACTACCGGTACGATCAATTAAAAGAACGTGATTACCATAACAGAGAATTATGTTGTCCTCTAAAGCTGAAATTGGCAATGCATAACAATATAGTCAGTCGTTCAATTTCATCTTATTTTGGCTCGATGAATAAACAAACAGATTTAATTAAATTAATGCAGACAGATTTAATTAAAATATACCACCAACTACGGATTTAATAAAAATATACCACACTACTTCACTACTGCTTCACACCAGCTTCTTGAATGCTGACAACAAACGTGTCAGTAAAAATTGAACAGTGTCTCAGCAAACAAGGTTTTCAAAGGTTTGCCGCTGTTTTCTTTTGGAAAAGCTTTGCTGTGTGCAGATTCGCTCATCGTCCATCATCCCCCGTGAAGACTCTCTGTGGCTTGGTTCTTTCTGACAATATTTATTTTTTAAGCCGCATCACAAAAACCTCGAGCTTAGCTTGACTTCCCATTACACTTCACCATGCAGAACTCACAAGGGGCAATCATTGAAGATAACCATTTCGCCCAATCGTGAGCATGGAAGATGGGGTGAATGTCAGTTGCCATGTACTAGCACATATGGAAAAGCATGCGTTGAGGTTTCTCGTAACTTTTCATATTCTTCTCGCCATCACTTCAACGTTAGGTAATGCTGTGATCTTAGCTGCTCTTTCCAAGGAGTCATGCCTTCATCCACCTTCCAAGATCTTGTTACGTTCACTGGCGCTCACTGATTTGTGCGTTGGACTCCTCTCGGAGCCACAATTTGTCTCAGTTTTAGTTACGATAGAAAACGAAAACTCGAATCTTTGTTTCTCGCTTAATGTAATTTCTGGTTTTACAAGTGAAGTGCTGTGTTTGGTATCATTGCTAACACTAACCACAATTAGCGTGGACAGACTTCTCGCCCTGTTATTGGGCATAAGATACAGACAAGTGGTTACTTTTAAGCGGGTTCTAATGATTGTGATAGGTGTTTGGACTCTGATTGTCGGCTTTGCTTCCATGATGTTCTGGAACGAAAATGCAAACTTATATTATATCACCATAGTTGTTCTGTTATGTATAATGGTCTCAACTTGCTGTTACATCAAGATCTATCAGAAACTCCTTCATCATCAAGCTCAAATACAAGAACACGCTCACCAAGGACAACAAAACGGACATGCGCCATTGAACATAGCGCGATTCAGAAAAACAGTGTGCAGTGCATTGTGGGTACAGTTTTCAGTACTTGCATGCTACCTTCCCATGGGAATAGTACTGGCTTTGATAATCATTAGAGGAGCGAATCCATCATTAATTGTCGCATGGAGTTTCTCAGCATCACTGATGCTGTTAAACTCAGCTCTAAACCCGATCTTATACTGCTGGAAGATTGCAGAAGTGAGACGAGCCGTTATAGACATTATTAGACAAATATTTTGCTCCTTATCAAATTAGGACTTTGACCCTCACAAAGTTAGAACAGGGAGGAGATGGTGACTGAATGGAATTGCTTTGCGCCTTATGAAATCCTTTGAGTATGTAAAAATTAAATATGGCAGGTGGGCGGGATTTGATGGAGATGCTAAATTGCCGGAGTAGTCTACCAGCATCTTTACGATTTCACACGTTGCTACTAAGCCGGGGTAAAGTTTAAACTGTCCAGTAGACCAAGCATTTCTCAATTCTTGGATAATCTATTTGGCGGGAAGGCGAGTTAACCTTCTATCGGCTTACCAGATTGTATTCTGCGAGGTATAGTGTGATGAGGTGAAATGATGATGTTTTCTTGAAAGCAAATTCAAGTATGAACGCAGCTAATGTGACTAATATTATTTAGTAAATTCTCAGCTCCGACTATTGCATTTCTAGCTTTTTGATTGGCTAAAAAACTCCGACTATGAGCCAATAGTCGGAGTTTTACTCCATATGGAAAATAGTGCGAAAATAGTGCGCCAAGTTTAACAATTTTTCGCTCGAAGTTTTCAACTTCAGCCCTCTATGAACGCAGCTAATGTGACTAATATTATCTACTGTGGCCTCCTTTTTCGAATCTAAATACGATATCATTTCGAGACAATGAACTCGTGTTTCCAGGGGCCTAGCGTGCATTTTCCATGGAGTAGGCACCCAAGAGAAAGTTAATCGAGCTCCGATACTGCGAGCCGCCAGGGGGCTTGGAGGGCATGCCCCGTCAAAACATTTTTATTTTTAGGGGCTCGAAAATGTCATTCCCCACGTTTTCCAAGATACTTAGTATTGAAAAATTATGTTGTTTATTTCTCAACCTCTTTAATAATTGACAGTAGGCGAAAGATTGCCAAACCAGCGGATATGATCAGTTAAACACGGAGTTTCGTCAATACATATAAATTTATAAATGTCTTTTTTTATATAATAAAATAGTTCATTTTCGTACTGTCCCGAATTGTGAATTAATCGATTTTTTTCTGTCCATTTATTCGATTATTTCTTCATAACTGTCACAATTTTAAGTGTATTTTAAATTAATTTTTTAGGATTTGTATATGTTATCGTCAAGCGCATTTGATCATATATGTATGTTAACTTGCGCTATAGAAATATTAAACATTATTATTTTTATTTTAATATTATTATTACTATTATTATTATTATTACAATACAGTATTGGAGTGGAATTACAAATTTCATTTGAATTCATATCATTATGTTTCATCTTGATTCTCACTAACATAGAGTTAGAGTGAAATCATATGTATCGTTTAGTTTCTACAAGTACACAAGTAGAGCGGAATCGCATTGTTTTAATAGTAATTCAGCTTACAATTGTAGCGCGAATCAAATTGTTGTTGATTCAAATGACCTCAAATCACTGTACGTGATCGAACTGTTTGATCACGTACAGTGATTTGAATCAACAACAAATCGACATTCAAACTAGCATTGTATGGGTGAATTTAACTGGGAAAACAGTCAAATAGGACTCCTCTGCTCGCTGTGATATATTTCTTTTATTACTCCTACAAATGCAGAATTAGAGCGGCATCATGTTTTCATCTTAATCCTTGCAAACACCGAATTATAGGGGAATCATATGAGTGTTTTATCTAAATCCTTACCAGTACAGAATTTAAGCAAAATCGTACGCGAGCAAAATAATGTTTCAATTTCATTTAACAAGTCATCTAGGGTGGAATCATATCAATGTGTCATCTCACTTCTCATAAATAGAACATTAGAGTCAGTAGAATCATCCTAGAGTCAGTAGTTTCATCTAAATTCCTGTTAGGATTTTTAGTAATACAGAAAAAAAAATAGACTAAGAGTGGAATTATATGTTTCATCCTTGAATTCTTACAACACAAATACAGAATCAGAGGGCACTATACAAATGTGGCAAGGGACCGCAAACAAAAATGCTGTTGGTATACGTAGGATCTGTAAAAGACCAGTCAAAAACCGAATAGAAATAGAATAATAGTGAAGGAAGGCTGATAGAATTTGACGGAATCACACATCTTTTATCATTGTGAACTTTCGGGAAATGCAGAATTCGAGTGGAATCATACTTTTCATCAGAATAAATGACCGCAAATACAGAATATATCAGAGCGGAATAGTTAGGATTGTTAGAAATACAGAATTAGAGCGAAATCACGTGTTTCGAATGTTGTCATCAGGGTCAATCATACGTGTTTCATTTTCACAGTTATCTCCTGTTCGTCGTGAAGTGTTTGTTCCTACTAAAAGGGGAATATTCAATATTTCAAATTTTGTCAGCAACAGAAACGTGAAGTAAACTTGATATTTGTCCGCAACAGTCACGTACATTAAAGACAAATTCTGCAAGGCGTCAATATGTCACTCGAATGCCCAATAATCAAACCAAAAGGATTCTCCATTTTGGGCTTGGCAGAAATAACAGGAATAATAAACAGCCTCCTTGCACTGGTCTCGTACAGCGTTCAGACTACTCGCGGTGGCTGTTTTGTAAACAACCTGTTTATCAACAACGACAACACTGAATGTACAGTTAGCTTACGGTTAGTGTGAAGCGCGATTTCTGTCCCAAGACATGTTCCGCAGTATCTCCATGATAGACTGTCTTATGTGTCTCATCTTCCAGCAGTAAATTACAGGGTTCAAAGATGAATTAAGAAAAACTAGAGTCCACGAGAAAAGATAAAATCTCTTCAAGGAGATAGTTGGACCTTCAAGTTTAATGGCGGCCAAACAGATAAAGAAAGGCGAATAACAGAACACAAACACGAGATATACATAGAATACACCGACAACAGATTTGATGAGGCTGGAAAAATTTGCGATTTCTCCAGTCTGTGTGACTTGTTTTACTTGCAGAGCTTGAATCTGATTCTTGTGACGTCGTACGACTAAATAGACCCGGATGTAAACCATTGTTGCAAAAACTGAAGAAGACCAACCACCACACTTATGGTTAGAATTATGGAGCGAATACCAGGCAAAGACAAAAATCCACTAAGCGACCATACTAAGATCACCACTGCAACGACACGCTTGTGAGTCAAAAGTTCACGGTATCTGAGATGGAGATGAATTGCCAAGAATCTGTCTACGCTTATGGCCAGGACACCAAACAACGAAGCTAAAGAAAACAAAAGCATAATCACGAGAAATACCTTGTAGTTGCCACAGCTGGGAATGCCATTCTGTAGCCACTTGACTAGTAGAGAGGTATATAGTGGCTGGGACAATACACCAACACCAAAATCAGAAACAGCAAGACTCAGGAGCAATGTCTTTAACGTCTTTGGCAATGACGGTGTTTTTCTTATAGCGTGCATTGTTACAATGTTTAACACCATAGCTGTATAGGATAGAATATTGTTGAGGATAGAATTAGCGATGTAAGTCAAATAGAGGTCTTCAGCTTCGGATATCGCGGGGAAGTACTGCGGTACCGCTTCACAAGATGATTTCTTCATGGTATCGATTCAAAAGAACTGAGTGCTGACCAGCGTTTGTGCTGTTAAGTGTTTTAAGATAGTTTCCGCCTCGACGCCACAGACCAGCTGGATCACGTTTGCTGCAATTCCGTTACTCCTTAAGGGGGCTACCCTAGCGAAACAACGAGAGTCAAATATTCCAGAACTCGCACTTTCAGATGTCTTGGTAGGGGAGTTTCCCTAATTGAACTGCGAAATTGTTTCAGGATGAAAATATATAATCCGTGATATTTGTGCCAACTTCTACGTAGGTACGAGACTTTTAAATTAAGGACTACAATAAAACCATGACGTAAACATCAGTCATGTTTATGACAAAAGTCAAACGTTTGTAAAAACTTAAACAGCTGTCTCTAATTTGGATATTCCATACGTGATGAAAGAGACGTCGAACAATTGTCGCACATAGGTCACTGCACTTAATAATGATACAGCCGCAAGACATGTATGAAGAGATGATGAAACTTACAAATAATTTAGGAAAGCATGTGATAAAAATTTCATGGATATTCATTTGATACTCTCTAAAGAAAAACACACACAACCGGTCTTAACTAAACTAAACAAAGCAGTAATAGCTGTGTTAACATATCGTACACCTTACTCTGAATACTGCTCAGAATTTAATTTCACATCTCATGTGTGGTCCTCGGCCGGCGCTTCATGGCCAAGTTTTGTTAACAGTCTTGCTTGCAGGGTATCGAAGAGACAATGGGCCATTTTCGATGTATTAAAGCACCGAGGCTTGGGGGAACAAAACAACACAAATCACATCGGCGATAAAGGCATGAACTGAATAATTAAGTAATTTGTTTTGTTCCCTTAGGCCCGGAGCCAAGTTAGGGTTTGAGTATATATCGAGATTGGCTTATTTTTAGAGCAAGATAAAGGCTGATCATGTAGCATAACACACACAATGGAGTGACCAAAGAAGCTAAACGTTCTTTTAATGAATGAATGGAGCGAATGGGGGTGTTATTCAGGGATTCATCAAGAGAGAACGTTTGAAAAAAATATATGAAATTTTACTGATAACGAATAGAAATACTCCTGAATTTTACGACACGAGTTCCAGAAAAGCAAGAGCGTCGGTAACAACATTTCTTTCAAATTAAAGAAGTCAGTTATATATTTCAAACAGAAAGAAGGAAGCAATTTATTTTATTAAGCACACCTTACCAGACAAGCGTAGGTGTCTAAATGATTGCGGCGATACAAAGTTTGTGGACAGCCCTTATTGCACACCCAGGTAATAACGCTGAAATTCTGTACGAAATAGGCATGTGGAGAACCAATCAGAAACAGCAAGAAAATGCGCTGAAAGATTCATAGTGTTACAGAAATTAGAAGTTGAATCCGACCACTCCATGCTGTAATGAATATCAGCTTTGGTTAAATGGTCAGCTGAATCAACATTAGTCGTGTTTTTATCGGAGATGAGCGTCTCGTATCCTGTAGCCAAAATCGTGTATATCAGTCCAATATAATCCCCCATCGATTATGCAAGCAACGGGTGCTTTTTTAAAATGGGAACTGCCTCCTCCCCGGACAGTTTTAAATTCTGAGATACTCAAGACTCTTTTTAGTTGTAACACGTTCATTCTTTGTACCTGTTGATGCGAGCTGCTAAGTCAGGCCCTTTCCTTGTGTCAGACACGTGTGTGTCTATGTTTTGGTTTTATCAACTGGGTTGATAATGTGAATTGTCCACCGGAAAGAGATTCGCAAGCTGACGTTTCGACCGTTACCTCTCCGTCGAAGCGAATCAAGGAATTGTGGGTTGTGTGTGGTTTATATACAGAAATATGGAGCTACGCTATTGGTTGCTGCCTGGCAACGTGAAAAACAACAGAATGAATTAGTTGAATGAAAAGCGTTCGTTGATACCGTGAGGATTAAGAATGCCGATTTGAAAAATAAATCTTTGTTCAAGAGTTTTGCGGCTTTCTGTGCTTCCTTGATGTAGGGAGAGGCCGCAGACTGCCACATGTTGCTTAGAATGATTCGGCAGATTAAAGTGTCTAGCAACCGGTTTAGAAGCGTCTTTATCGTCTTTCTCTACGTCGCGAAGGTGTTCTCGGAAACGGTCGCCTAGTCGTCTACCTGTTTCGCCGATATATAACTTTTTGCAAAGAGTGCAAGTTATACAGTAGATGACATTGGCTGAGGTACAGGTAAAATGATCTGTGATCTTAATGGGTCGCTTGGGTCCCGACAATTTCTCAACGTTGTAAATGAAAGGACATGTTTTACATCGCGCGCGTGCGCATTTAAAAGTTCCAGGTTGTTCACTCGTTTTGAATGCACTGCTAACTAAAAAGTTCCCTATGTTTTTGTCGCGTTTGAATGAAATTAATGGCGGTTGCGAAAAGATTCTACCAGTATCGGGATCATTTTGAAGTAATTTAAAGTTTTTGAGAATGATGGATTTTACTGCGTGATTGTGAGGGTGAAATGTGAGGGTGAATGGAATTCTATTATTATTCTCCTTCTGAGACGTTTGTAGTGCTGACATGCCGATCAATTTGTTGGGCGCGATGATGGCCTGCTTGAACAACAGAGGCAGGATATCCACGTTTGTCGAAAAAAATTGCACATTTCCTCTGATTTAAAGAAAAATTCAGAGTCCTCACCACAAAGGCGACGAAGTCTAAGAAACTGAGAATAACTGAGGAATAGAATTCTTGACGTGTGATGGATGTGAAGATGAATACAACAAATAACTATGAGAATCTGTGGGTTTGTAGTGCACACTAGCTGGTGCATAAACCGTTGCGTTCGACAGAAACTTTGATATCTAGAAATGCTAAAGAAGTATTGGAAATTTCCCAGGTATACTTAAGAGCCGGATGAAACGAATTAACAGCAGTTCTAAATTGATTGAGTTCCTCTCTGGTAGAGGAAGTGGCGCCGACACAATCGTCAATGTAGCGACGGTAGAGCTCAGGTTTAGGGCCGTTGTATTGATTAAAAAATTTGTGTTCAATGTAGCCTACGAAAAGATTGGCGTAGCTGGGTCCCATTTTGGTGCCCATGGCCACACCATTGATTTGTTTATAATAACTGATAGCGAATTAAAAACAATTTAGTGTTAAAACTAGTTCAGCCAGGCGGAGCAGTGTTTCCGAGCTTGGTTCCTTAAGAGTGCGTAAATCAAAAAATTGTTTGAGGGCTAGAAGACCTTCGCCATTAGGGATGACGGTGTAAAGGGATGTAATATCCATAGTAAAAATAAGTTTGTCTTCACCCAGGAAATTGAAAGCGCGAAAAATTTGAAGTGCGTGTTGACTGTCTTTAACGTAAGACGGTAAAGATCTGACGATAGGTGCCATAATTTTGTCTAAATAGCTAGAAATGAGTTCGGTAGGGCAACTACTCGCAGAGACGATAGGTCGGCCTGGGTTGTTAGGTTTGTGAATTTTAGGTAAAAAGTAAATACATGAAGTTCTAGGAGTAGTGATGATGAGATTTGTAGCAGTAGCCGGCAAATCTTGTTTTACTATAAGTTCGTTAATGGTGCTCTTGACAATTTGTTGGTTAGTGGAAGTGAGATCTTTATCAACTTTGGCATTAAAAGAGGTGTCGAAAAGTTGCCGCAAAGATTCTTTTTGGTAGAGGTCGGCCCGCCAAACAACCAATTAAAGCGCCGCCTTTGTCGGCCGCTTTCACAATTATGTCTCTGCGCTTACTAGGATTTTTAAGCACCGCCCTCTCTTCCGAAGAAAGGTTAGAAAATTTGGTGTTACGATTGAAATTAGTTTATTGATGTCATGACGGCATTTATTGATGAAAAAATCTAAAGAGGCGAACTGGCCCTCTGGGGGAGTCCACTTCGATTTTCGAGTCTGAAGCGTCTCGAAAATATCTTTGTCCGAGGTGTTAGAATCATCCTCTTTGTCATGGAAAAAGGCTTAAAGTTGAACGCGGCGAAGAAATTTTTCAACATCTTGCTTAAGAATTCGTCAAGGTTTTTGGATATAGGAACAAAATTCAAGCCCTTGCTAAAGACGGATTTCTCTGCATCGGAAAGCGAAAGATTTTCTGGAATGTATACCCTGCCTCTGTTGTTCAAGCAGGCCATCATCGCGCCCAACAAATTGATCGGCAGTCAGCACTACAAACGTCTCAGAAGGAGAATAATAATAGAATTCCATTCACCCTCTATCATTTTGTTTTTCTCTATAACATTGTAGGTCATTGAAATTTCAAACTCTGGGGTGATATAAAAGTTTTTTGTTGATGTTGTCTTCTTTTGGAAATTCTTCATCGCTACTTTCGGGGGGTCGCTACTTTCGGGATTTACTGGCGCCCACAATTGTTTTTGCGTCTAAAACGATTATTTGTGTACCTGGCCGGTAATTATACGGCCATTACTATAAATTGATTATATTTGCACTTACCCAACGGTTGTCATGGTGATAAAAGCCCACCAGAATCCCTCAAACACACCGTGAGAAAATGACGCGGGAAACTGGTCAGTGTTCTCTTTGCGCTCCTGCGGATGGAAAGTTCGATCGTTCATAGCATTCAGCTGCCCGCGTATTTTATTACTAAAGACCTGAAAGTATCACATCTTTTTATATAAATGCATACGTGAAGATATCATCTAGTCCGGGACAAAAACCCACTTTGGTGGTGATGGCCTCTTGTTGTAAGATTAAAGAAAAGCCCCAGGGTTTTACACTAAGTGACAATGTTAAACAAAAGAACTAGGAAATAGCACGTTTCATCTACCGCACTATAATGGAAATTTCAAATATTATTTATTATCAGAGACGATCTGTTTCCACCTTTCTTTGTCTTTTCTGTTCTTTTGTTTATGTTTCCGTCGGAAACCAAATAAACGTTAAAACTGTTATTGCTTTACATCCGGAAACTGATGTGTGCTTTACAATTGAGCATGAGCTTCTTCCGCCACTCTACCGATCATAAACTTAAAACATGCACACAAAATGTGTACTCGAAATCAAATTTAATATCCAGAGAGTTGTCATCTTGTACTCGAAAATTACTCACTTCGTATCTTAAGATTGGATTAGAAAAGCTTATGGGAAGCGCTTGAATAAAAAATAAGGGAGAATAAAAAGGTCATTGATTGATTGGACGTTTTGACATCTTCAAGATGTCATTAGTTTCAAAATATTGAAAAATTGCTTAATAATGACACACACCAAAAAAACCTGAATGGTCCAAGGACATGATCACGTATTTATGGAACAGTGATGGTGGTTGGTTTACTTAGCTTTGTGTTCCCTTTGGAGCTCGCGATAAATGTTCTATGGAGAGCGACCGACTTTTTTTTCAGAAAACATCAAATTCGAATTCGGTTAGAGTTCCCAACGAGAACTCGTTCCAAATGATTTCGTTTCAAACGTTTAGACCTTCTCATTTCTAAGACCGTCTATTGCGACCCCTGCTTAACAAAGTCGATTAATTTTTGCATTCTTTCATTTAGAACACGATAAAAAATCTCTCTATTTCAGCATTCGAAAAAGGTTAAAATAAATCGCACTACTTAAGCGTCGAAGCGTTTAGCACTACAGTGAAACCTGTATTAAGCGGACTCTATACTAAGCGGACACCCTCTATTAAGTGGACACCAGCTTTTCTTCCCATATTTACTGTAAATACCCCTGCACTCAGCAGTTACAAGAGGGTTAATAATTAACTATTATTTCACAATATATTAATACCTGTTTAGAGCGGACACCCTGTATTAAGAGGACACTTGTGAATGTCCCAAGGGTGTCCTCTTAACACAGGTTTCACTGAATTGTACTAATTGAGGACACTAAAATCAGCAAACAAATATTGTAAATTGAACAGAAACTTGTTAAAAATTCCAACTGGTGCGAGACTGACCAGTTGAGTCAGTTGTCTATTCGAGAGGAGTCGAATCTGGGAGCGCCAAACACAAATCTATCTAGTGGCAGGGAAGAACTGATTTGAACCAGGGACCTCCGCATTACAAATTCAGTGCCCTAACCACTAGGCAACGCCGCCTCCATAAATTAGTCATCACGGTGTTCGAAGGAACTCTTAAATCATGGTTGTTTAAAACAAAACAAGCAGTTAATCAGTTGACTGACACTTCCACTGGATGGTGAGATGCACATGGTAACCAGGTTATCCGGTCAATATTTGGTCGGGTTACTATGGTTACCATAGTAGTACGCCAAAATTTTGTATTCTTTCCACCAACACATGTCCCCACCCAGTAAGGCTCGAACTCAGCCTGCACCACGACTTTCTGAAAAGGTTCAGTGAACGCCTCTAAAAAAAGTCTTCACAAAGTAACTTCACTTACCACTAACCAGATAATAACTCCCGCTAGCGTCGCCGAGATGAGAATGAACACGAGTATAGGCCAACCTTGAAGAACAGATAACAGTAGCTGAGTCCCGGACACATTCCCCTTGATAAGCACAGCTACTCCAGGGGACTCAAGCACTCCGACGAAGGGGAATCGTCGAACGGTCTCGGCCCCCACGTTCCCTCCCACGGGTATAATCACATCAAAGTTACTCCAACTTAGAAGTTTATCCAGGCTTGCAGGACCCTCAGTGATCTTTGTATAGTTAACAGTCGCGTTAATATGACAACAACTCTTGAACACTTCGCTTAAGATAACTGGAAACATCCCTTCTAATGATGGTAAGTCATGTTCTTTTGGAGTGAAGATGTAAGGTTCCAGGCTCCACCACAACACAGTCATCTGTTCTCCGTTTTTGCACTTGTGGTCAACACTAGAGTTCGTCAAGGAAACATTGTTTATAAACAAACCCATCACCACGAAATACAATCTCTTGTTGCTCGCCATAATCACGGCACAAGTTAATGACACTGTTAGACAACTGCTCAGTGACGATAAAATTTAAAAACCAAAGCTGAACAAGACAGGTTTAAAACTGGTAATTCCACAGTTCTCAACTGTATTTCTGTTATAACTGTTAGTTATTTCTTGTCCATTAATGACGTCTTGATGAAATTATTGCTGCATAGTTTCTGCCTGGTTCCTGTAAAGAAAATCATTGTCACTAGAATGCTTTCCATTGTATTTATCACAGCTTCAAATCGAGAAATCGAGGAACCATGTTTGCTTACCCACTGTTAGATGATAGATCCCAAGAGAGCCTTGATATCTGTTGCGTTTGTTGTGATTCACCACTTACGACGTTATGGTTAATCATAAAATAGTCTGTAATTGGCTAAGCATGTTCACCATTAAAAATTAATAAAATGTCTTCAGGTTCTAGAAAGGAAGCAGCAACGGTGATGGTTTTTATTTGAGCTTGGCTCGCGAAACTGGATGATCTTTCAATATTCTCCTATTGTGGTCCTCCGATATCGCTGATTTTCCATGGCTCTTTTGCTGTACAAAATAGTGGGAGATCAAGGGAACAAGGAAGTTAAAGAATGGTTTGATTATCATATTTCTATTTGGGCGACTTTAGTATAGACGCTATAGAAACGGACATCAACACAAAACTGCGGTTTTTCCTATTACTTCCATTCTATAACGTACACGTGGTACAGACAACGTTATAGACTAACCTTACAAAGTCTGTTCTGCCAAAAATGACATTTCTAATAATTTAGCAAACATTGAAACGGAGGAAGAAACTTAATCAACAACCATAAATTCTGGATATGACTGAGTAGTATCCCATTTAATTTTTTTTACAAATAAGAGTATACTTTCTTTTGATAGGTATTGTCTGGCGTGTATTCTTTAAACACCGTAAATGACATCTCGACAATGACACTAAAACTAAATGAATAGCTAGATCATGATCATTGCGATGAAAAATTTATGTAATAAATTAGGCCAGCTCATTATTTTTGCTGATCTTAGACAATTATCAGCACGTAATCTTAGTTTTGCTTGCATGATCAAAAGTAAAATAATGCTTATTTCAAATTCTCACAACCAAAATATTTATCTCGTCCGACACAAAGAGAGAGAGAATTCATTGGCCGCAGTAGAGGTAACTGGAATGCTAAAAATACTAATTAATAAGAGATATCTCCATTAAAATGTAACGATCTTTGAGCATTAATACCTTGATTTGCAATCGTCGCGTTCTGGAAGCCTGTGATAAACTTAATAGTATAAAATGGTCATTTATCCGAGCGTTCTATGGCGTTTTTCCAACTTTATAACTCTCGCAATTTTTGTCAGTTTACCGACAAAAGGTTTCCCATCTACATCATCTAGCTTCCAAGATGCATGTGATAAAGGAACTGCGTTCTCTGTGGTTTACTGGGAACAAAAGCCGTACATTTTCAAAGACGAGAAACCCAGCGAAATAGACGGCGCTTTGCCTGAAATCCTTCGCAGCGTCTATAAAGCGTGCTGCAAAACAAACGCTAAGATATCGGCAAAACTCATCGACTATCCTACGTCGCTGAAAACAACGATCGACGATAACTCAAATGAAGTCATAATTCCGGTGGGGCGAAGAGTTGGCCGCGAGGAGTCCATATTTCTTCACCCTTTTCTTGGTTTAGTTGATTCGCCGGGAATTGCTGTCATTGCGCAGAAAAGTATACCAGGAGAAGAATTGATGGCCGCCATTTTGGATTCGTGGCCTATTTTAATCTTCATCGGGATGTCGTTGTCACTCAGTGGAATTGTTATGTGGGCTCTGGTAAGAAGCGTTATCGATTCAGCTAGGAAACCGACTGTTATCACTGCTCACGAGGAGTTAAAATAC
>OZ026605.1:13455455-13460455 GCA_964020085.1 Micromussa lordhowensis
GGGGCACAGTGGGTGTTCGAAGATAAATTGTTTCCAATACTCATTTTTGCTATGTATGTCCCAGGGGTAAGAGCATTTGATCTCCCAATACGGTCCTAAAGTGGTGGGGGATGGGGAGAGGGCGCATTTAAACATAATTTTTTTCCCTGGGGAATGATGCATTTGGGCAACCGAGAATTCAAACTTTCAAATGGCCGGGAGCTATGTTGCCCAGGGGATGTTGAACTGACTCGTACATTATGGTCAGGCTGGTAATAAGTGAAAAAAAAAAAACAAACAAACAAAAACTGTCAGCTTCAAGTTCTATAGTTCAACCACTCGATCTAAATCATACGGTCTTAATCTACTTACGCGTGTCCCAGAAGGCCAAGCGCACTCCAGTGAATACAATCCGGAATGAGTGACCTGGCAAGTAGGACTTCTGAGTCGTGGATTAATCAGCATCCTAACCAACCTTTGCTATATAACAATTACACTAGAGAGGATGAATGGTAAGACAATCGATCCCGTGTGGGCCTTATTCCAAGATAATCCCTCTCCAGTTATTTTTAGACATGTATCTACTAGGCTTTAATTTGTCGATTGTTACTAGCATAATTTTTGGCATAATTTAGCCGTATAGCGAGCATAATTGTTACCTTTTATCTAAATTTAGCACTGCTAGCATAATCTGGCTTTTCTGAGTTCTGACGTAATTTCCTTTTCAATATATACTCTTTACTTGTTCTGCTTCCGGAACTTCTGTTAATGTTGTCTCTGGGCCCCCTAAGGTCGGTGTAATGTTTCTTGGTCTTAGACCCCGCGCAACCTCGTTCCCAGAGCCGTTTGCATACGGCTCGGTAGTGAGCTGACTGAGTTCCAAGATCTCAGATGGCGTCCTCGTCGTATTATTTTTATTTTGAGCACTTGCCAAGTTCCACTTCAGTTAGTTCAGCAAATTGAAATGTCGTACCCAGAACTTCAATCTCTTGGGAACGTTTATTGAAACGGTCTTTAAAAGCGATTCAAAAACTCATTAATAATTCATAAGCACATGAGCCTATCAGAGACGTCAAATTGATCACGTGCATGAACCTTTATACCTGGTAAAAATGAGAACGACTACCATGATCTTTATATAAAGATCACACGTAATCTTTATATAAAGATCTCCGTGTGATCTTAATATAAAGATCTCAATCAATTGTTCTCAATGCACGCGTTTTCTCGGGTTTTCGAAGCCGCAGAAGAATTCGCATGCACGTGTTTTCTCGGGTTTTTGAAACAATAGAAAAATTCGCAGGTAGGTGTTATCGCGGATTTCTGAAGCTATTTTTGAAGCTGTTCAAAACACTCGCAGCACGTGTTTTATCGGGTTTAAAAACACTCGGCTACGCCTCGTGTTTTTAAACCCGATAAAACACTGCTGCTCGTGTTTTAAACAGTACATTAACCCAATTTCTACCCCCACCGAAGTACAAGGGGATAGGGGTGTCGGGTTGATCGAACCCCTGGGTTTTCGTTCTGTTAAGGCACAAAGAAATAAATTTACAGAGATTAGACAGTCCTGAGCTTGCTTTAAAAGGTGATATCACTTTTGCTAATTATGACGTCATATGACGTTATTTGACAGGCAATCGTGGACCGGCCATCTTGGATTTCACTATTTTCTTAATAAGTCAAGAAATAACGGAAATTAATACAAAATCAAGCCAGGATGCTTAGAAATGTGGAAAGCGCCAGCGGTTCCAAACGGCCTTTATTCCTTGTTTTGTGTTGATTCGCCCTGTTCTTGTAGCCTACTTTTGATGCGAGGAGCATAATCTAGACAATCGAGCAGTGCTAAGAAATTTCTAATTTTGAGCAGTGCTAGGAGCACAATATGTCAATTTTACGAGCACAATCGACAAAAGCCTAGTATAGTATCTACAGTTCTTCTCCAGATGTGACCAAGCGCCTTGTGTGCACGTCTTCGTGGAATATGACAATGCCTGTTGAGCTACTCGCGCTGTGCATGTGCGCAAAGTAATAAAGCAACATGAAAGAAAAAACGAATTACTTTCGACATTCATGTAACAATCGCTCTAAAAAAACGCGCGCCACTTTGTCGTTCAATTAGACTTAAAGCCAACCGCGACTCGCTCGCATCGGTTTTCCAGCGCTCTGCGTCAGCCTCGTGTGTTTGCTTCGAGTTTCGATTGGTTCATTGAACCATGTCTGGTGTTTTATTGTGTTTAGCCACAGTAATTACTTTGGTTTTGTTCAGTTAAAAATCGCTCTAACCATAGAAAAACAAACCCATAAATTGCTGGCAGCCTTGCGCCATCGAGAAACTTAGGGCAGTGTTGGGATGACGGTTAATGAGGAATATATGCTTGTAACTCTTTTTAGACCTAGCTAATGGTGTTTCGTGTTCTCGGTTTATTTCCTGTATCTTAGGGGGAGGGGAGGGAGGACAAATAAGTACTTTAACATTGCGTGACACGGCTGCGCGTGTAGGCGCACGCGCACTCTGCCTTATAAGGCAAGTGCTGGCCATTGTTACGTCGAGGAATCAAAGGTTGGTCTCAGAATCAGAGAACAGTGTCAAGAAATCAGATGCAGTGAAATTTGGCACTGGCCGTTAATTTTCCGAATCCGGTTGAAACAGACAGCATCAACATTGGCTCGTTATGACTACCGTCCAAGAAGGTACAGTAAATTTAGTCCTTTATTTGCGCTACTGATGTTCTCGTCTTAGTAGCGGAGCTCCGGCGGCCCGAAGGGCCGCCAAGCGGAGCCCCATAACCATATAGGAAAAAGAAACCCATGTATGGATTTTCTCATGGTTAATCATGGACAGCGGTATTGCTCGTGGGCGCGTACGCACGACGGCGACGACAACGACGACGACGACGACGACGGTGGAGTCGCGCAAGATGGCGGCCATAAGGGGACCTCTAAACCAAAAGGAGGCTTAATTTTTCGCGTGCTTTCTGGAGCTCAACGCGGCTACACAATATGCTAGGTCAGCTAAAGGAGTAACGTTTGTCGTGTTTACGTGTAAACTGGAAGATTTCCAAACTGGAAGATTTCTGGCTAATTTATTTAACTACAACTAGTACTACGCAATAGGGTCAATGCAATGATAAAACCTTGGAACAATGCTCACATGTTAACATCATTCAGATAATATTTTAGCCCAATAGTTTTTGGCAATTCTTTATTAAACAATCAAAGTAATTTCCACAATTTCCTCTGATAATGTTTTGATTTTTTAATCCACTCGTTTGACTTCTGGATTGAAAAAAGCAGTTCATTTCAGTTGAAAGAAAAACTAAACACCAAACAATATGCAGAAAACCTTGCAGCAAAGTTACAAAACTGAACTCAAAATTCAACCTTATCCTGGATAAGCCTAATCGGGCTACAGGAGCTCCGCTTTTAGGTTGACCTAAATCTATATATTATTTTCATGAATAGGATACATTCTTAATTCGTGGGATGTTGGTTCTCTTAATTAAGGACGTCTCGATTTTTTTTCCTCAGTGAATTTTCCAGTTTTGGAAACCGCGGAGAATGTGCCAAGTCAGGTAAGCTAAGTTTATAGAGTTTGTTGGTCGTGAAATCGCGTGTTTTTTTCATCTTGATTACGCATGAAACCGGCGCTTACTCAGTGGTATCCGCTATTTAGCCAAAATATGCTAAATCAACCTTCTGAATTCCAATAAGACCAAGAAAACCAGCTAAGGCTGATGTGGCTTCCTCTCTAAATGTTCAGATGCACTTATTTATTGTGAAATACACTATTTAATTATTTCGTCGGATATCTTAAACTTCCGAACTGGCTGTTTGAGAAGGTTTGTTTCAAACTTACGTACATTGGATTTCCGGAATGGAACCTCACTGGCGCGATTACTCCCTGAATCGAATTGTACTCCACTCGGACCAATTGCTACAACTTATTACGAAAAACCGAACTGAAGGAGAATTTCCAAATCTATCCGATGGCTAGCCAAAATATTCTTCAATTTAACTCGGTGTTTGAATGTCATCTTACATTTACTTCAGGTGTTGGAAGAGATTACAACTACAGGTTTTCAACAAGAACAAAGCCAGAATCTCATGCAACACGCGTAAGTAAAAATATCCATCTCAATCAAAATAATTTTTTTTTCTTTCAATGTCAATATAATATGTGCCTTTTCCCTATATGTTCATTTTCTTTGACGTTTTTGATGGAAATGCTTCCAAGACGCTTAAGGGCTCGCAGCTTTAAAAAAGTGCAAAAACACCACGAAATAAAGGAAGGAAGAACATGCTTTTGGACAAATCCTAAAGAAATAATTTGTTAGCTAACTCAAAGAAGAAACTACCTTCTTACTTTAAGCTGAAAGAATGAGTTTAAGGCGAAGGCTACTAACTACAGAATTTAAACTTGATTTTGTGACCACAGAACGTTCACGCACCAGCAAGTTGAAGTGCGGTATTATCGATGCGAGGTAGGTTTACTGTAGTACAGAGAAACTGTATTTAAGTTGTATCAAACATGGGACTAAAAAGAGAAAACATTCTCAATCTGTGACAGAACTCGCACTATGATTTTTAGCTAGTACAGTCTTCATACGATAGGTGTTGTCAAAGAGACGATTATTAGCAGAGGGTCCCCTATACTTTTTTCGTGACGCGTGAATGGACATTTTTTTATGGCGTGAAGCGTGAATGAGGATTTATTTTTTTCGTGATTCGTGAATCTATATTTTTCCGTCCTCGGGAAACTAGCTTTCGATTTCTTCGTGATCCGTGAAATATGTATTTATTTACGCGTGATTGTGAACCATCGACTTTTGCGGGAATAATTTTTCACTTTTTTGAAGATCTTAGCGTCTTATAAGCTCGTAAACTACACCAAACAGGATGTAAAAAGCGTGACGGCCTGCGTTTCTCAACATCTCGACGCGTGTGCGGACGGAGGACTGAGAACTAACCACAGCAACGTGAACCAGGAGGGCCTAGAATCTAGTCTGTCACGAAGTGTCACA
>OZ026605.1:13465455-13497955 GCA_964020085.1 Micromussa lordhowensis
CATTGTCAAACTTTGCAGATAGTGTTTCCGGGCTTTCGGAAGATTTCTTTACCCTCTGTAAGATGCTGTAAGAACTAAAAGTATTGATTATTTGGACATCTTTGGATGTAATAATGCATAAAAGTACATGTAAACAGTGCTATTTTTCCCAAAAATTTAAAAAAAGCGTGAGTAAAAGCGATTTATCCCAGTTCTAGTTGCGATGAAGTGCATGAAAACAAGTCCTATCAGTCTCTGATTTAACTGAAGTAAGTATGGTGTGTAACTGTTTTTTCTGTAGTGACTCTGGATAAAATGAAATACATGCATGTCGAGATTGAGGTTAATGTTTAAATGAGTGGAATTGACTAAACTAGCCGAACTACCGTAGCGGATAGTCATCCTACGCTCTACCACAATGTTGTTTTCAATTAACCAAGCCACAAAAGATTTAGACATGCTGACGACCAGAACAGAGTCTGAAATTACCCGGCAAAAGATGGCCATGTGTAACTGTATCTACTGTGGTACTATTGCCAGATACATTTTTGTAATGATTGTATTTGTATGTTTTGCTAAACGTGAATAGAATTTGTATTTTTACCTGAAAAATGATTTAGCCTTTGCATTTTTACGTGAAACGTGATTGCTTACGTTTTTCTGTGAACGTGAAGCTGTTCTTCGAATTTTTCGTGATGCGTGAAAAGGGCAATTACTTTTGTGTGAAACTGTTTTGAGAAGAGGTATAGGGGACCCTCTTAGCAGATCTTTCTTTTTTATATAAAGCTCTTCACAAAATAATTGACATTGATGTTAAACCTTATGTAGATTTCTATAAGGAAACTGAACGCTATTTATTTAGACAAAATGATAAGTTAACTCTAAAGATATGCAAGAACGAATGTTTTTAAATATTCTTTTTTTAATAGAGTTGTGGGAACATGAAACTCCCTTCCCCTTTCCATTCGCATGGCAACTAGTGTAAATTTTTTAAAGCTTTAGTTAGAATGTTTTTTATGGATTAAAAATGTATTGGAACGTTTTTTTTTCGCGATATCTATATTTATATTTATTATTACTATAACTATTAATTTGTATCATTTTTTTGCACCATTGGTGTTCTGCTATAATATTGGGTCTTTGACTCTTTTGCATTACATCCTTTGCTTCTGTTATAGTGTGCCATAAATTGTAAAATTAATATAGATTGTAAAAATAACTATTGGCACGTTAGAAGTAGCACCTATTGCATGTTACATTTCGTGTGCGCATATTTAAGTAGGCCAGCACATTATGTAAATGTAGAGAGCACACACATCCACGCGGTGTATGTGAACAAGCAGAATAAACTTCTTCGACAACCGCCTACACGGTTTACTAGAGAAAGTTATTCCAATTGATAAAATCAACTTAAAAACTCAACAGACTTTGAGTTGTTAAAGGCAAATTGAACCGCCGTAGCGAATTCGTAAAGCTGACGTATTCGAGCGTTTGCCCTTTATTCTGGCGAAGACCTAACACTCGATACGTCAGCTTTAATTTAATAACTCTCTACGGCGGTTGACTTCAAGTTGATTAATAACTAAGTGTTTAACTTCCCCCGCCGACGCAACACAACAGTGTCTTTACAAACTGACAACTATCAGAGCTGGTTATGTTCAATGACATTGCAGATTCTCTTGTACAGCAATTTATATTCCTTAGTATTGCTTTTTGAAAAGCCTTAACACGAATTCATTTTCTTTCTACCTTTGCTGTTGCCGTTTTTGGTATTTAGGGAGCGATATACCAGACACAAGAGCAGAGAAAGTAAGTTTGTTTTCTAGTAAATCCGTTACCAATATGAACAAACAAAACTGTGTTTTATTTAGTTTTACAAGGAAAGAAGAGCAGGGTTTGTGTTGCCGCAAGTCGATTAGTTACGATTACTTCTACAAAAATTATCTTCTCATCTTATACCCTTTGAGTAGCAAAGCGGGATACATAAAAATTTAAAAATGTTTACCTAAAAGCTTCTATTCAAAGCACAGATCTACGAGACTGAATTGACACCACAGATCATCAATGCACTGACTTGAGACAAAATGGACGCCATACTGGCCATGACTTCAAATACTTGCTGTGAATTCAATGTTTGGCTTCTCATCTGGTAAAAAATACACCTTGCACATCATTCTTCCTGTTACAGCTTACTCAAATGCAGCATTTAATTTCTCTACGCAGTCCTGGTAATCTTGCAATGCTGGAGCACGAAACGGTTGCCAAACTTCAAAGCGACGTTGCGGAACTGAGGGCTGAGAAAGCGCTGCTCGAAGATAAATGCTTTTCTCAAGAGATTGAAATAGAACTAACTCAGACAAACACTGACCAGGTGGGTACAACCGCGAACTTCATTGAGTAGCTACGAATATAATAAATGTATTTGCACACTGTTTAAAGTCACTAGTCATTAACTTCTCTGCTAACTTGTTCTTCTTTCTGTTCTCGATGAAGCTGGAAGCCCAATTAAGATCGATGGCATTGTAAGTATAAGTCCACATATCTTATTTCTCTGTGTATTATGTATTGGTATTTTGTAATTCTGCTGATCCCAAATTATTTACTAGGCTCTTTAAAGGCCTAATCCGGCTCTGTAATTTGTTAGTAAGGAGACGAAGTGAACTCGTTAAATGTGTTTTTCGTTGTTTTAACAGAGACTTCGCAGCGCAGAAAGCTGCTTTGGAAGGCGAGGTAACTATACTTGCTTTTAATTCTGTTTTTCTTTTTTTCCTGCGGAGTAGCTCATCCTCAGGCCATGTGTTGTGTCTTTTCATTTGCAAGATGAAGTCGTAAAACCATTTCTATAGGCCGGTGCTTTTACTTGTTTAACAATAGTTTTTCTCCATACATTTTCTAGATAAACGAGTACAAGCGCTCCCTGGATGAAAAGAAGCGCTCGCTCAAGAAAGCTACGACTAAG
Organism: Micromussa lordhowensis; assembly: GCA_964020085.1. Lineage (NCBI taxonomy): Eukaryota > Metazoa > Cnidaria > Anthozoa > Scleractinia > Lobophylliidae > Micromussa > Micromussa lordhowensis. The sequence continues at coordinate 13,468,394 of OZ026605.1, forward strand.
TAAGTAAAAGCTAACTTGAAATTTCTGTATCGATTGGTCTAAGCTAATCCACGTACATTTATACTTCTTGATAACTTGGCAATTTAAAATTATGGAAGATTTCTTTTGGATTCAAAGAGTCAAAATGTATTTACTTTGAAATACCTGAAAAGTCAGTTTGAGTAATGAAAAGTGTTTTTTTTCTAGTGGAATGCAGAAATTATAAGGAGAAACCACATATCATGTACGGAAGTTCTTATCACGTCTGAGGTAATGATTTTGTTTTCCAGGCTGGAAAAGGCCAAAAAGAACAATAAATGGATTTCTCAACGTCTTAAGGATTTTAAAAAGAGAAGCATCCGAAGGCAAGAGGTTATGAAGGTAAATGTTTTGGCCGACATCAACTGTTGATAGCTAAACATTTGAATTACCCATGTCCGCTAACTTAGCTTTCTGCTCTGTTCGGAACAGCAACTAGCTTGCATACGGCTGGCGCGACTGAAATTTGAATTGACCAATCACGATTCAGCAGGCGAGAAAAACTTTACTGTCCTGAAGTCAATGATAACAGGAAAGGCATTGAAATCGGGCAACTTTTCTCGCTGGAGATGGAATTAAATATTCACGAAAATAGTTTTACAATTCCAAAATCCATATCAGATTGAAAAAAGTGAAAAATATGAAACACTTTGTGTCTCCAAAAATGGGTCACCGTCAACTCGTTCGTAGTTCGTCGATTCTTCCCAGGTAAGATATTAGTTGTGTTATTCTGAACAAAATATGCTGTTCCTCGCCAGATTAAGCCTGAAATACTCAAGTTACCTCTTAATAGAGGCCAAAGCCACTTAGGTATTGTCTTTGTTTTTGTTAGCTGGGAAGAAAAAGACTATTATCGTGTCGTTTTGGTAGGACAGCTCGGTTTTGACTGCCGCTCGTTACTGCGGGCTCAGTCGTCGTATGCAAAGTAATTAAAACCCCCAATCCCAGGCAGCTTAGAAACGAGGTTATAGCTACCATGTGGCTAACACCAATAGCAGCCATGATATGTCAAAAAAGGTTAGCCCTAAAAAGAATCAATGTTTAATTTGTCGGCGACAGACCCTATAATCAGATAATAAGAATATTGCAAAGCGAGGCCTTGATACTCAATGAAATTTTCACAAATACTTGAAAACACGTTAGAGCATTCAAATTAAATCTGTAATTTCTTTCTTGTTATTTTAGGCTAACCAAGAAAGTAAACTTGGTGAAATGGAAGAGTAAGTAACCAATTTACCGATATGGGAATTCAAGCGGTGCCCCACACCTTAGAACAATAGCCCTTTTCACGGTTAATTTTTCTCATTTGCATTACAATGTAATCCAACGTGGATGCGAGGCAATTTCGGGCTAAACTACAAAATAGCCCGAAATTGCCTCACATACATGCTAGATTTTATTGTAATGCAAATAAGGAAATCTAACCGTGAAAAGAGCTATTGGTAACCCAGTGTTGTAAAAAAACGTGACTGTCCGTACGTACGGACGGACCAAATTTTGACCCACAGTTTAAAAGTAAATTACATTGTTGACGCGACTCACATAACAGACTGTTCTCCAGTTTTGTCCTCCAATACTTACAAAATCTCCCGTGTAATAATGTTAAAACATTTAGATGAATAAAACATTGGTGATATTTTTTTTCTTCTTTTTAGGACCATCGAGACACTCAAGCAGGAGATAAGAAGCTTGTTAACATTTCATCGCTTTTTTCATTTTAGTTTTTGTAAGTTTTGTTTTCCTTTTCTCTATGACCCCCACTTAACATAATTTTTTTGTGATTGAATACAAAGAAAAGATGAAAATTATCAAAAATTTAAATACTGTTTCATGACGTACGTTTCCAAATTCTGAGAAGAGAGTTTGAAAATCCTGGCGGTCTTAGGGAATTTCATGAAACACCTTTTTGAGTTTTTATGTTTTTTTCTTGCAACAAAAACTAAAATAAAATAGAAGAATTCCATGCTTATCGTGATCCAATATTGAAGCAATAGTCATATTTATTTGTTTAAACGAAAGAGCAAGGAAGGAGATGGAAGCGTCACAACAAATGAGAATGTGACAACAGATAAGAGCATGATATTGGATTACAGCGTGACAATTAGATAGGAGAGTGTGACAACATATGAAAGTGTGACAAGAGAGCAACAATGCGTGACAACGTAAGAGTGCGGTGACCAGAGACGTTAGCTAGTCTACTCTGGATATAGACTAACCCAAAAATAAATTTTACAAGCCCCCTAGGGAAAAGGACCCATCTTATATAAATCTGCCATATATGTCATAAAATTTAATTGTTCATTTTCTTTTTTGTAATCTTTAATTTTTTAGAATGAGAAATTGCAGAACGAACTGGTCAGTGGCTTCATTGGACGTTATAGAAAAACCAAGAGATTCTTTCGGCGTGTATTTGACGCACTTCGCGGCCGAGCCGCACAATAGCTTGGACGCACTTCGGGGGGGAGGGGGGAGGGAAAAGGATTCTTTTATTTTATCTTATATTTAAGTTAAATTCGATTATGACAAGAAATAGCTTTCACGTGCTTCAGGGAGGAGGGGGGGGGTATTTGCTTGGGTTTTATTTTTAAGTTCAATTCAGTGATATCGGCGCTGTGTTAAGAAAGAACATGACTCTAAATAACTTTCACACACTTTTGGAGGGGAAGGGAGGGATTAGTTTATCAGTTTGATTTAATTTGAATTTAATTCAATGCTTACGCCTAGAATCGGCCCTGTGCATGCTTAAGAAAGAATATGGCAGAAAATAATTTTCCGCAACTTCAGGAAGGGTGAAGAATTACTTTTCGTTTCTTTCATTTTTAAGTGCAATTCAACTGACGTGATAACGCTCAGAATAGGCCGTGTGCATGTTTAATAAGGAATAACGTCTTAACTAGTTACCCGACGGGTTACAGGAATCTTGATTATAAGATAACGATAAGCGACCATGAGAATGAACGATTGTGATGTCAACAAAAGATGAAAAACTAACGAATGAAAGACTATGGCTACCCCAATGACAAAAGCAAACAAGAACATCGGAGAGCTAATCAAAAACGAAGGGAAAAAGTAATTGCCACTAGAAACATGTGGAATTTACACCAAACGTACAAAGAAAGATGGTGAATGTATAGAAAGGTTTTTTCAGTGCAAGGAAATGGAAAGGTCTAAGTTGGATTTGAGAGCCAAAGAAGGCATGTACAAAGGGAAATGACAGCGTTCTGCAAAGGGAAAAGTTAGGCAAGGGAGTTTCAGTGCAAGATAGATGGAAACGCTAAATAAATAATGGACGAACGACAAGGATTGATTTGAGAGCCAAAGAAAGATTTGCAAAGGGAGATAATGGGCGATCGGAGGAGGGAGTGGTTAGGAAAGGGAGTTTCGGTGCAAGATAGATGGAAAAGGCTAAGTTAACAATGGACGAATGACAAGGATAGATTTGAGAGCCAAAGAAAGATTTGCAAAGGGAGATAATGGGCGATCGGAGGAGGGAGTGGCTAGGAAAGGGAGTTTCGGTGCAACATAGATGGAAAAGACTAAGTTAACAATGGACGACTGACAAGGATAGATTTGAGAGCCAAAGAAAGATTTGCAAGGCTGATGAATGGCGTTTAGCGGTGGATGGAGGAGTTAGGAAAGGGAGTTTCAGTACGCAAGATAGGTGGCTTGGATTTAACGATAATAGAGGAATAACAAATTGGTTGTTTTATGTGCCTGGTAGTGCCATGACAGACAGTTTAAAATGGACGAATGAAAAGGACATGTTATAGTCGAAAGCAGTTGGTGATATTGTTTTTGTTTTTGGGTGCCACAATGAAGCCAGGAATCTTGCACGATTTCACGGTGATAGGCGCAGCTCTGTATAATGGAAAAGTTAGCATCAAGATCTACGGCTGTGGTAATGTTGTTTACTCGCGTTAAAGGGTAGAATAAACATTCTGAAAAGTTATTGGTCGACAGGGACAGAACACGAAGCGCGAATAACCCCGTCCATAGAAAATATGAGCGAAGTTTCTAGAAACAGAAACACAGTCTATTTTTTCTTTAATTTCACCTGTATTTTCCAAGAAAAAAGTATAATAGGGCCGAAAATCGAAAAACTTTGTTTTAGTTTTTTAACATATTTTTTTAATTTTATTAATTAAAATTGGGGGACTGTTTTGTTGTAGTTTGTGTTTTTCAGTTTGCGTTCACCGTCGCTGATTTCCCGTTCGTAAACGTTCTATGCCATTTTTAACGGTTGATGCCATTTTCATAAGCGGTCGATGCCATATCTGCTTTAGAAACTGGTATAATTTGTTGATGGAGTAAAATGCACTAACCAAATGCTTAATTGTTCATATTTACCCTGGTTTGCTTGCGGTTAGCTCTTATTTGATGTTTGGGGCAACTCTATTATTAATGTTAAGGAATGTCACGTTTTATAATTAAATTTTGGGAAGATTTGGCGGATCAGCGTAGTAGTGTAGTGGTATAAGAGGGATGTCAGGAAACAGAGTTTCCGGGTTCGATACTAGGCGGTTACTTGCAAATTTTCCTTTTTCTTTAATTTAGTAGAGAAAAATTCGTTTTTTCAAAGTGTCTCGAAAATGGAAAAGACCGTCTACGAAAGGGAAGTGCGGTTTACTGTCCTTTCTACCTTCAAATCAAACTCTGTTTCTTTTCTTCGAGAACCGGATTTAAATGAGTTGCATTGTTTTATGTTTGCATTTTACAGTATTTTACAGCGGTGTTGTTTCTTGTTTTTTAAGTTCTTTTATTATCCGTCATGCCTGCATCTGTGACGGGCATCTTCTACAGGAAGCCAAATCCTTCAAGGTGTTATTCACGAAAGCCGTGTTGAAACATGTTAGTTTGAATAATGGGCGCATAGACGTCCATCCTCCGAGAGATCTTTCTCGTAATCTAAGCGGAAACCTGGGTAGTAGACGTCCCCTTAAGTCTCCGAAAAGAAAACATAGAAAAAAAAACTGTCGTCTTTTTACAGAAATAAATTTTTGCAGCGCACAAAAAATAAACAAACAAATCAAAAAAGCGAAACAATACAAAAGAAAACAATTTGAGAACTGTAGAGTGTGATATTTTATTAACCTTCGAACCACTTCGAACCAATTAAAGTGATTCCTGTTTAGTGTTATTCAAAGACAAAGAATTTATAACGTTCGAAGATTTACAGCACAAAGTTGTGATCCTTTAAAAAGAATGTAATTCCAACTTATTTATAATAAGTATTGGAAATCGTATGAACGCGAGTGCATTTCGTGATTTATGGGCACGAGTGGTTTTTTGAAAGTTCTCAAAATTGCACGAGCTGTAGGCGAGTGCAATTTGAGAACTTTCAAAACATCACGTACGAGTACTGATTTAATCAGTGATCGCTTTCGGCAATTGTACTTTTCAATAAAACCAACATCTAGAAACTGTAAAACTGCATGAAAATCACCTCTCTGATTAGTGATTTACACGCAAAGCGAAAAATACCATGCCGTTTTTTCCGATCTCACTAGCGTTTAAAAAGCCTAAAATAAGAGCCATTTTTTTTAAGGTAGGGTGGGGTGTTTTTAGGATTTCTCTCAGATATTGTTTAAGTCAATTTTCTCACGTTATCGTTCCTATTTCATTTATCGCGAAAAAGTCAAAACGAGAAATTTCTCTATTTTTTTCAGCTTTTCGCCATTTTCATCAAAATAGAAAAATGACGACTTTTTTCCGCTCTCTCTGTTCGGCCTCTTTGACTGACAGCTGTCAAAAAATGGCGCGAAACAGAAACCCAGATCAGAATCGTCGCATTCAGCTGTGGTAGTCTTATGTGGCTGTGAAGATGGCGAGCTGTGTGAAGATTAAAATGAATGGGAAAGTAACGAGGCTTAGGTCTTCGACTTTAACGGTTGGAAACTTATCTATGATTTTCAAACTTGATGTAAATCAAGGAATTTACATATGTTGTGAAGAGGAAGGAGAAATTATTTTACCAACAGAATCAGGGCTTTTCAACGTAGAAGACTACGCCAAGACTTACGTCGTGAATGGCGAGCTAATACAGCCTGCGCCCTCGAGGAGTTCTACAGAACTATTTTCGCCGTGTAATTCGATGGGAATTCCCCTATCTTACCAGAGAGCAGCACCAATGAGAACAAATCTGAACCCTCCACCTGGCCAAATTTCCAGTACGCAAACTTTGCTACGGCCAAGCTTTACCTCCGGCTCAAAGAAAGTTCATTCAGCATCATGGAAGAAGTCGCTGTTGGTAGTGGACGTCGCACCATCTGGCGTAGTAAACGAAAAATTTCAAGTTCCTCTGAGTTTGACCGAAGAAACCGCGTCGGTGGATGAAGTTCAACTGATGTTGGAACAACAGCTGGGTTTCGACGTAATTCTCCTCGATGCAAAACATCTGCCAGTGATGTCCGGGGAGACCACCAAAGGTAAGTTAAATAATCTTAAGAACTTCGGCCGACTGAAACCGGCTTTTATTTTGTCTCATAAACAGAACTGATTAAAAAGAACTACTTTCAAATGTTTTCCATTTGGCTCTACTCTGGGTAGTTTTGATGATTCAACTTCTTTGGGTCCTTTCTATTTTTGAACCACAGCGATGATTCTTGTAGTGTTGAGCGTTTGACAAAGGATTTTAGAGGGTCAGTCCTCGGCTACACAATCTCGACTCATAAAATTATTATTAACAACTTGAGAAGATTAAATTGCACCCCACTCAGTTCAATTATCATTATGAATTGTACGACACGAGGTCCAATTACTAATTAATCGTACCTATAACAAATTTGGGCATTTAAAATGTCTTTTGGGAAGTTCTTTTGAGCGAAATTATCTGTAGCGCTTTGTTGTTGAGAACTGTGTGAAACATTGGGAAAAAAGCCATTAAAGCGCGCGTAATTAACATGCTAATAAATACAGGGCAAAATTACTGATTGCTGATTGGTCAATGAAGAGGGTATTTTTTCTTAATTTTGCTTGAGAAGAGGGTAAAATTACTAGCTTATGATTGGCTGTCAGGTTGCCTAGCAACAGGTTATGCTATCGAAAAGTTGTTGCCGAAAATTTTCTGTAACAATGGCGTCTCGTTTCGAGGTAGTCGACGAGAAATATATCGAAGAATTAAAAGACAAGAGCGAAAACGAAAACACGAGGAAAAGCACGGAGTATTGGAAGAACGTTTTCAAAAAGTGGGCGAATGAAAGAACCTTCCAAGCAAATTTAGAAGATTACGAGAGCGATGTCCTCGACCAAACACTGTCACAGTTTTATGCCGAGGTACGAAAAGAAAACGGGGATGACTATGAGCCCGACTGCCTAAAAGTAATGCAGGCATCGCTGGAGAGATATCTAAAATCAAAAGCCTATCCAAAGTCAATCATCCGAGATAGGGAGTTTCTTAACTCCAGAAAAGTCCTGGAAGGGAAGGCCAGGAAACTGCGAGAGCAGGGCAAAGGAAAGCGACCAAACCGATCCAGAAGTTTGACGAAAGAAGAGGAAGAAGTCCTCTGGCAGAACGGCCAGCTTGGAGGAGGAACTCCGCGAGCTCTACTTAACACAATGTGGTGGCTGCTCACTCAGCACTTTGGCCTACGAGGGCGACAAGAACACCACCAGATGAAAGTTGAAGATTTCACTTTGCAACGCGACGACGACGGAAACGAATTTGTAACTTTTGCCGAAGGTCCAACCAAGACGAGACAGGGAGGACTATACGTGAAAACCAGACTAGTCACCCCCAAAATGTTTGCCACAGGGAATGAGGAAAGGTGTCCCGTCATGTTGTTCAAACGGTATCTGGGGAAGCGACCAAGCGAAATGAAAGAAAGCGGTCCGTTTTACCTCACTGTCATCGACAAGCCAGTTTCAAGCATTTGGTACAAGAAAACCCCAATGGGAAAGAACACCATAAACACAATAATGAAAAACATGAAAAAGAACTCACCGCTGAAGGATCTGTGTCCCGAGAAGAATTTGACCAACCATAGTGCACGAAAAACCGTCGTGAAGAAGCTGAAAAGTTCTGATATCCCAAAGTGTGAAATAAAGAATATCACAGGCCACACATCTGCCAGCGGGCTTGACGATTACGACTCAGGAGACGAACGAGAGCAGCAGATTATTTCACGAGCCATTGACAACAGTGGTCCCGTTCCTTCAAGAGGTGCTCTAAGTCAACTTTATCCTGCAAATTCCACTGCATCTTCGTGCGCTCCCGGCCATGTTTACAATTTCACTCAGTGCAGCGTCACCTTGAACATCGCCGGGAATGATGCCGTTCAGAAGAGCACAAGCGATGTAAGGCGAGGATACAAGCGTATCTTCATCGAAGAATCAGATTCAGAGTAATCTGAATGCATCTTGAACGTTTTAACTTTGTTTAAAAAAGCACTAACTTTATATTTTCAAAGTTGAAAGTTTGTTAGCAGGCCTGGTTGTCAATGTCCTGGTATCTTTGTGGGAAAATAAAATTTCATTCAGCTCATTCGTGCGTTTGTGGCGTTTGATTCTGTGTCAACTTTAAATGGCTTCCTGTGACTGATTAGTCAAGATTAGTCAAGTGCGCATTCAGAAATTCAGTAATTTTGTCCTCTATTTTATTAACAAGTAATCGCAATGGGTCCTTGTAAAATTAAGGATTAATATCACTTGTGTTTTCAGAAATTGCTGAAACTGCCCTCGTCGCTTCGCGACTCGGGCAATTTCAGCAATTTCTGAAAACACGCGTGATATTAATCCTTAATTTTACTCGGCCCCATGCGATTACCTATACAAATCATGTGGGTATCCAATTACAGGTATCCGTTAAAAAAAGTTCAAATCAGACACCTGTAATTGGACGCCTACGTGATCGCGCGCCGATTACGTGACAAATAGGCGCGCGGAGTCGAGGATTTTGTTATAGATACGATTATTGGTATTACTTTCCCACCCGTATAGATGGCTTACAAAACCGGCAATAAGGTCTACCTCTTAGCGAGTGATAAATTCTTCTTTTTCAAATTAACAGGATCTCAGTTCTGGAGAGGAAGCCGAAAGACTAGTGGCCAAGAAAAGTCAAAGGTCGTACTTGAAAAAGGGAAGGGGCCAAAAGAAAAAGTCCACAACAGGAGATATCCAGGATCGGTTAAGGAAGATGGTAGCCTCAGATGCTGAAGAGGAGGACGATTTCATAGAAACCCCTTCACCAGAACCCAGGCAATCTAATCAGCAAGGCAAACGTAGCAGTTCTTCCACTCTAGAAGATATTCAAGAAGAAGCTGCTAAAATGCTGAAGTCAATATTCAAGTGCTCAATTTGTCTAAACCACTGTAAGCTACCAGCAGCAGCATGCTCCGCTTGTTATGCTGTAATTGGTTGTGTGCATTGTCTAGAACAGTGGATTGAGTCAAGCACCTCTTTGGCCAAGTGTCCACTGTGTCGCACAAGTTCTGATTATGTGGTCATTCCAATGTTGCGGGAGATTGCCAATATCCTAGGCCAGTCAGTCCCTAGAGGCAATATTGTAGTGGAAAATGATGCAAGTGACACTGACACCATCCCATATGGCCACGGGGATGATGATTACCGTTCAGACGAAGACTTCAGCGCCCTTGCCCCAGTGTTGTAAAACTGTTTGTTTTCTTTCTCACGAAAAATTGTCATATGTTTAACTGGAATGTTGCCTTATTTGAAAGATTTTTCGTGAAGTGTAAAGCTCCTTTCTTACTTAAGTAAACGTAACAACACAAGTTTCGGCATTAACTTATTAATACTAAAATAAAATAGAAGACAACTTTTTTGGTTACGAAAAAAGTAACTCGTTGACATTATCATGTTGTAGTTGGATTTAACTCAGTTCAGAAAAGTCAAGGCGACAGATTTCTAGTAATGTTAATAAAGGACAAAACAGCGGACGCCATCAAGGACCCATCTTCATTTATTACGTTGCTGTAAATTTCTTGGAAAGTACGATTATTTCGAATAAATTCTGTTTCACGTTGGCTGATGAGTGCATGACTGCTTGCCAAGGGATCGATCCCAAACGATGAATCGTGTGTTATTGTGCCCCCAGCATTCATGTATATTTGTATGGCATCTTCGACGCTTGGTATCATTGCTGAATTTACTGGGTGGACTCTACTTGTCCTCTGTGCAACCACATCTGGAATTCGATCGCTGTTTCCTTTTCAAATAATAAAGAGAACAGTGTCATTAACGCGTACTGAACATTGCTGGACAGGTGCACTTGAATGGGTTCCTAGTTTCTTCTTGCTAAACAAGGTATACACCATATCATTTGTTTAATCGATGGGTTTTTTTCTAACATTTTGTTGTAGTTATGATAGTTTTCTCTGTAGTCTCGTGATTAATAAAACCGACGGTTCCTGTGAGGTAGTCGTCCGATTTTGTCAAGCACTCGTAGGATTGAAGACCACATTCGACTCCCTTTTTTCTCTGATTAATAATACACATGAAAAAATCACTCGATTCTGATTGGCTGAGAGCAGTGCAGTTCAAATTTAACACAAGTGCAAAAAGTGTAACACCGGTGCAAATTACACATCGTAATCCTGGATTATGATTTGCAGAAAGTCAATGAGAAATTTTGTAGGCCAATGATCTCATGTAAAGCAAAGACAAAATTTTTGGCTTCAAGAAACATCTTCTGGCAATTTTTCATGTTTGTATTATTAAGTAATAAATAATCATACGGTTTTTCTCGTTCAATTTGAAATTAATTTGCACTTGTGAGTTTTTTCAAAAAGCTGAAATTGCACTCGTCGAAGCGGTTCGTGCAATTTCAGCTTTTGAAAAACTCACTCGTGCGACTTAATTCCAAATTGAACTGAAAACCGTACGATTACCTATACTAATCAGGATCATAACATATTACTAAAATGTAATCATTGGAATAAAGTTAACAGTTCAGTTTGTTTTTATTATTATTTTTTACGTTAGTTATTTCAGATTGCACCTGGGTGAATCAAGCTTAAAACGGGAGAACGAAATCCATAATTGATGAGAGTAGAGAGGGGTCAAACCGTCCAGTGGAGGTTATTTAAGTCGGAAACTTCTAAATAGGGCTGGCCTTTTAAGGCGAGGCAAAACCTTCCTCTTGTTATTAATATTATTATTATGATGATGATGATGATGATGATGATCATCATCATCATCATCATCATCATTATTATTATTGTTATTGTTATCATCATTATTATTAAATGCGCTTCTCACCTTCAATGGAATGCGAATTCCAGGATGCCACCACTCTCCCAAGTCCGATTTCAGCTACATTCATGGTTACGAAGGATACGCAAAATTGTACAACGGGATCAAAGAGGTTTATCAACAAGACATTTTCCATTCCCACGAGCACATCTTTGACCGGGTAAACAACTCGTTGATTGACCTCTGGCCACTTGCGTTCTGAGCAAAGAAGGTGACGCGCAATCAGAAGAAAATCAAAGTATTGTATTTTTATTGATTCCTACACATTGAAAAAAATTCACAATTACGTGCCCCTTTTCCCCATTTATATCTAAACACTGAGAGAGGGGGCTTTTGAGGCTAGACTAAAAAGTAAATGGGGGAAGGTACTTACTTGCCTAGATTGTGTCTGAATATACGGTTCACATCTCAGGTTTCCTCTTTCGTTTCTCAAGAGATTCTGTACGAAGAGCATCAAGCAAGCCTCAGTACCATGGTCGACTCTAACCATGTCCCAAATACCCTCGTAAAGAAGGATCTCCCTGCAAGCGATAATTTTAAACTGAATATCCCTAAAGGAATGACAACTTACCAAATCAAAAGAAAACTTGCAATATGACTCAGCAACTTTATGTCACACTGGGAATTGCTAGTATTATTTCCATCGAACAAAATCGAACAACATCGTTGGATTTTGTTCTGTCATCAAACGAAATGGCACACAATTTTCTTGTCAGTCTGATTCCGAACTAAGTCGAATATAAAATGGAATGTCATTGTTCGATTTTGTGCGGTAATCGAACTTTGAGTCAAAAAAAACAATTTTAATTAGAAGTGCCTGGTCCAATGAAGTTGAGACATCAATCAGTCCTTTTATGCCGTTGCTAGATGTTGTACTCCTTCCTTCAGGTGAACTGTAAACGAGAGACTATAGTACTGAAACCCATAAAACTCGACAATGCGGTTTTCTGAGTACGTATGGAAGCATAAAAAGCTTTTAAAGTTTTTAAACTTTCAAACGGCTGTAAAAAATCGACTTCATACGATTTTTTCGTGATTCATTTCATTGACATTTGTGCGATATGATAGCATTTTTGTGAAGTAGCAGGTTTTTTGACGTGAACTTCTGCAACGAGTGGCAAGCTACAAATCTGTATCAACAAACCTGAAGTGTGCATATATTATGACTGCATTCTTCTTAGGCATGGAGAAGAGCTTGACAATTCTTGAGCTGCAACCGTCGCTAAGGGCATAAAACGTACATCCATACATCCCTAGTTTTTCGTTTTGATCACAGTGTAGCTTGTTACCATGGTAAGGCGCCTCATACGGAACTGGATTTCTTCTACGTACGGTATCTTCCCTTCGTCGCGCATGATTGACTGGATTCACTCGTCGCAAAGATTTTGATACCTGCTTTCCGCTTAGTGTTAGACCTTTGCTACGAACATAGCCAGTCATCATTTCACGACCATAAGTTGGTCCGACCTGGAATGTAAAAGGATTAGATTTATTTCCCTTCACTAACATTTTATTAATTAATTTCACGATGAATGAAATGTAGGGAGCTTACCTCACTCACGCAATCTTGAATGATGGCGTCTATCTCCACGTCACTCATCTTGGTTATGCCATGTTTGGAGCAGAATAAGCGTAAGTTTCTTTCCGAGAAGCCTCTTCGCACTTCTGGAAAGTTTTGCTTAAATAAATTGCTGATCTCCGTGTATGTTCTGTTTGCTTTTACTTGGCTCCTTATTACCTCGACATTGCTTTCAAAGTACTCCATAATGAAACAAGGCGCCAAATTCAAATGTAGCTTCGACAATGGCGCAAAAATGTTCAGCGAGCATTTCAATTCGCGCCATTTTTTGACAGCTGTCAGTAAAAGAGGCCGAACAGAGAGAGCGGAAAAAAGTCGACATTTTTCTATTTTGATGAAAATGGCGAAAAGCTGAAAAAAATAGAGAAATTTCTCGTTTTGACTTTTTCGCGATAAATGAAATAGAAACGATAACGTGAGAAAATTGACTTAAACAATATCTGAGAGAAATCCTAAAAATACCCCACCCTATCTGAAAAAAATGGCACTTATTTTAGGCTTTTTAAACGCTAGTGAGATCGGAAAAAACGGCATGGTATTTTTCGCTTTGCGTGTAAATCACTAATCAGAGAGGTGATTTTCATGCAGTTTTACAGTTTCCAGATGTTGGTTTTATTGAAAAGTACAATTGCCGAAAGCGATCACTGATTACGAGTGACCATAAATCAAAAAATGCACGAGCAGGTTCATACGATTTAATATTTATTATATTCTCAACAAAATTACTCAAACTCACAACATCATTGTATGCGTTATGCACTACATTAAACGCTTCAATGGTTTCCAATATGCTCACATGTTTTATTTGAACCAATCAGAAATATAATGTTGTGACAGGGAAATCAAGCGTGAAGATTTTGAAGGATTTTGGCGCTTCCCGGTGTTTCCATAGCAATTTCCGTATTGCACTCTATAACCTATTTATGCATTCGCCATTGGCCAATCAGAAACAAGATATTTTGTTGAGTGTATAATATAAGAATATATAATGCACTGGCGCTTTCCACTCGACCAAATGGTTTGAATTTCCTGAAACTAAACAATAACTTCGATTTTCCGGAACCTTTTCCAAGAAATTCTACCGTAATATTTGAGACTCGTTTTGAAAGTTGCGAAATTTTTAGTTGAATGGAAAGAGCCATATTTAGGAAATGATCCTGTTCCAGTCTGGTAATGAAACACGCAGGGAAAAGAATATAGCCCGAATAAACCGTCGTCACACTAGAGAAGACAAGGAACTGATACAATATATATACCTCATCACTTTCGCTTCCATGACATGACGTGAGCCAAGAAAAACACACTATTGAGAATTGTTTTTCACATCCTAAATTCCAATTCATCACATTCCAACGATATTTTTTTCGAATTTTTGAATCATTTCCATATAAATTTTTTCTAATTATTTAGATTACAAGATTTTTGAACTTTTTATCCTCAAATAAATTTGGGCACAGAATTTGTTTACATAAGAAACTTTGAATACAAACCGAAATGTGAATTTATATTTCGACTAAAGTACCATTTTAACAATCACAATCTCAATTATTTTATTCAATTTCAATAATTTGAACTATCGACTGAAGATCTGTATTTTTAAGAAGAATTTATTTCACTTTCCAATTTTCCTACGCAGTATACTGGTTTCTTTTTATTACCGCTACTGGTCTAAGGGTTTATTTTTTTTAAAAAAATCATGGTTGTTGGTGCGCGGTCAGGGAGTTGGGTCCTTCACCATTCATGGCACCAATTGCTCGTTCTCGGTGATGTCGCTCTAGCATTTGTGAACGCCTTTCTTGCCAACTCTGGCGAAAATTGTTGAGTTCTTCATCCATGCTCATAATCTCCATGCTGTGTTTAGAAACCAGCTGTTCTGAAGGTCCGTAACCAAACGATAGCCGAGGGGTAGGGTGGGTCTCTATGTCCGATAGCCGGGGGGTAGGGTGCGTCTCTATGTCCTCCAGAACAATAGAAGCAGTCTTAGCGCTGGTCTCTGATAATAAACAGTTGAATGAAAGTGACGGTATGTATATCCTTCGACAGTACGTTATTTCATGCCCCGACGTGCAAACACTTTTTTCAAACCAGGCAAAAGAATTCATGGTTAGGATTTAAGGTCATTGGTCAATGGGAAATTCGGGAAAACATGACTGAATCAAAAGTATTCTAATGCGTCTTAATCTTGCCATCTTCCTCAGAAAGAAGATTGACTTTGATAGAAACATTTTGTTTCATTTTAGCATTGAGCTTGTCCTCACCTTCGCCACCGCCTTGTTTTTTCTTTCTAGTTTTCCTGTACATTCCCCAGCCGATCCCCGCGGCCATTAGTACCACAAACAATGAAAGTCCGCTGTACACTGTAATGCTGAATATTCCTCCACTTCCAAAATAATCCTCTGCAACGCTTATCTTTTCCTGTGGGATCAGAAAATAAAAACTTCAGCGGCTCGACATAAAATAAACTTTAACCACGTTAGCTTATACTCGACATGAATCAAAGGTGTATCCAACAGAAAAAAATCGCAGAAACTCAAAAGTTACGCGGAAGTTTGACTTTTTTACCCCACGCACCATAGAATGCTGCTCGGCTTTTCAGCTCTTTGTTTTGTTGTGCAATGGCTTTAAACGCCTCTTTAGGATTATTTTTCAAAGCGTTAAGATTCACTCGAATAAAAAAGAATAAAACACTGGAGGCTATCCTGTATTTTTTGTTCTCAGTAACTTTTCAAAATCAGGTTATTTATCTCTTAGACTAAGTCAGTGACGCCATTTTTTCTTACATCTTTGATAAAAGTAACTGCAGTGAAAGTTTAAAAAAATCTATGTGTGGTAGAAACTTCTATCGCTGACGCACTTAAGAACATTTTAAAACGACACCCCCTTCATAAAATCCCGATATGTTTCGCCGAAACCACTCTGAAAACAAAAATGTAGTAAAGACATATTGTACTGACCTGAGCGGTTCCCGTATTTTCTGCCAGAATGTGAAAAAGCCATTGCTCTTCGGTTTGTACATATTCTTTGAAGCATCGCAAGAAGTGAGTAGAATCGAGAGGGAGGATTGCTCCATACGTCACAACACTGTTGAGAATATTGCCTACCTGTCCAGAAATGAAGAAAACAGTGGTTACGTTGGAAAATTGAACATTTGAGATAGAGCAACAAGAATGAATGACGCATACCTGTATGTTATGTTGAGTAAGGGCGTTGACATGATGTTTGAGCCCGTGAACATCCACTAAAGCACCTTCCACTTGGCGGTCGAGTACATGTTGGAACACTTCATCACTGCTGGCGAGAGCTGGTTAACATAACGTACACTTCAGTTTCAATTTAGGGCTTGTTAAATGAAATTATGCTTTGGTTATAAGGATCTACAACATATTCAGAACTTCTTTGTTTTTAAGAGTATAAGCTGATAAAGAAAATCGTCAAATGACGCGTGCTTTTTTATATTTCTAGTTGACTGGTGTAGAAAACGACATCGAAAAAGCCCAGCTGTTGAGGTATTCCGCGTTCAAAGTTAATGCTAAGTCTCCCCCAGTCCTCAGCTCTTGTCACATTGTATCCAGGTACTATACTGATAATTTTAAGCAATTCAATGCCAGAGTTAGAAAAGACGTTTTACTTTGTTAGAATAGTGTTTTAGTAACAGTAGTAGTTGGTTGTAGTTTTTTTTAGCTTTGTCTGTATGAGTAATATCGTTGTAATTTTGTAAGTAGTGTAAGTAACTTGGTTTTGTAGTAAAGTTGTACATAATAGGATCAAAATAAAAAAAAATAAATTAAAAAAAGACGTTTTTATTAAGCAATCAGACTTTAATGCCACCTCGATTCAAACGCAAAGCAGACACGTGACGGATTTTAAGTTTTATTGATGTGAATCAATACGTATAACATTATCATTATTACTGTACATATTTCTGTTATTCTTAAACTGCTAAATACACGACCCACTAGCAAGTCTGTTGTTTTAAACCAAATCGTGTTTAAATAAAGGATTGTCGTTGTTACTTGTTACACGAAATTTGTACATTGCAATACTGGCATCGGACTAACCTTCCACATTAGTCATTTCACGAATCCCGACTTTGTGTTCCTCGCTATGATTGACAGCTGATACCTGCCATTCATGTCAGACAAAAAACATTCATTTATAAACATGACAAGTTTAGGGACTAAGCGCTTCTATTTTTCCCAAATAGGGAATAGAAGCCCATACGAATCAATGAAAAGAACACAACATTATTATTAGCTTGTTCTAATCAGCGTTTTCAAAAGTAATTTACCATATTTGTATTCTACACTAACTATACTGATGATCTAATATTCTGTTCACGAGAAGAGTTTTAAAAGTATCTGGTCCATATAAGCCTCCTGAAACAAAATGCCCTGTTTTGAATGTCCGTTCTAAGCGCCTACCTACCGTGACCCCTCGAAGGTTGGTTCTTCCTTCAAGACTGACTGACGTCATTGACGTGGTGATAATGCTGATAAACATGGTGGTAATGATAAGTCCTGCTAGCATCCACACGAGGCCCAGCAATTTACCAGCGATTGTCTTGGGTGCTTTGTCTCCATATCTGAAAAATGATAAAGTGCATCCTGAAGTACAATATCAGAGTGGAATAATTGTTTTAGTAAAAACGTCCCCAAAACACAGGAAACTAAAATACCAACATAAAGGTTAAAACGCCCCCCAAAATTGCTCTTACCATATTTGTAGAGCATAGTATAATTGCTAAAATATGATTACTAAGCCAATGAAAAAACTCTTAAATTGCATTAACCAATGATCATGGGCTGCCTTTTAAGGACGTTCGCGCAAATTGTTTCTGCGCATCCTTAATGCGCAAGCAAATTCACATTCCACGTCACCCATGAGCGCGCGCGCTAAGTCATAAAATAAACAAATGATAAGGCAGATGGCCATTGCTAGAGGTTTGACTGGATTTAACGATCTTGGACGTTCGGTGACCCCAATGTTTCTTTCGATGGATCATTTTCTCTACTGATTTTCTACGTTTAGGGAAAAAAGAAAAAAAAATCTATCGACTAGAAGTTTAAATTTTTGGCAAAATGCACCATCGAATTCCAATCTTAGTAGTTCTTCGTGCATCTGTGCGGCGGTCTCAAATGCCTCTTAAAGGGTTAAATTTTGTGAAAACGTTAGTAAGGTTTGGAATTATTTACGCAGCAGACCCACTTCTACAAAATATGACTAAGATCGTTTGCCTCCGTTGACTCACCTTCGATATTTTTAATTATAAACCCCTGTAGACCGTGCTCGATGATATGTGACAATTTTTCGAAATCACTATAGTTTACCACACGCTTTATCTCTGAGACGAAGACGGTGACCCCCAAATTTGTTTGCATTTCTGGTACAAGTAACTTATTATCTGCCTGCAGTAAAAATTTAAAAAAATTCTATCGACTGGAAAAATTTCGCGCGAACGTCCTTAAATTGTTGCCTAATTTTTCACACAATGCACAAAGCAATTTGTGTTCTGGAAATTCTTATATACATAAAAAATATTTTTGTAGTTAAGGCTTGTAGTTTTGAATTCAATACTAAAATTTCAGAGGAGGCATTTCTATTGATTTGGAATTTGTCTTTATACTATTTTGTAATGCTTAAAAGTAATTTAATACTTTGCATTTTAAAAGGTTAAAGTGCCTATGAAATGAAATTTGTGCCCACTTTTTAATCCTAAAATATTAAAGTCTATGTTCCTCTGATTCGTAATTTTTTAGTTTGGGTTTCGGACAAGCGCGCAAATTTTTTTTCCCCTGCTTCGAAGTTGGCCAATTCGAGTAAGGACCGTTGACGTCATAAGGTGTGTAAAACATTCTAATCATCATGGCAGCTGAGAGGAACAAACGAAAGAGTGGGAAGTTTTGCGTTACCGGAGGGCCTGGTTTTGTGAGCTGCAAAAACACCACTTACACGGAATTGAGGCATTGTCATACATATGTATATGCGAGGGAAAGTTTAACGCGAGTTGTTAGTAGTTTTTACTTGAGTTTCGAGACTCTCATTTGCTTTGATTAAGAAAAATCGACTCGAGCCACTTTCTCAACCAATCAGAAGTAAAACTAAAACCAATCGCGACTCGCTCGCACACATTTTCCCGCGCTTTGACGTCACTGGTTCACTGGAGTGTCGATTTTCCCGCGCTTTGACGTCGGCTACAGGTATTTGCTAGAAGTTTTGATTGGTTCTCTGGATTGTCTTTGTTCTTTGTTATTGACCAGTCCAGACAAGAGTGATTAATTTGTTTTGCTTCTACGACACTCAATTGAAAACCGCTATAAACAAGTAAATGATAGTTTATTAGCTCTAGTTACAAGATTTAATTCGCTGAAAAACACGAAATCTGCCTAACAGTTTCTATAACGACTCGTCTCACTTCTCTCATTTTCCAACAGTATAAGATCGGGTTCAGAGTTGAATTAAACAACATCAGTGTTGATGAAAATGTCCAAGCAACAATAAGAGATAAAGTTACTCCTTTCACAGCCACTAAGGCTATAACAACACACAAAGGAAGGTAACATGCGAGTACTGAAAACTGTACCCATAATGCACTGGACACTGTTTTTCTGTATCGCGCTATGTTCAACGGCGCATGTCCGTTCGGTTGTTCTTGGTGAACGTGTTCTTGTATTTGAGCTTGATGACGAAGAAGTTTTTGGTAGATCTTTATATAGCAACAAACAGAGATGAATAAGCACGATGGCACAGCTATGGAGCTATAATATGTAACAATCCTGTCCTTCAAAATCCCTGCTGAACAAAGTCCGATGGTCAGAATCCAAAACCAGATCACAACCAGTAGAACTCGTTTAAAAGTAACCACTTGTCTGTATCTTATGCCCAGTAACAAGGCGAGAAGTCTGTCCACGCTGACTGCAGTCAATGTGAGCAAAGATACAAAAAATAACAATAGGCCTGTAATGAAACCAATCCTATAAATGTAATAACAAAGGTTGAAGTTTTCGTATTCTACGGTAATTAAGGACGAGACAAATAGCGGCTCCACGAGAATCCCAACGAAGAAATCAGTGAGCGCCAGTGAACGTAACAAGATCTTGGAAGGAGGATGAAGGCACGACTCCTTGGAAAGAGCAATGAGAATCAGAGTATTACCTAACGTCGAAGTTATGGCGAGAAGAACATTAGACACTGTAAGAAACCACAATACATTGGTTTGTCTTAAAGCTGTCGAACAGAACGGGTCCTTAGACTCCTGAGAGCTTCGGTTTCCATCTTGCTCAGTAACTACCATGTTCAACTTTGTTATACGACTACGATCAAAACACGACGCGGCAATTTGCGGCACTGTTTCAATCAGGATTGAATGATGCTTACATTCGATGCGGCTTTATATCAATATTTCAGAAATTACCCTGCAGGGAGATACTGCTGTGCTTGCTGGGTAACTCAGAACTGTCCATGTCAAATCACCTGCTTGCATTTTCAAAATTGATTTCATCATATTTGTGTGTTTGAGTCCAACTGAGTCTAATTTGAAAGTGAAAGGTGTGCTTTGATTTCCATGGCAGTCTGTGTCAGGACTTTGGAAGATTTGCACGACAGTTCAATAGCTGTTATCAAAATTCAAATATCACTTCTAATTGAGATTCAAATTCAAAACTGCAAGTATAATTGAAATTTAAAATAGGAGTGTTTTTAGTTCCGGCGCGTTCTTTACTCTAGCTATGGCTCTTATGATATTCATGCCAACGAAGTTATTAGCGTGGGTACGACATCGCTGAACTCTTACTGGTGGAGAGCAGATGCAATATATCTGTGACCATTTGTCGGTTGTACAACAGAGTGTATGGACTTAGGGAGTGTCGTATCTACCTCTGTCGGCTTGACATTGTCATTGAATAAGAGGTGGATGTTTACAATTTGTTTGACAAGATAATGCAGGTTTATTGGTTTCTTTTTTACTACTGAGTGGTGTCAGCGTGACTTGCAATCATATTTCTTGCTTTTATGGCGTCAAAAGGTCAGTATGCAGTGTAAACTCTAAATTAATAATGAATTTGCTTTGTTTGCATGGCACTGAAGACAAAACTTTCGTACTAGTACAAAGTGGTCCATCCAGCGTCTATAACAATGGTTTCCTTTATAAAAGAATAATACAAAATCCCACCATGTCACAGTTAATATAAAAAAGAATGGCCATGAAGCCTGACAAAGCTTTTTGTTGAATGTTTTGCTCGCATTTTGGCCTTGACCTCGCGGAGAATACAATGAATGAAATGTTTCTTCTGTCTGAGCAACTAACCGATGTATAGAAACGTCTCTTTTATGTAAGTAAGTCATGTATAGTGTATGAGCGTAAACCAAGGGCGCGTTCGTTTGGGGATATTCCGGAATAAGAATATATTCCGGAATATATTCCGGCTATTCTGCTCCTGGGAGCAGAATAGCCGGAATGGAAATCCAGGTATTCCGGAATGAGAATAGCTCCCAAACAAACGCTTAATCGCATTATTCCAATTATTCTTATTCCGGATTGATCCCAAACGAACGCGCCCCAAGATTGTGCATGTTGGTTGGACCTTCCAACAGAAATCTTGGCAACTTTGTTTGTCCGTGTGTGGTTTGTCGGTCTTCATAAACTTTCCCCTCTATGAAGCATGATTACATCAGTGGTTTTAAATTGAATGTCAGTGTTTTTTCCCCTCCAACTTCATGCATTGTCTAATTGTTTGTATTCTACCTTGTATGACTTGAAGTTTAGTCAAAATGAATTGCTCTCTGTATAAATCAATATCTGTCCCGTTGCAGTTGTGTGCGGATAAAACATTCTACATCAAAACTAACTGAGGAACGCGCAACTATCATTATATTCATTTTCAGTATTTCCTTAAGGAAAACCTGCGAAAAGAGGAAACGACCTTTCGGCGTCATCATGGCACCATTTTCAAGAAAACTGTAACGGACAACAAAAAAGTTATAAATTTCTGCTAAAATTTGAGTGCGTAAAACAAACACGACGTTATGACGAAAAACTGAAAGCAAAATGTCATTTTATTGCGAGGCATCTCCTGTTATTCGGCAGCCTGACTAATCGGGAGATTGCACGTATCCAAGGTGTAACTCAAAGACATGCTATCTGTTACAGGCGGACCTTCCTGCGATCATCGCCATCTGCGAACAACTACCCTGTCGCTAAGTCGAACGTTTTCCCACCGCCTCCCCAGTCCCACTCACCGACCTGCGAAATGTCTACCTATTAGGCAGTTTGTCTTACTTTTAAGTGTGGCAATATTTTCAACCCCACCTTTCCTGAAGGGATTTCAATCGGCTTCGCTTTAACGCTTAAATTTGGTCACTTTGTGGCCATTTATCCCAAACAGTTGGTTATCATGCAAATAATTGCAAAGCGTTAATTGTGGAGCTCGCAAAGAATTTCTCGCAATGAAAATAGAAAGGGTTTATTCAGCCAGTTCTTAATTGTACGTAGTATGAATACAATAAAGGACAAGCATTTTTTTGGAGGATCTTGGACATAGACATAGTTTATTTATCTTGGTCTTCGTACACTTGGCTGTAGTAACGGTGCGTGTCATAGACTTGATAAGCAGAGTCTACAGGACGCACCAGCTAGTTTACAGGTGCGCCATGAAAAGGCCTTATGTATCCCATGGCGCAACGAGGACAGATGATGATGATGAAGAAAACAAAATAACAAAGTAAAAAATGTACATTAAGAAATAAATATTAAACTAGTCCAACTAAGATTATATGGAAAGTTTACAATGTTTACTTTTCTGAAATTTAACAATTATTCGCCAAAGGCGAAGTGAATATTGGTGATTATTAAATTCTCAACCTCTGATAATGCAATTCTAGCTTTTTGATTGGTTCACTAGATCTCGGTTACCAGCTATTATACCTGCGTTTGACCTTATATGGAAATGAATACAAAGTTCATCATACCCAACATGTACATGTCCTTCACTTAAATTGCTCAGCTTTTCAAAATAATCAAAATAATCTTTTCACACAACCGAACTACAACAGTGTGGTTGTCTGGCTGTCGACGAAAAAAAGGCTGTAGTGTACGTAGACTGCGAACGCAGACGTATTTCCGGCGGTCACTTGGTTTTGCCGAAACGATTTCTGTGACGTAACAATTCTAAGCCAATCACAGTTTAGCTCAAGTAGTCCCAGAACTACCGCGCGAGGTATTCGCGCGAGTTGCGAGCGTAACTTCATCAGCAATGGCGGATAATCTGGATGCTGCATTTAGTCTAGTCATAGGGGCTATGGTCTAGTTTGCGATGATTTTGGGTTTAAAACTCTAAATGAGCACCAGAGAAATGCTCAGACAATTGTTATTGAGAAAAAACAAGATGTGTTTGTTAATCTGCCGACAGGATTTGGTAAATCTGTTGTTTTTCAGGCCTTGCCCTTGTTTATTCCTGTTTGGAACCAAGCCGTGAAAAAAATATTGTAATCGTCGTTTTTTCCCCTCGTTAGCCTCACGAAGGACCAGGTCAGCTTGTTATTGTCTCGGGGCATAAATGCCGCATGGCTAAACAACGATTTGTCAGAAACGGATAAAAGAAGAGTCGAAAGTGGAAAATATTCGATCGTTTATGGTCACCGGAGTCGTGGTTTTTTATAGGCGATACACGATGGCGAAAAATGCTCACATTTGAGACATACAAAAATTCTGTTCGGGTCGTCGCTGTTGATGAAGCACACGTTATTTGCCTCTGGTAAGTAAATTCTGTTTTGCTGTTAATTGCTGCTAAAGATTGTGACGAATTATGGAAATCAATCATAAGATGTAATAACTACTTGGGGGCAAAAGCGAAATGTTAAAGATTAAAAATTATGCAAATTATTTACCTAATAACAATGCTAGTTGATCAGAATTTTTTGTTACTACTGATTCAGAGTTTCCTTTGGTTGGAAGGCAAGTTAATACATTACATCATTAGCTGACAAAAAAACTAGTGTAGAGGGTGGGAGGTGTTGATTAATTTAGTACTGAATTTTCTATGGAAACCTCCATGTCGGCCTCTGGCAATATTGTTACAGCATTTCTCAAAGACCCATTGCTTTGTCAGGCGAAGAGGAAGTGAAAGAGATCTTTCGAAGAAGCTTACTTTGCTGAATACTTCTTTTCAGGGGACATTCCAAAAGCCAGAAGCATGTCGTGTTCAGAGTGTGGTTTGCCAGGCTCCACTAATTAAGATCTCTGTTGCTGGATTGTCCATTCATAGCCCTTACAGCAGATAATTATTTCATAAAGTCAAAGTCCTGTCGACGCAAATTCCTGCCAGATTTCTTTGAGGTGCAGTGTTCACCTAAGGAGGCACTCCATTTGTGTTGTGATAATTGCTCTTTGGAATGCAATTGTGGACTTCCAGATTGCAAGGTCCTCACTTATCCATGTGCCAGTGTAAAGCCTTCACATTCTGAATCACAGAAAATGCGCGTGGTTGCAGCTGAACAAACTACAATGCTCAGAACAGAATTACAATGCTCAGAACAGAACTAAAAAAATTCCCTGTCAGTTTGCTCATGCCATTGTTGAAAAGGGATGCTAGTGGAAATCTTAACATTTTTAACCATCCTTCGTTGTTGTTGTTGGGTTTCTCTGACATCCAAATCTCCCAAGTCATCAGACATTGTTCATTACTGTTTACAGTCAAAGACATAATTAAGCAATTTTGTGGAAATATGGGATTTGTCACATGCCCATAAAATTCATGCAAACATGCAGAAAGTTTTTGGAGACATGGATCATACTAACAGCACTGATACTATGGAAGAATTTTCTTCAGATGAGGAAGATGACCTATTACCAGAAGACTGGAATGACCTTGGTCTGGATGATGAACTTGCTGAAATGGCAATGGATGAACTGACTCTAGCCGAAATTGATGATTCAAAGGATGAGTCTATTGACAGTATGTCAAACGATATCCCATTTTCAGCTCTAAAATGCTCTATTGAACTTAAGTTTTGATGCAGTCAAATAAGGTGACTAAAATTCATTATAAAAAAGTTACAAATTTCTTTGCCTGGATTGATATTTGCGCGATGCAAATCAATAAATTATTATTATTATTATTATTATTATTATTATTATTATTATTATTATTATTATTACAAATACTCAATCAAAGACTCCCTGAGCCAGCTCATGTATTAATAGTGGCCTCTTGCCTCTGTGGCAAAATGAGTCTTTGTGCAAAACTATTCATATGGAAACATATGTCACCTGTACTTTCAATCTCTTTAAATAAAGTCATTTTCATGTAAAATGTTTTGAACAAGCATTTGTTCTACATTGGCAAAACAGCAACTCAGGTGTGGAAGTTAAGTCTGCACATGGGCCAAGTGATCCATCAAGCTGACACTTAGACACTTAGCAACTAGGGGTAATTCTACCACCGCTCTTGATGGGATGTTAGTCCATCAATCACAAGGTTGCCCCCCCCCCCCCCCTCCAGCATTAAATTTGCCAGTACCTATTTATACATCCAAATGGAAAGAGGCACTGTGAGAGTGAAGTGTTGTGCCCAAGAACACAATACAATGTTCCCAGCCAGGGCTCAAGCTCAGACTGCTTGAAAGAGTACAAAAATCAACTAGACAATCTTCTAGGCAGTCCTTAGAATGCCAGGACTTCCAAGAGTATTTTGCCCAATTTCACATAAGTGAGACATGGATATTGGCAAAATCTTGTTTACTTTAAGCTAAGTCAAACATAAACAGTTTGATAGCTTGTGGGTAAATAGGAAAACTATAAATAGAAAAGTATTTCCTTCAGTAGTATAAGAATCATTTCAGACACTCACAGTTTTGTTGCAATCATGAACCCGGCTGGGCCGGGTTGTTCAAAAGCTGCTTAATGCTAACCCAGGATTAAAAGGTAACCGAGGTAACAATTTTTCTTCTATAAAAATGTTATCCACCGCTTGTGTTTTGTGTAGTTTGAGATTAGTCATGCTCAAAACTGAAAAACAAAGAATATAAACAGAACACATTGCTGAAAAGCTACAAAAATGAAATCAAAATTCTCGCTAATCCTGGGTTAGCTTAATCGGACTTTGAACAACCTGGCTCTGAAGTGAAGGGAATGTTTTTATTTACAATTTATAAGACTTTTTACTACAGAACTATGTCTTTGGGGAGGAGGAAGGGCAGTAACAAAGTTTTATTCAAGGAGGCTCTGGTCCAATGTCAAAGAACTATCCATTTACAGTGATTTTGACAGGAAAGGCTTTCCTTTTCATACACCTGCTGCTTCCAGCCTGAAACCCTTTTCACAAAGCTAATTTGGCCCCACTATAGACCTTATTTCTTGGATAAATAATCAATAATATTAATGTTTGAAATCCCTGTCCTATTAAGTCTTATGATACCTCCAGCCTGAAAAAGGTGCACCTTGAGTCAGTTATAGGGAGAAGTCCCTGAGCTTGATGCAGTACAATAGTGAGAGTACTACACTTCACATATTATAGTGTATGCAAGTAAAATAATAATTTCCCTTCTTGGAAAGAAAAATTATGGTATTTTATTCCTACAGTTCTTGGTAGTAATTGTGCTAATCTCTCTACCAATGCAGTAACATTAAAAAGGATTGCATATACGTCTATTCTAACAGTGTTTACGATGATTACAGAACATACTCATGTTAGCAATAATTATCAAGCATTCTCCTCTCATAATTCAAGTTTTGATATCATTTTGTTGAAATCTTGCATTTCTAGGAGCGAAAAAGTTAATTACAGTTTTGACAAGATGTGAATATTAATGCATTTAAAAACACTCCTAGCCTACAACAGTCTTCAGTCTTTTATTTAGTGAGAAATTTTGCTCTGTTATTAATTGCCAAGTCAAATCTGTGGTCAGACATTAGTAAATGTGACCAAAACCATTGTTATTTCAGATTAGTGAATCGAAAGAAAGCCATACGCTAGAATTCCGGAAGGATTTATACTGACTCCGAATGGGATAGGGCTGAGATTGGGACTCGAAACGGGAATATATAGGATGAACAACGACTTTGCAGCGACTTTGCCTTGCAATTCGCCTTGATCGGAACATGAAATGAAGACCTCTTTTAGCATCCGGTGTGCCGCTGGACTCTTTTGACAGCCTTTTAAATCGAAGAGGCACATTGCCGTCAAAATCATTTTGGATTTCTCTCGTAATTTCGTCAACTTTATTCAAGGCATTCTTCAAACGCACAAGGCACATAAACAGATAAATCAACGTTTGTTGCATGTTTGACCAGTCAGGAAATATTTAAACCACTTTTTCCAAAGACATAAATCTTTTCTTTTGCAACTGGAAAGGACTTTTTGCAGAGAATACAAATTTCGCCTCCAAAGGGAATTTTCTTTGGCGTTTCGTTCATGGCTACAAGTATGCCAGAGCGGGAAATCCGGTTTTTCTGTCGCGCGCGAGTAGCTGCGAGGAGCACTTGAGTTTCATTCTATCAAGGAATCTGATTGGCCAAAGGGAAAACAATAGTCATTACTACGGTGGCCCACAAGTGCACACCGAATTTAAATCACTCACACCGAATTCAAATTACTCACACCGAATTCAAATCACTCACACCGAATTCAAATCACTCACACCGAATTCAAATCACTCACACTAAATTTTTTTAAATAGTCAAACGCGAATTCAAATCACTCACACCGAATTCAAATCACTAACACTAAATTTAAAATAGTCACACCGAATTCAAATCACTCACACCGAATTCAAATCACTCACACTAAATTTAAAATAGTCACACCGAATTCAAATCACTCACACCGAATTCAAATCACTCACATCGAATTCAAATCACTCACACCGAATTCAAATCACTCGAAATCCCAGATTGGTCAGCGGCTGAGCTCATTGCGCAGTAGGTACGTCATGTATGGGGACATATATTGTACCGAAACGTATTTCATAGATGTCTTCATTTATACTTGAGGTTCTTGACCTACTTGGGCTGCTTGCCTTACTTGAGGTGCTTTGCTAACTTGACATGCTTTCCTTACTTGAGGTGCTTGACTTACTTCAGATGCTTTTCTTACTTGAGGTTCTTTGGTTACTTGAGGTGCTTTGCTTACTTGAGGCGCTTAGGTTACTTGAGGTACTTGACTTACTTGTGGTGCTTTGCTTACTTGAGGTGCTTTGGTTACTCGAGGTGCTTGACTTACTTGAGGTGCTTTGCACTCGAGGTGCTTGACTTACTTGAGGTGCTTTGCTTACTGGAGGCGCTTTGGTTACTTGAGGTTCTTTGGTTACTTATGGTAGTACTTGACTTACTTGAGGTGCTTGACCGGCTTATCTGAGGTGCTTTACTTACTTGAGGTTCTTTGGTTACTTGAGGTACTTGACTTACATTAGGCGCTTTGATTACTTCAGGTACTTTGTTTACTTGAGTTCCTTGACTCACTTGAGGCGCTTTGATTAGTTGAGGCGCTTTGGTTAATTGAGGTGCCTGACTTACTTGAGGTGCTTTACTTACTTAAGGTGCTTTGGTTGCTTGAGGTGCTTGACTTACTTGAGGTGCTTGACTTACTTGACGTGCTTTGCTTACTTGAGGTGCTTTGGTTACTTGAGGTGCTTTGCTTACTTGAGGTGCTTTGCTTACTTGAGCTAGTAAAGGACGATGACTATATTCAATTCTCAAGATAATTACTCCCACCCTTAGGCGCACTTTTGAGATATGGTTTGTACGTTTCTACGTCGCCTATTTTACAATCCAACCCATTAAAACAATGCTGCTCTACAAAAAAATAATCGGGATAAATCAAGAGGTGTTTTCCCAAGTTAATTTAACGAATTGAAAAGATTTTCTAAAGGAACTTTGTAGTTTAATTATCCATGTTAAAGCACCTCGAGTAAGTCAAGTACCTCAAGTAACCAAGCACCTCAAGTTATGAAAGTGCCTCAAGTAAGTCAAACACCTCAAGTAACCAAAGGACCTCAAGTAACCAAAGCACCTCAAGTAAGCAAAGCACCTCGAGTAAGTCAAGCACCTCAAGTAAGTCAAGTACCTCTAGTAACCAAAGAACCTCAGGTAAGCAAAGCACCTCAAGTAAGAAAAGCATTTGAAGTAAGTCAAGCACCTCAAGTAAGGAAAGCATTTCAAGTTAGCAAAGCACCTCAAGTAAGGCAAGCAGCCCAAGTAGGTCAAGAACCTCAAGTAATGAAGACATCTATGAAATACGTTTCGGTACAATATATGTCCCCATACATGACGTACCTACTGCGCAATGAGCTCAGCCGCTGACCAATCTGGGATTCGAGTGATTTGAATTCGGTGTGAGTGATTTGAATTCGATGTGAGTGATTTGAATTCGGTGTGAGTGATTTGAATTCGGTGTGACTATTTTAAATTTAGTGTGAGTGATTTGAATTCGGTGTGACTATTTTAAATTTAGTGTTAGTGATTTGAATTCGGTGTGAGTGATTTGAATTCGCGTTTGACTATTTTAAATTTAGTGTGAGTGATTTGAATTCGGTGTGAGTGATTTGAATTCGGTGTGAGTGATTTGAATTCGGTGTGAGTAAATTTGAATTCGGTGTCAGTGATTTAAATTCGGTGTGCACTTGTGGGCCACCGTACATTACGTCACAGAAATCGTTTCCTGGCTCGGGTTCGCAGACGTTATTTTCGGCAAAACCAAGTGACCGCCGGAAATACGTCTGCGTTCGCAGGCTATAGTGTACGATGATAATACTGCCATTATGAATATATT